>CM061065.1:56205698-56675976 GCA_030762895.1 Sophora flavescens
TTGATCAAGGATTCCAGATAGATGAAAATCATCTCACTGATGTCCACCTTGATCTTCTGAATCAAATGGTACAGGGCAAACCTGTCCATCTTGGTGACATTGTCCCTTGAGCCTTTCTAAGGCATCACACACTCCAACAACAATTTGTGCATGAATCTACACTTCAGAACCATACTCACGAGTTTCAGGTTTTCTGGGTTTGGGACTCCATACAGAGCAATGTTCACATTGTCTGGTCCAACTTCATCTTCCCACTCAGACCTGTAACATGCTCCTATCCTTGGGCAGTTGATGGCGAGTTCCAGAGAACTTAGGGTTATAAAGAATGTTATGTCTAGCACTCGAGCGTGGAAAGATTTGGTTCCATCAGCAGCGTTAATGAGAACAACAGCACTGGTCTAGAAATCTCTGACCAGTTTCGGATGAACCAACTCCTTAATGTCAATGAAGGAGGTCCACTTGGAATGTTCCAACTCCTCTGTGACATCCATTCCCCATTTCTTCATCTGTTGAAGATTCACAACCTTCCCAGCCAAAATCTTTTCAACATCAGAGAGTCTCATGTTGTATTTTGCAGCTATTTCCTTGGGAGAAAGATTCTTTGAGGGTGTCATTGCTGAGGGAAACGAGACTAGGGTTTGGAAGATAAAAGGGTTTGAACAAGAGACGGAGAGAGAAGACAAGGGATTTCTAAGGTTTCTAAAGGCGTAAAGGAGCAACCTTTCTGACTCTTTGTCTTTTATAGTCATAAAAGCAGGACAGAGAAAGAAAACATTTTTTTAATTTTTAAACGGCACGAGTTACGTGGGGAACTACACCGCCCACTATGACATTATGAAAACATGGTTTCAAGAAATAAAATTGTCATGTACATGATTAGCTTCACACATAAATGGTATTAAATAAATAATAACCATTTTAATAAAAACTGTTGAGTTCAAGCAGTATGACTCAGCAGGGTCAGACAAGTATCACAGACAGGTGATATGGAAACAACATATAGGAAGCACAGACAGGTTAAGCATATAATATCAGACATGTCATTCAATAATACAATGCATTTTTAGATTGTCTATAATAAATATAAACCTATCTTCAGCTAAGGGTTTTGTGAAAATATCAGCCCATTGATTCAGTTTAAATAAACTTAATATCAACGATACCTTTCTGAACATAATCCCTCATAAAGTGATGTTTCATTTCAATATTCTAAGCCTTAGAATGCTGAATTGGATTCTTAGTTGAACATATAGCACTAGATTTATCACACCAATTAGATATATTATGCTCAAAAATAGAGTAATCCTCAAGTTGGTGTTTTACCCATAAGAGCTAAGAGCAACAACTAGCAGCTGAGATGTATTCTACTTCAGCAGTAGATAGGGCAATAGTTGTCTGCCTCTTGCTTGACCAGGAGAATAAGTTGGCTCCAATGAAGTGACATCCTCCACTAGTGCTTTTCCTTTTCATTCTGTCTCCAGCAAAATCAGCATCACAATATCCCACTAATCTGTATTCTTTAGTTCTTAAATACCAGACCAAGATTAGTAGTCCCAAGCTGATATCTAAATATCCTTTTAACAGCTTTAATATAGGATTCTCTAGGGTCATATTGGAATCTAGCACACATATAGACACTAAGGCTACAGTATAATCAATACTTTCTTGTTGGACATGAAGAACATGTCATGAACTTTCTCAAGAACAAAGAAGAGAAAGTGAAAAAGGCTAGTTTGATCTTGAAACTTCCTAACTTAACTAGTTTAGGTGTTTTATCAAATGAAACATGAATGAATGGATATTCATGAAGCTTGGCATGAAAATAGCAAGTGTCCAAGGGAGGCAAACATGTCATATTGGTTGTCTAACCATGGTTGAAAGGGTGGTTAGCTCATAGGATAAGATTGGTTAGATATTTTAGGATATTTTGGATATTTTCATAAAAAGCCATCATGACTTGGTGACTCACTAGGGTGAGTTATCCATGTGAGGAGATGGTTCTAGCATTTGAAGTTAAGTATAATCATGGATGGTTTGAAAGAAACTAGGATAGGTTAGGAAATATTCATAAAATACTTAGATATTTGCATAACCATCATGATCGAGTAAAATGGAATGAAATGATAGTTATCCAGAGGCTTGGCCATATGTCACTTAGGAGAGAATAGAATGAGATATTTCAAACATTGCAATTTGGTCGTTTGGTAATAACAAAAGAACTTAAGGGTAAAATGGTCATTTCTTATGGATTTCTAAGATATTTTCCAAGAATGTCATAATTACAACGATGAGTCATGGTGGTGACTCATGGAAAGAGGAAGATAAATTGGACACAATCACTTGATCTTAATGGGCAAGAAAGAATGACTCACCTTTGGCATTAATGGCTTATGGTGATTCACCATTTGTCAATAATGCATAATTATGACTATGGTGAGTCATTGCATGACCCACCATGGTGGCTCATGTAATTGAGTTGGCTAAGCTAGTCATCATCCCTATCCTCTAGCATATCATTGCAGTTTCGAATCCGACTTTGTCGTTTACCCGATTAGGTTTTTCGATCGTTTTTCGTCAAGATTCGCCCGAATAAAACATAACATTTTATTTTTGAGAGAAAATTATAGAAATATACTTTATGACTAAAATAACGATAGAATCTAAAAAAATTTAGTTTTGGGTCAAATTAGGGTTTTTCTCACCGGTACAAAATGATACTGTCAGCGAAAACGCAGACCGGTTTTCGTCTGAGTTTTAAACCCAAAATTTCACCGTAACTTCCCACGATATGATAGGTTCCAACTATGATTTTGTTTTTCTCAAAATCATTTTCTAGATCCCCAGTAATATTATAAAATATAATTACCGGTCAAGAGACCAGAAAACAGGGTGTTACACTACCAAGGACTGGACGTAGCTCTAGTTGTTAAAGGGTGAACTAGGATAAATCTCTGTGTTTATCTCTCTTCCATCAAACTCTTTAGTTGATCTGTTTATATTATTTGTGAACTAACTAAAGGGTTAAAGTGTGAATATCAAACTTGTTTTCTTGGGGTGTGTTTATGTATCTTTCTATTAAAATCACACCAGACAGGTCACCTGTCTGTACAGTGTTTTTCACACTTGTCTGAACTTAGCTTCTGTGTGGGAAAAGTTTTGAACTTTGTTTTAATTTCTGATAAACATAATTCAACCCCCTTCTCGTGTTTATAGTTGTCTATTTTAGTTGGTATCAGAGCTCAGCCTCTGGGTTGAGCATCTAACAGTTTAGAGGAAAAGATCCTGAAGAATAGACATGACTGTTGGTTCAAGTTAGAGCCACCAGAATGAAGGAGCCTCCCTAACCTGACCTCCATTCTTCAATGGAGAAAATTATAACTATTGGAAAGATAGATTTCAATGGTTCATCATGTCAACAAACTCTGAACTCAGAATTTCCCCAGCCATCTTCACTCCAAATCACCTTCTTTTCTCACTTGTGCACCGAGAAAGTTAAGGAGAATATTACTCCGTAAACTACCATTATCGATACGGTTGGTTTAGGGTGTGCAAACCAAAACAAGGTTCTCCATTGTATCCTGAAGGGGATTCGCTGGTACACCTGTTACATCCAATCTACGAAAGAGATTGGTGGGGGCGAATCGAACCTAAAGCCTAGTGTTCTTACATGCCTTGGAGATTGCACATTAACTTTGTTTTCTTCTTCTTTGTTGCAAATCCGTACCCCATTTTCTAACATTGACCCACCAAAAATGATGACAACACTGACAAGCCAAAAGTTCAGTGGACCCCTGCAGAAAAGACAAAATGGGAGCTGAATCACAAAGCCAGATAAAACAACATTTGTGCTCTTAGTCCTGAAGAATTTGAGAAAGTATGTGCCTATGATTCTGCCAAATAAATGTCAGATACTTTAGCTGTCACACATGAAGGAACAACCGAAGTTAAGGAATCAAAGATTTCCATACTTGTCAGAAAGTATGAACTGTTTCTCATGGAGGAAGGAGAATCTGTTGCTCAGATGATAGGAAGATTCCAAACTATCATCAATGGCCTGAAGTCTCTTGGTAAAACCTACACTAATGATGAGAGAGTTGGAAAGTTACTTAGAAGTCTTCCTAAGCAGGGGAGACCTTTGGTCATTGCTATTTATCAAGTCAAGGATCTCACTACCATGACCATGGATGAACTTCTTGGTACACTCATTCTTCATGAGCAGGAACTTGGTGATTAAGTTGTAACAAAGAAGGACAAATCCATTTCTCTTAAAGCTGATCAAAAGTCATCAAAGGCTTCAAAAGCTCTGAAGGCAGACGAGTCATCTAGTGATCTTTGACCTACCGACCGAGGACTCTGAAAGTGATGAAGAGTTATCTATCATAACCAAGAAGATAAAGCTTCTCTTACAAAGAAAGATTTTCAGAAAGGAGAAGCCCTTTAGAAGCTTCAACAAGGAGAGGAACTTCAAAGAATCCACTTCAACAGACAAGAGTTCAATTGTATGCTATGAGTGCAAGAAGCCAGGTCACATCAAAGCTGAGTGTCCTCAACTCAAGAAGGCCCCTCATAAGAAGTTCTTCAAAAAGAACAAGAAATGAATGATGGCTACTTGGGAGGATCTAGAGTCAACGTCTTCTGATGATGAAGAGACAGAGGAAGAAGCTAATCTCTGTCTGATGGCCAACACTGACTCAGATTCAGATAATAAGGTACACCCTGACTATGAGGAATTACTTAATGCCTATGAGGAGTTGCTGTAGGAATCCAACTGCTTATCTAAGGCCTTCAAATCTCTCAACAGAGAGTATGTAAAGCTCCTTAGTGAGCATAAGCAGAAATCTCAAGAGTGTGAGAAGCTGACCAAGGAGAACAATGAGCTGAAGATTGAAAAGTCTGAGGAAGCTAATATCTCTAGTGAAACATCACAATCTGAAGAAGTTGAAAATTTCAACAGAAAGTGGAAAAGCTCACTTATAATCTTGCCAAATTTGTTAATGGTAGAGACAATCTGACCAAGTTGCTTGGCTGTCAAAGATACTCCCTTAACAAAGAAGGTATTGGATATGTCCATCAGACACATCATAAAGTATCAACTAAAACCTCTAAAGTGTCTGATAAGTCGACATTTATTAAATCCACACCTGTTTGTAACTTCTATGGAAAAACTGCACATGTCATGTCTAAGTGTATCCACAAGAAGAGAAGAAAGTCTTCACAGACTCCTAGAACTAACTGAAAAGGATCCAAAAAACAATGGGTACCTAAAGACCAAATAATTCCTGTTGCAGATGTCCTTAATAGGACAAAGAAAACACCACTGCCGGTACCTGGACAGTAGCTGCTCGCGACACATGACAGGAGAAAGTCTATGTTCCTAGACCTTAAGAAAGGAGGACATGTTGCCTTTGGAGGCAATCAGAAAGGGAAGGTTATAGGAATTGGTACTATTGATGGTAAACCTCATCTTCCCTCTATATCTAATGTTCTTATGGTTGAAGGATTAAGACACAATTTTCTTAGCGTAAGTCAATTATGTGACAATAGATTTGATGTCTCCTTTACCAAGGATTCATGCATAGTTAAAGACATAAGTGGCAAAACCCTCTTTTTAGCTAGAAGGCAACAAAATCTGTATAAGATTGAATTGACTGATCTCTTAGATCAAAGTGTAACATGTCTGATGTCTAAAGAGGATAAAAGATGGTTGTGGCATAAGAAACTGGGACATGCTAGTATGAAACTAATTTCAAAATTGAAAAAGGATAACCTTGTGAGAGGATTGTCTGATATTAGTTTTAAGAAAGATGTCTTGTGTGATGCATGTCAGAGAGCTAAACAAGTAAAATAAAGTTTCAAATCTGAAAATCAAGTATCAACCTCTAGACCTCTTCAGTTGTTACACATGGATCTGTTTGGGCCAATTAGTGTTGCTAGCTTGGCTGGAAGGAAATATGTATTTGTCATTGTTGATGACTATTCTAGATTTACATGGGTACTCTTCTTAACCCACAAGGATGAGTCTTTTAAGGCTTTCTCTGTATTCTGTAAAGACTACAAAATGAGCAAGGTTTCTGTATTTCTACCCTTAGAAGTGATCATGGGGGACAATTTGAAAATGAGTAATTTAGACTTTTCTGTGAGGAGAATGGGATCTCTCCCAATTTCTCTACACCTAGAACTCCACAGTAGAATGGAGTAGTTGAGAGAAAGAATAGATCTTCACAAGAGATGGCTAGATATATGCTCAATGAGAATAATCTCCCTAAGTACTTCTGGGCAGAAGCAGTAAACACTGCATGCTATGTACAAAACAGAATACTTATAAGGCCTTTTCTAAATAAGACTCCTTATGAATTGTGGAAAGGAAAAAGCCCCAACATTTCTTACTTCCATGCATTTGGATGTGAGTGTTTCATTCTGAACACTAAGGATCAACTTGGGAAGTTTGATTCCAAAGTGGATAAAGGTATCTTTGTAGGATATTCTAAAATGTCTAAGGCATTTAGAGTCTATAATTCCAGAACTTCTGTAATTGAAGAATCTGTTCATGTTAAGTTTAATGATGGTCTAAATACTGATAAGGAACTATCAGATATAGAAGATGATCTTGCAGGTCTTGACAAAAACAAGCCAAAAAGTCAACAACTCGATCTGACCAAGACAGAACCTGTTAATGAGCTAGACAGACAAGTAGAGCAGACAAGTTACCCGACAAGTCAGCAGACAAGTCAAGATCCTCATGATGATTTCAAGAGAGACTGGAGGTTCAAATCTCATCATCCTAAGGATCTTATCACTGGAAATCCCTCAGAAAGAGTGAGAACCAGATCTACTTTAAGAGAATAAAACAATGTGGCATTTATGTCAGAAATGGAACTAAAGTGCATTGAGGAAGCTGTTGAGGATGAAAGCTGGATTCTTACCATGCAAGAAGAACTCAACCAGTTCACCAGAAATGATGTCTGGACATTTGTCTCCAAGCTCAAAAACAAATCTGTCATTGGAACAAGATGGGTTTTCATAAACAAATTGGATGAAGATGGCAAAGTTGTCACAAATTGGATCAAGGCTATAACCAGCAAGAAGGTATTGATTATACTGAAACCTTTGCATCAGTAGCTAGGATAGAAGCTATTCGCATCTTAATGTCATATGCTGCAAACACCAAATCACTCTTTTTCAAATGAATGTAAAAAGTACTTTTCTAAATGGTATAATTGAAGAAGAAGTGTATGTTAAGCAACCCTCTGTTTTTGAAGAATCTGATAAACCAGATCATATTTTCAAACTTAAAAAGGCACTATATGGTTTGAAAATGGGCACCTAGAGCATGGTATGATAGACTTAGCTCTTTTCTCATGCATAATAGTTTTACCAGAGGACAAGTAGATACTACCCTGTTTAAGAAAAACTCAAAAGAAAATTTCATTGTAGTCCAAATATATGTTGATGATATTATTTTTGGAGTAACTAATGAAAAGCTGTGCAAGGAATTTTCCAAGCTAATGCAAGCAGAATTTGAGACGAGCATGATAGGATAATTAGAGTTCTTCCTTGGACTGCAAATCAAGCAGACAAGTGATGGAATCTACATCCATCAACAAAAGTACACCAAGGAGATACTTAAGAAATACAAGATGGAAAATGCTAAATCTATGAAGACTCCCATGCAACCCCAGGCAAAATTAAGCAAAGATGGTGAAGGTAAAAAGCTAGACCAAATTGTCTACAAAGATATGATTAGCTCTCTACTGTATTTAGCATCAAGCATACCTGATATTCAGTTTAGTGTCTATATGTGTACTAGATTCCAATCTGACCGTAGAGAATCTCATCTTAAAATTGTTAAAAGGATATTTAGATATATGATTGGGACTATAAATCTGATATGTTGTATTTAAGAACTAAAGAATACAAATTAGTGGATACTATGATGCTGATTTTGCTGGAGACATAATAGAAAGGAAAATCACCGGTGGAGGATGTCACTTCATTGGAGCCAGCTTAGTCTCCTGGTCAAGGAAGAGGCAGACAACTATTGCCATGTCTATTGCTGAAGCAGAATACATCTCAGCTGCTAGTTGTTGCTCTCAGCTCTTATGGGTAAAACATCAACTTGAGGATTATTTATGAGCATAATATATCAAACAACATGTGAAGAAATATCGTTTATAACTAAAACTTATTAAATATACGTATAGTAAGGATTGCAATGTACTTAATTCATAAAGTGAAAAAAATATCAGAATGAGATGGAAAAAAAATGCAATCTTAATTATGAATATAACGAATTCACATTATAAAGCATAAAAAAAATCGGAAATGTTTTTTTTTAAAAACAAAAGAAAAATTGGGATTTTTTTTTTTTTTTACAAAAAATCTGGAATGTTAATACTCATAATTTCTATATTCCAAATAAAGACCGGATCATGTACTGCAGTCTGCAGTCATCCGTTATAAATTTTTTTTTAATCAAAATTAAAGGGAAAGCTTATGTAATAAAGAAACTATTCTAACAAAATCATTTTCCTGTATCCTATAAACTATTATAGTAACCCGTGCCACGAACGGGATATAGGGTGTCTTTTAAATATTTTTTAGAATATTTGTAATTTTTGATATAAAAAGAGTTAAAAATTTGTATGAGGATTTATATATCAAAAATTATAAAGTTATAACTTTATAACTTTATAATGTTATAAAGTTATAACTATTTTATTTCAAACATGGATCATAAAATATAGTAAATTTTTTTTTATCAATGTGATGTTGGTCCAAGTGGTAAGGCTGGTTAAGCCCTTAATCATGTGGTCCTGAGTTCGATCCCTAGATTCTTGTGTATGGAAAAAATCCTTGGGAGGGGTCGTCCTCTTAGACGCGTCACAGTACCTCAGGAGATTAGTCTCTCACCTATCGGACGGGAGGACACTCTAGGAAACCAAAAAAAACATAGTAATTTTTGAGTTACTATTTAATATTGTCTATTCTGAAATTTTTTTTTATTGACAAGGTCTATTCTAAAAAGTTATTTGGGTACCTTGTTATTTATCAACTAAAGTAGGGGAAACATACCCAATATGTGCAGCTTAGTTGGTAAGCAACGCTGAGTTAGTAGGGGAAGGTCTCAGGATCAATTTCCATCGAATGCATCCTTGGGGAAGGGGTTGGACCTAAAGCTGCTACTGGACCCCGAGCGAATATTATTCCTATATATAGCGAGTCCAAAAGACCTAAGTCGTGGGATACTTCGTGGACTCACTGGGATGCCAAAGGCCCTAATTATGGTGAGTCCTGAATAAAAAAAAAATCAAGGAAAACATAATTATAAATTATGGTTGAGATGGGAGAATAAATATATGGATATATTAATAGATTTAAATATAAGATGATTTCATTACAAAGAATATTGATTGTGGTATATTTTTTATTTTAATTGATCTTACCTTTATTTATGGCAATAAATTAAAAAAGTACTGAAATTATAGTCAAATTTAAAATTCTTCTAACAATTTATATGTGGATGTGATTTCATGTAAAATATCCATCCTCATGTATTATGTGTACTTTACCCCTAGGTGTAAATTCTCCTTATTATTTTCATGTAAATATTCAATTCTTGTGTGTGTTTTATCTATAATTTTTATATTGATCATTTACATATAGATATTAATATGTTAAATAAAATTAAAATTTTCTCAACTTAAAAATTTTTCAATAAATTAATTAGGTGAGAAGATAATTGATAAGGAATAATGATTTTCCTAAAAATTATTAAGATTTTAAATTTTGAACTTGTAAGGAGAAGTGCAACACCCCCCTTGGGCATTACATGACTAACTCATTGCGGAAAAAAAAACTTTAAATAAAGACTGGTTGCTTTCGGAAAATAAAATTTTCTAGTGTACTTAACCTTACTGAAAAATGGTTATGATTTTTTTTTTTCTTCTTTCCTTCCTTCTTCATAAAACAAACATCATTAATATATACATCATCATACTTATACATCAAGACCTTCATAACAACCAGACATTTCCAAAGTCATAACATTAGGAAATAAAAACACAATTATAACTTAATGATATGTCAGGAACCACAACTCTACAAAAAATGTCTCTACGTCGCCAGATATACATACTACCTTCAATAGGGTATACAACAACCGAATATCTTAATTGAGCTGATCACTCTAACCGACAACTACTGGGAAAACCCCCAAGGTCACCCCTCGAGTAAAATTGGGAACTCCTCTGCAACGTCTGTATTCACGTCCCAAGGTACAAAAAAAAAAAAAGAAGACGGATATATTGCAAAGGTGAGATACCGACACATGAGTTATATCATGATAACTACATGCGCGACACACAGACAACAACAGCATTTACACATATGCACTTCACATAAAAATTCTCAGAAATAAACATACTGTTATAAAAAATGGGATTCATACCCGGCAGTCATAGCAATTTATAAAAATTTCATTACACTTCAACATTCATCATCTCATCTTGATATTTATTCTCCTTAATTTTCTTTTCTTTCATTCTTTCTTTGTCGAGGATTACCGCTCACGACTATTCTTACTTAGACTTCGAGTTCATTCATTCTTAACACACTACACGCAGTCACATGTGCCAACTGAGACTTTAACCCGCAACACACAGGACTTTAACCCGTAACACACAGGACACAAAGTCAAATGTGCCAACTGGGACTTTAACTCGCGACACACAAGACAGAGATTCAAATGCATCAACTGCGATTCTAACCCACGACACACAAGACAGATATTCAAGTGTGCCAACTGGGACTGTAACCCACGACGCACACAATAGAGATTCAAATGTGCCAAATGGGACTCTAACCCACGATACACACAACAGAGATTCAAATGTGTCAACTAGGACTCTAATCCACGACACGCAGAACATGGATTCAACTGTGCCGACTGGGACTATAACCCGTGACACACAGGACACATAGTCCACGTACTTACTCATAGGAACACTAGTCTGACGTTTTCGGTTATCTAGGTCCTCACAACTTTCAATTTTTACATAGTTTTCGTTCTGTGAAAAACAACTTATCAAAACAAAACTCCTATGCAGAAAAACCTTTTCCACTGAAATTCGTTTATAAAACATTAAATCACCCCAAAATACAACTTTTCTCAAATTCCCGACAAGGTGAGTGCGGGAAGCATTTTTATGTTTGTTAAAATTGATTTTTCAAGTCTCAAAAAAGCCAGACGTTAATACAGCAAACGTTAAATCTGTGACTTTTAACGTCTATTTAGAACAGACATAAAAGTTTACAATTAACATCTGTCTTTTATTAAACTGACGTTAAATGTAACACCATTAACGTTGGTTATTTTATATAACAGACGTTAAAAGTTCTATTTTTAACGTCTGTCCTTTTAAAATTTTAACGTCTTTTGAATAAAAGACAGACGTTAAAAGTAGATTTTTTTTAAATTCTGTTACAATATCCCTTCCCCCAGCTAGCTCTCTGCATTCACTAATTCCATAATACAGAATTTGCACACACACTCATCACTAACAAGTCCATATACATTAACTCATGCATTTGCATTCCAATATATATTTAAAACTATTACTAGGTAATTAACACAATTCTTAATTAAAACAATTACAACTATAACTATCTTAATTAACACAATTTAGACCACAATACATGAAAAATTCATAACATAATAACACACATACACACACATGTGCGCGCGCGCACACACACACACACACACACACACACACACACACACACACACACACACACATATATATATATATATATATTCTATACAACTACACATTATGTATCTTCTAAGTATATAAATGTAAATTCATACAAACTACACATTCTAAGTATGCAGGAGGTATATTTTGTATTCCTTTTTGTGTAGCATACTTAAAAAAGAATTCTGCGAATTGTGAGACACCCTGTTGTGCCCCGGTGTGCCATTAAATTAAAACCTTATTAATTTATTACTTAATCGCGTGCTTAACATTAAATGTATATTCCGAAAATACGTAAAAATTAAAACTTTAATATAAACGCATCCAACTTCTGAAAGTCAACACACCACATCATACTTATATTATACACACACACACATGTCTTACATCAGAGTTATCAAAACACTGTTTAGGGTATCCTATCAGTAGAATCCCTTACAGGCACATACTTATATAAATTATTATACTCGGCGGAAAATATAAAACGTCTCACAAGACGCATTGGCCTTAACTATCTAAACTCTACCACTCGGGTCCACAGCTCGACCTCCAGCGTCTGGCTCATAAGGAGTTCCATCTAACTCCTCCGCAACTGGCTCCTCCATAGGGTCTTCTTGTACGATCACATAAGAAATAAAGTACAACATACATAAAATATAGGGGATAAGAAACAGTCCTATCATCAAAAGCGAAAAATGAATACATAGCATATAATATAATAACAGTTAAAGACACGCATCACTCATAACTAACAATCATCATCAAATCACGATATCTTCCTCTACCCTCAAACTCCTGCAACTAAACCTTTATGCTGACTTTGCCATCTCGATTTCTGTCACGTTAGTCAGTAGTCCAGAACGGTCCAGTGCAAATAACTTTCGAACTCGTCAACGACTAAAAGAGTATTAGTCCAAAACGGTCCAGTGCCAATAACTTATGAACGCGTCAAGGACTATGCGAGTATTAGTCCAGAACGATCCAGTGCCAAGAATATGCGAACGCGTCAAGGAATATAAGTCCAGAACAGTCCAGTGCCAAGAACATTTGAACGCGTCAAGAACTAAAAGAGTATTACGGTAGTCTACCTCGGCATCCACATCTGTAGGGTACTCACCCGCAATATCTGATGTGCCAAATTAGAATATCCTGACCTCGTGTGTTCCACTCACACGATTGTGAATAACAATGCATATGCATGTAAATCCCACTAACCCGCATCTGTTACAACCTAGTGCCTCAACATTCCAACACAGTCTCAACACACATTCCATGTCATATCTCATCTATTAAATACTTTAATTCGGCTAGGTACCTCTAATTCACTTTCATTCTCTTACCCACATGAACATCTCCCGAACAACACATATCTTTACTTAGAAGTCAACTAAGCATATTATCAAACCAAGCAGATCATGCATAATACAATAATCATAAAATATTCAAACATTAAAATAAAACGTCATATGCAGTAGAATATCTCAACCAGTGTATCACAAACAATCAATAAAAATAAAGTCAGACATCCTCAAATATTATAACATCATCTTAACGTCGATAAACCTACAATCCCCGAATCATCATTGGTATTACGGAAAAGGTTCCAATGTGATTTTGGTCTTGTTGATTACTCAACCACTAGTAGGGTTTAGGTCGCCCTACTAACTTATCACCAAAGTCCCGAACTTTTCGATCCTCGTTACTCTACCACGGTTAATGGTTAACCTTCAACCAAAACAACATAATCACTAGTTAATCAAACAAAATCCAATCATGGTAACCCTAGGTTAGTTTCAACCATGACTCAAAAATAGGCTAGGATTATTTTCTCAACTCCATCTTTTGGATTCTAGTTATTATAGTATTAACTAACATAGATAAATTGCTATAAGTTAAAAATATGAAACAAAATCCTCTAACCTCTAGGGTTAGGGTTTCGTCCAAGAGAGTAAAATAAGGCTAGGAATTTCTTTTGATTTCAAACTCTTGGATAAGTAAAGTATAGGTATAAGAGATATGAAAACAAGAGTCATAACTCATCAAACATTTTTCGAAGTAGTTTTGCATGATTTTTGAAGAAATATATTTAAGACTTGAAATAGATAAAAACTTGATGAAACTTAAAATTAGTTGAGGATTAAGAGTATAAAAACCCTAGATAGCTTAGAACCAACCTCATCTAAGCTAAAAATTGAAGAAAATCTCCTTTGCTTACATGCTCTTAGATGATGAAATTAGAAGACATATCAAGTTCACAGAAATTGGTTTCACATTAAAATGATTTTTCTAAAATTTTCTAGAATTATTTGAAGTTCCAGATCTGAGAATGGAAATTCATGAAATAGTTGATGAAAATGAATATTGATAGAAGATTAATTAAGCTAAGATGATTAGGAATAGGTTATTCAACCTAGAATGAAGAAGTTTGATGTGGAACTTGAAGAAGAGATGAAGAATTATGATGAACTTAGCAAGAACACTATGATGTTCTTGGTGTTTTGTGAGCAAAATGACTTAGGAAAGAAAAGGAAATGTCTAAGTGTGAGGAGAAATGGGAAGCCACGAAAATGAGAGGATAAGTGAGTGAAAATTATTTGTTTAATGTTAAAATGGAACCACGGTTGAGTTTACTTGACCTAGGTTAAGTTAGAAAATAATATAATAACTTAACTATGGTTATAATAACTTAACTATAGTTAATAGTAATCATGGTTAGGTTATAATGTGTGGTTGAGAGTGAAGGATGGTGTGGCTGATTTTGAACCACATCTCATGAGTCATCCATGACTCATCGATCCAATCCATTAGCGGTTCCCAGAAATCCCGTACTCAGCTCTGTCATTTATCCGATTTCGGTTTTTGAGAGGAAAATGATGAAACGACGGTAAAATGAAATAGGTATGGTTTATTGGAGGTATCTGCACGAAATTGGAGAGATGTGGGAGGTTTACAATCATGTAAAATGAGTGGTTAAGAGTGCGTAGATGTGTCTTGTTAATAACCACGAAAGCTTGGGGGTATTTTGGTCTTTTTACCTTAAAATATTTTAACCATCGTTACTTTTCATAAATGCTAGGTGAGTCACCCTTATGACTCACCACCCTAGGTGGCAAGATGTCCCATCATCCGGTGCCCGATTCTGTGTCTGCAGTACCGTTTTCGACTCCGTCGATTTCCTGATTAGGGTTTCCGTCCGTTTTTCGATCGAAAATTTTCAAAATAACCAAACTTATTGGAAATATGGTTTAAACATAAAACGTTTCATTCATGAGTCAAAATTAGGTTTTATGATCATTAAAATCTTACTGTCAGTGAAAACACGACCATTTTCCGTCTAAACTTTTACCAAAATTCGTGTGAATAAACATAATATTTTATTTTTGATCAGAAATTTGGAAAGTAGAATTCCTCACGAACATAATATACAAATCTACAATTTTTCAGTTTCGGGTCAAATTAGGGTTTTCTGCCGATATAAAATTATACTGTTAGTAAAAACGCAGATCGGTTTCCGTCTGAGTTTTAAACCCAAATTTTAACCAAAGCTTCCTACCATAGAGTAGGTTCTAGATATGATTTTGTTTCTTCCAAAATCATTTCTTTGGTCTCAGATAAAAATATAAATAAATATATCTTTACTGATAATACATCATATACAAAAATCGGGTTGTTACAAATTGCATCCTCAAGTCTTTAATATCGTCTTTCTCAAGAGGAGCTTGAGTGTCGAGAGCCTGCACAAGTTAAATAAAATACACATTAACTCAAGTCATCACCAAAAATAAAATATATAATTAAATAACTTGTTTAATTAATTACCTTCCTCCATTCCTCGGTAATAGATGCTGTGACAATGTTCAACATATGATGTATAACATAATAGGCACACGACCAAGTATCTGTCTGATAACGAGACTACAAAACAACTGAAATTTACTCTCAAATATATATATATATATATATATATATATATATATATATATATATAGAAATTATAATATTAATTACTATTTAATAAACTAGTAACCTTGAGGTTAATCCATTCAGGATTTCCTTTAAACTTTGAAGACCTACTCTTCCTGTTGGAGCAAGATATGCTACATGCCTTCATTGCGCTATCATAAACAAAATATTCATGTCAATTATATGTTCATCATGTGTGTAATAAAATAAAATGTTACAAATTTAATTAAATAGAAGACTAATTACTTACGTATTGAGAGAGGCCACCACATCCTTCGGCTGGCCGTTGTGGAGAGAGCATAAGAATATGACAATATGCCTAGAAGGATAAAGTATAAGAAACTGTCAATGTTTATCCTTTACGTAGGGTGCTAGATATATGTCTTTTCGATCACTTCCTACCACTAAGGCGCCAAGGTATTTACTGAATTTACTGTCATCAGTCAAGAACTGAGGCACCATGATAGTGGGGTCTAAGAATCCATAGACATTGTCGCCCCTGTCAATTAGAAGGCGATGAAGATACCTAAGATATGAAATAAGTAATTGTTAATTATGTAATAAATTGAAATTTAAATAAATTATAAAATTGAAATAAAATATAAAAATTAAATGAATTATAAAATTAAAATGTACTTACATGCACCACAAACTCAGAATCGTGTTGGCTATCCAATGGCCATCTGTGTAAAAATTCCCAAGATCATCACCACAAATCTAAAAATAAATGCTTGGTCCGAGCGTGCAATCCGTCCATCGTGTTCCAGCGGGCATTCAAAAACCTCGAACGGAAAATCCTGACCAAGAGAGAACATATGAGTAACGGGAGATTAACGAAGCGGCATCTACTTCTGCTTTGCCTTCAATTGTAAATACATAAAGTATAAGTAATTGAGAATAAAGAAAACATAAGTAATTGATAAATATGATAATTATGAATATACTTGGGACAACTCGAACTCCCGCATCGCCAACTCTAGCTCCCGCTGTTTCACCTCCAACTCTCGCTCCCCCTCTGACAAAGTATCCACCTCCAACTCCCGCATCGCCAACTCCAGCTCCCGCTGTTTCATCGCCAACTCCCGCTCCCACTGTTTCTTGGGAACCCACGAAGGAAAACTGCTGCCTAAACATATGCATGAGATCTGGGTCAGTTAGAAACTCTCTCAGAAGCTCTTTCTTAATGGTAGGGTCGGCAATGAGCTCCGATTTAACCTCTTGTCTAAGCTTCGCCCTATGGATCATCTGCTCAACCCGCCTACGTGAGGAGCATTCCCCATAGAATTTCTTGATGCCCACCATCCCTAGAACACCAACGACCCGACCAGGGTGGTCGTCTTTGACTAGGGCGGTGATCAAGATATCCCGACGTCCATGTGGGAAGAATGATCCTTGCGAGCTTTGTTCCTTAAGCTCCTCCTACAAAGACAAAATTAAAAACGTGTAAGAAGACAAGGTGTTACAAATATCAACTAGAAATGCGGTTAGTTTGTTACTTACAATCTTTTCTACCACAATGCGTATGGCTTCAACTTTAAAATCACCTTTTTTTGACTTTCGGCCCTCCACCCAATAATCCTCGCGTGCGAGTAGAGGCAGAGGATCAACAACTGAGTCCTCAGGTGCCTCTCCTACTGTTATCTTCTCATTCAGCTCCTCTTTCCTCTCCTTTAACTTATCCTCCATCATACCCTTTATCAAAGTGGGATACCCACCTTGAGACATGGTGTGGGTGTGAACATTCTTTTCTTGATTCCGCTTACCCTTTTTCCTTTTAGCCCATTACAAATAACATGTAATAAATTTAGTTAAATAAATTTTCTTTACTTAAATGTACGGCAGGTGTGCCTCGGCTCCTAACAATGGCATCCCACGTATCCTTATCTAGGTATGAGTATCAAGCAAGAGGAGATTCAGAGCTCTTCACTCTGAATATGTAATGCCTAGTCAGATCGTGCTTGAACCCCTTCCAACACGTAGTTGCTAATGAGAGCCATTTCTGCCTATGTTGATCAGTATTATGCACGGTCCACGTGATCTACATTAATTACATAACAAAAAGGAGGAATTAGAACTCAAATAATTCTTTAATAATATACATCAAAAGATTGTAAAAGTAAAATACCGTGATTGACTCCCAAATCTGATCCTTCACATTATGCGATACGTGTTCCCAATCATCATAAAGAATGCTAGTATGCTCTTTAGCCTCCTTAGACACCCAACTGGTAAATTGCTTAGCAAGGGGTCCCTGGGGAGTCAGTTCATGATCAAACCAGGCCCCAAGCTTCTAACCGCTAGCTAGACTTGTCTAATTTTTTCAAAGCAGTGGCTGCTCTACCCCATTTTTTTGAACTGTGATACCTATTTGGACCAAAAAAATAGTAAATTAGAGGGTTAGGTATAACATGGATAAATAAAAATATAATCCTAATTAATTAACATTATATGTATAAATAAAACTTACACTATCAATTGGCGTACCCGCCACCAACCCCTCCGGTGCATGAGGGATGTCATCTGAATTAGCCATGTGTGTGCATGTTTAGATGAAAAATAATAATAAATTAGGTTAGTTTGATGAAATCATTGTTTTTAGACGTATACCAATATGAAAAAATACATCCATTCCTCCCCCTTTTGAAACAAAACAAAACCAAGAAAGAGCTTTAACCATATTTGCAATTTAAAGAAAATGCAGTGAGTGTAAAATCATATTTTGACTTGGCAACCAACTCAATGTGTAAGACATGAAAAAAATGACAACCAAACATGAAAAAAAATCAATGCCACCTCCACCTCCCATTACCAATTACTAACAACATCACTAATGGGTCTCACAAATCATTCATACAACCAATGCAATACAAAATATTTGAAAACATTAACCAAAATGACAAAAAGAAAAAAATGAGGTTTAGGGCATTATCGGGTTCACAAAGAGGAGAGGGAGAGTGGCTCAGGGGTTCTTCCCTTGAACGTGGAGAACCTTAAATGAGATAGAAAACACCGGAGACATTAGGGCAGAGTAGAGACAGAGTAGAGAGAAGATAAGAGAACTCACCAGAGAATAAGGTCGCGGTGGTGGTGGAGAAGACCTCGATCGCGGTAGCACGCGGTGGTGATCACTCAAAGGGTTAGGGTGAGAACAGAGGCAGAGAGCAAGTGATGAAGAAGGTAGGTAATGTGCGCGTGAGTATATGTTATTAATCACTTAAAAACTTAAATATCACCTTTAACGTCTGTTGTTTAAACAACAGACGTTAAAGGTCATCTTTTACGTCATTTGTATAAACAACATACGTTAAAAGTGACACTCATCACTTTTTACGTCTGTTGTTTATAAAACTGACATAAAATATGATTTAAATGAACCTCATGTTTACGGTTCGCCACTGCTTCCTTTTTAACGTCCACTTTTAATTAAACAGACGTTATATCTGATCGTTTATTCCATATTTTCCAGTAGTGCGACAACAAATCAAATTCTGAAAAATCACTTCCAACTCATTTTCTGTTTAAAGAAATAAAACCGTTTTTCTTAGTCTCGCCGTACAATTCTTTTCTGAATTACTCTTTGCGTAGCAAATAAATTTATTTATAACCCAAATGACTTTCCTTTTACAAAAAGTTTTTCCAACATCAATATCACATTATTTTTGAAACTTAACTATTTAAAAAAACTTTTTACTTTATTTTTGAATTTATTTTGGAAAACTAACGTCAGTGAAATTTTTTTACAGTTTCGTCCTTACTGTCACTTATGGACTCCTCTTTCACCAAAACATCATTAAAATATTGTTTTCCACATTTTCTTCTAATTTACCAAATTAAATCATTTTAATTCCTCTTCAAGCTTCTCAAGCTTCGATCTTTAATTTTAATTAAGCACTGACCACTGTTAGGCTTCTCAGTCAACCACTCAATCAACAGAAAATCCATACAATACGGTTATAGCATACCTCACAGTTATAGCATGCATAACAGTTATGACATAATAATTCACATACAACTACACAAAACTACATAAACCAACACAAAATAAATAATTCAAGCACCACAAAAACACAGTGAACAAATTACAGACAACACACAGATAGCATGTAGCTATCAAAAACTCCCTCAAGTAAACTCCCTTTACCTCTTAAAGTTTCCGGTTATCCTCTGTAAGTTTCTTCTCGGAATTTTTGGTTCCTCCACGAAACTCAATACGACAACCCACAACTTATCCTTTACAACAAATCATAACACAAGTAACAAAATGAAACAACAAAAACCATCTCGTTCATATGACTAGGATTCGGCCATGATGAGTTAATTAGGCTAGGGATTTCAAAATTTCTCAAGCTTTTGGATTAATTATCCTAGAGTATTAGGAAGACTAAAACAATTGTCATGAATCATAAATTGGAACAAAAACCTTCTAACACTTAGAGTTGGGGTTTTGGTCATGACAAAGAAATTAGGCTAGGAAATTTATTTGATTTCAATCTCTTGGATTCAACAAAAATAGGTATTAGAGAGATTAAATCAAGTGTCATATTTCAAAAATTGAAACAAAACTCATTAACTCCCTCTAGCATAGGTCCAACAATAGAAGAATAGGAAATAAATTTTCTTTTGGTTCATGCTCTTGGATAATGAATATAGAGATCATAGAGAGTTAATAGAAATTGGCTTCACATCAAAAGGATTTTTCTATGATTTTCTAGAAATTTTTGAAAGAAAACCCTAGAAATTGTAACATGATGATTTTGACTTGAATCAAGTGAAATAAATGAAGGAGAAGTCATCAATGATCATGGAGATGAGATTTCACCTCTTGGTTGATGAAGAAATGAAGAACTTGATCAAGTTTCTTCAAGAATCAACAATGGTGTTTCTATAAGTTTTTGAGAGAAAAGTGCTAAGAAAGATGATGAAGTGAAGGAGAAATTTTGTCTAAGTGTGGTATGGAGGCTTTGGGACGTGTGGGTAGGGGCATTTTTGTCCAAAATTGATTATGGCAAACTTGAATATTCATTTGAAAACCAAGGGCAAAATAATCATTTCCTTTAACAAATATCTAGATATTTGTTAAAATAATCATGAATCGCCATAAATGCTCGTCACATTGGTCACGTCAATCACTTCAGTCATTTCAATCACCTCAGCTACGTACTCTTTCGTTTACTTTGAAGATTTCGCCCGTATAAAATATAATATTTTATTTTTACGCGAAAATTTCCAAAAAAAACCTATATCATTTCAAAAACGATATAAACCTAAACCGTTTCGTTCACGAGTCAAAATTAGTCTTTCTGATCAGTAAACTTTTACTATCAGTGAAAAAGTAGATCGGGTTCTGTCTGAATTTTCAACCCAAAATTTAATCGTAACCTTATACTATCAAGTAGAGTCTAAATATGATTTTGTTTTAACCAAAATCAATTTCTAGGTCTCCAATATATATATATATATATATATATATATATATATATATATATACCGATATTGAGAAATAATAAAAATTGGGGTGTTACAAGAGGTTGAAAAATGAACATATGAATTTGATTTGATTTTCTATCTTGTAATTAAATCTGAGTTATTAATTAATTAGGTAAAAGAAAATGAGTTTAATTTCTACGCACTGTCAGAGTAAATATTTTTATACTAACAACCAATCAGAAATCACAAAATTGGTGACTTTTAAGGTGGTTAGGGTAAGAATCAAAGATTTTTAGTGATGTGTCAATTTCTGATTGGTTGACAGTATAAAAAAACTTTCTACTGTCAGTATATACCAATTAAATCCAAAGAAAATTCAGATTTACTTCGATAATAAAGAATCTCTAATAAATTAATTACGAAGATAATGAATAAGAAAAAGATATCTTACTGTCGAAATCGGTTAAATATATAGTAAGGATTGCAGTGTACTTAATTCATAAAATGAAAAAAAAAAATCAGAATGAGATGAACAAAAATGCAATCTTAATTATGAATATAACGAATTAACATTATAAAGCATAAATAAAAAAAATCTGGAATGTTAATAGTCATAATTTCTGTATTCCAAATAAAGACCGGATAGTGTACTGCAGTCATCCGTTATAATTTTTTTTAAAAATTAAAACTAAAGGGTAAGTTTATGTAATAAAGAAACTATTCTAAAAAAATCATTTTCCTATATCATATAAATAAGTAAAGTAATTAATTATAATTTTCCATTCTTAATCTCCTAAAGATGAGGTTGGCAATAGTTTAACATATATAACTGATTCATGGTTTTTTAATTTTAGTGTTACCATAGTCACAGGATTATATAAGGTAATATAAATATAAATAAAAATGTACCGAAATATTTAATTCTTTTTTTTTAAAGAAATGTGATTCTTTTTCAAACAAAGGAAGTTTGCAATCAGCTATTAATATCCAAATCAAATCATATTTCTTTTGATTACTTTAATGGCGAGCGGCGCCACAACTATCACGGCTAGTATTACTCCCCCATTTTTAATACCAATAACTTTGACATAAATATGTAATGTTTTTTTCTAAAAAAATGGAAGTTTTCAATCAGCTAAATAATAATAGGGCATATCCGGTCCATAGCTAGTATTGCTCCCCCATCTTTATAAATACCGACAATTCTTACATAAGAAACTCATCTTTTCTCTACCCTTTACCCTAGTCATGGCTAAGTTGTACTCTTTTGTTCCTTTGGCCTTCTTCATGGCTCTCTTTGTCGGAGCCAAGTCAGCTAGCATTGACGGCAATTGGTATGATGCTCATGCAACCTTTTATGGTGACATGTCGGGTGGAGAAACCATGCGTAAGTATATATATAACTCTCTCCCTTTCTCACGAAAAGACTTATTATTTTGATGATTAATCATAGGCGAATGCAACCTAAGGCCACCGATTAAGTTATTAAAATAAATAAATAAATAAATTTGTATGAAAAATGATATATATTTATTATTTTGAGAAATAATACATTTAGTTTTTTCGTAAAAGCTTGTTACTTTTAAAAAAAAATTAAGTAGACACTGGTCAATAATATATCCTTAATCTTATGTATACTATTAATCTCAATGTTTTCGTTAATATATTCGATATGCAGAGGGTGCTTGTGGATATGGCGATCTCTTCAAGCAAGGGTATGGGCTTGAAACCGCAGCACTAAGCACTGCTCTATTCAACGATGGACTTGCTTGTGGTGCTTGTTTTGAGATCAAGTGTGTAGACGATCCTCAATGGTGCATTAAGAATGCAGGCTCTATCAAAATAACTGCAACAAATTTTTGCCCTCCGAATTATTCCAAACCCGATGGTAATTGGTGCAACCCTCCACAAAAACATTTCGATTTGTCTATGAAAATGTTCACCACCATTGCAATATACAAAGCTGGCATCGTTCCGGTTCAATATAGACGTGTCCCATGCATTAAAAAAGGGGGTGTTATGTTTGAGTTCACAGGGAACCCTTATTGGTTGCTTGTATTGGTGTACAATGTTGGCAATGCTGGCGATGTTTCTAGTGTGAAAATCAAAGGGTCTAACAAAGGTGACTGGATTGCTATGTCCCATAGCTGGGGACAGCATTGGCATACAGATACTAATTTGGTAGGACAATCTTTGTCATTCCAGGTGACTACAAGTGATGGGAAAATGTTGGAGTTTGATAATGTTGCTCCTACTAATTGGCAATTTGGACAGACCTACGAGGGCAAGGGCCAAAATTTTTAGATGGGTTTCAATTGGTTTAGAGTGACACAAATTTTTCAAAATATTTGGAGTTTCTATCAATCTAGAGTCTTGTTTAATTTTGGGGAATATTAGTGGCAAATAATTATGGCATTTGCTTCGTATTTTCACGGTTATACACCGTTATATGTTGCCAATTAATCATTGCATTCAAAGGCTGTGGCTTCTCTATTCTGTAATAGCCTAGTTAAATGTAGGGTAATGATATTGAAATGATTTCCCTTGAACTAAGGGCGGAGTATATTTTATATGTTACTCTTTTTCTATTATATGTTTTTGGAGAATGATAATGAGTGTCATAGAACATTGCTTAACAAAGAAAGGAAAATTTGTAATGATGTATTTAATATTTTTAAAAAATATTATACTTAGTTTTTCAATATAAAGCTTCCTTCCATGGTTCCTTAATCAATGTCTTGAGAGTACTCACTAGCAAGACTCTATATTTTTAGCAATTTAAAACTAACTCAATCATACCTACGAGAATAGATAAACCTCCTTTATGGAAAAAATAATTCAAAAAATGTAAAAAAAAAAAAAATCCAGAGATGTTGCAACACTAAAGAAGCACCAATATGGCTAGATAGGGAGTTCTTGTTCTCAAAAATAATTTTAAAAAACTTTTCTTCTAAAGTACAATCATCAATGTTAGGCTGCTCTTTTACTGATCTCAATTTGGGGGAAAAAGATAGTAAATACTAACAATCTAACATTTGCCTATAAAAAAAAATATCAAGCATTCATATTATACTTTATTATCAATATCAATAATTTCATTAAGTTTATATTCTTGTCTTCAAACTTAATTAATGAATAAGATTTATGATTTATATGCTGAAAAAAATTTTGATACACTTCCTAATAATATGTCATTTATTTACATGCATCTTTAGTTTTCTCTAACTTAATCCATAACTATGTGTTTGATCAAAAAAATCCATAGCTATGTTAATCGTAGAACCATTTTCATCGTTCAGTTAGAACACATCCTAAAAATTGTTGTCCCTCTTTTTGGGTGGATTTGAGTTGACGGCTTTTTGCTTTTACTTTTTTTTTTTTTCCAATTGAAATGCATAGGTGAATTAGTTTGTAGCCATCTAACATCTCACCTGGACGAATCTCAAAAAAAAAAAAAAAGATATATATAGAGGTAGCGTCTGTTGATACTGGTGTCAATTTTTGCTCTTACATCAAATCTTAACCATTGATTTTAATTTAATCTAATGACTTTATTAACAAAATTAAATGTAATTTTAATAAGGAGATAAGAAATATGGTGTATTTAACGAAAAAAGATACTTAGTATCTTTTATGATACAATAGAATTTTTTATATTTAAAAATGGTATATATTAAAAGTAATTAAAAGCTTATCTCAATTTCTTTTATTAAATTATAATATTTGTTTAATAAATAATATATTTTTCCAAAATATTACTATCCGGTTTTTTTATATGATGCATTGACACTATAATTACGTATTTTATCATATAGTTTTCAAATAAAAAGAAAATATTAGATAATCAAATAAAAAATAAACACCCGATGTATTAAAATATAAAAAATTAATGAAATAAATTTTTTATATATTTGACATTTCTAATTTTAATTTCGAATAAAATATAAATATTATATATATATATATATATATGATATTATTGTTTATTTAATAATTTGTAGCCTTTTTCATATCTTTATTAATATAATTATAGGATAAATTAATTATTAAACTATGTTTTTAAGAAATAAATGTATTAAAAAGACATGTATTTTATCTAATAAAATTATTGTCTGATAAATCAGTATTTTTAAGAAAATTAATTATTTACCTAAAAATTTAAAAATCCAAATAATGAGAATTTTAAATTAAAATTATTTTAATAAGTAAATAAAAATACAAATAATTAAATAAATTCTAAATATCAATAATTAAATATGTAAATTAATAAAAGTATGAAATTAAAATTAAAATATTAAATATTTATTTCATAAAAAAATTATATCTTAATTCATCGATATTTGTTTTTTCTTTAGTTATCTTTATATATATATATATATATATATATATATATATATATATATATATATATATATATATATATATATATATATATATATTATCATATTTTTACTGATTATTTAAAAATATTATAATTTTATTATAATTATCATGATATTTATTAAATTAATATTATAAATTTAATGAAAACAAAATTTTGACTGAAAATTTAATGAAAAATTAAGATAAGGTTTTATTTATTTTTTATATATACAATTTTTAAATACCAAAAATCCTATTGTACTAGAAAAATATACTTAGTTTCTCTTTCCATTAAATACATCATATTTTTTCTCTCCTTATTAAAGTTATATTTAATTATTCTCTTCTGATAAGTTTAAAGCCATTAGATTAAATTAAAATCGTTGGTTAAGATTTGGTGTAAGAGAAAAATTGGCACATGATGTCAACGAATCCTATTTTTTTAATTTGAAAACTATATGATAAAATACGTAATTATAGTTTCAATTCATCATATAAAAAAACCGGATAGTAATATTTTTTTTAAAATATAATATTTGTTAAACAAATATTATAATTTAATAAAAAAATTGAGATAAGCTTTCAATTACTTTTAATATATACCGTCTTTAAATATAAAAAATTCTATTGTAAAGTATCTTCACCAAAAAAAATATACAACTTCACAAAAAAAGATATTAAGTATCTCTTTTCATTAAATACATCCTATTTCTTCTCTGGTTATTAAAATTACATTTAATTATTATTTGTTGATAAATTTAAGCCATTACATTAAATTAAAACCAATTGTTAAGATTTGGGGTAAGAGCAAAAATTGACATATATATATAAATAAAGTGAGAGAGCTTTATTTATGTGAGAGCGAAACACTACAAAAAAATACTTATTTTGTAGAGGTTTTTTTTAGTGGGTTTTTTGAAAACGCCGCAAATTAGCATAAATTTAAGTGAATATTGAGTTTCTTATTTGTGGAGGTTTATAACCTGCTCAGATTAAACATTAAAAATATCCCCCCCCCCCGGGTTGTTATTCATTACCCGCTCTTTTTTACTCAACCCAAATCCATATTTTCACAGACCTCGCGAACGCCCAAATAAAGAGTTCGCAGCGCCAACGCCGCCTAGGTTGCTTCATCAGAGTTAGCTGTGAGTTTCAAGTAAAATTCGGTTTCTCCCCCTTCCTTCTATATGAGTTTGCTTCATATGAGTTCGTTTGTTTGTGGCGAACTTAATTGCAGCAGTTTCCAAAAACGCGGCAAATTATGTTACACATGTCTCTCCATTTTTTATCTCTCCGTATATGTAAATTATTAAAGTTTTAGGAAAAAATTAAATGTCTATTATACACATGTCTATAATCCGTCATGTATTTTTTATTCCAAAACTTTAATATTAGACATCTTCATTTCTCATGAGAAAATGAGAGGATCCCTACCCGATCCCGTGGAAAAAGATCCACTTCATTTTTTATCTCTCCATTTATGTCAATTTTCAAAGTTTTAAGACAAAAAATAATGTGTATTATATACATGTATGTAATCCTCCTTGAATTTATTATTCCAAAACTTAAATAATGGACATCTCCATTTCTCATAAGAAATGGAGAGGATCCCTACCCCACCCCATGGAAAAAATCCTCTCCATTTTTTATCTCTCCATTTATGTCTATTTTCAAAGTTTTAGGAAAAAACTAAATGTTTATTATACACAAATATGTAACCTGTCATGCATTTATTATTCCAAAACTTTAATATTGTACATCTCCATTTCTCATGAGAAATGGAGAGGATCCCTACTCGATCACATGAAAAAATATCCTCTCCACTTTTTATCTCTTCATTTATGTCTGTTTTCATAGTTTTAGGACAAAAATAAATGTGTATTTTATACATGTATGTAATCCGCCTTGCATTTATTTTTCCAAAACCATAATAATGGACATCTCCATTTCTCATGAGAAATGGAGAGGATCCCTACCCGATCCCATGGAAAAATATCCTCTCCATTTTTTATCATTCCATTTATTTCTATTTTCAAAATTTTAGGAAAAAATTAACTGTGAATAATACACATGTATGTAATCCACCATGCATTTATTATTTCAAAACTTTAATAATCAACATCTCCATTTCTCATGAGAAATGGAGATGTCCATTATGTCTATTTTCAAAGTTTTAGGAAAAAATAAATGTGTATTATATACACATGTATGTAATCTTCTATGCATTTATTATTCCAAAACTTTCATAATGGACATCTCCATTTCTCATGAGAAATGGAGAGGATCCATTCCCGATCCCATTGAAAAAGATCTTCTCCATTTCTCTATTTTAAAAGTTTTAGGAAAAAAATAAATGTGTATTATATACACATGTATGTAATCCGCCATGCATTTATTATTCCAAAACTTCAATGATGGACATCTCCATTTCTCATAAGAAATGGAGAGGATCCATACCCGATCACATAGCAAAAGATCCTCTCCATTTTTTATTTCTACATTTCCATCTGTTTTCAAAGTTTTTTGAAAAAAATAAATAAATGTCTTTTATACACATGTATGTAATCCTCCATGCATTTATTATTTCAAAACATTAATAATTGCATATTCATTTCTCATGAGAAATGGACCCGTTCCCATGGAAAAAGATCCTCTCCTTTTTTTATGTCTCCATTTATGTCTATTTTCAAAGTTTTAGGAAAAAAATAAATGTGTATTATACACATGTATGTAACCCATTGTAACATCCCTGACTGCTCTATGGATTGACGACTGACCCCACAGACCACCACGGGTCTTTTCAGCTTGCTTTGTCCTCACTCACACGCTTCTTGGGAAAACTTCCCAGGAGGTCACCCATCCCATAATTGCTCCAAGTCAAGCACTCTTAGCTATGGAGTTCTTAAGTGATAGGCTACCGAAAAGAAGATGCATCTTGTGAGTATAGGTAGTACCAATCAATTCATATAAGCCATCATCAACTGTATAGTCTCATACCTACACAGTCTCAGGATCCCTCTCATTTCGGTGTGTAATCGGTTCATTCACGTATCCCTCCGCTTAGAAGCCTGCCAGGAGCCGTTCCTTGTCTATGTCTTCTTGCACTGGCGACCACTCCCTGTCCTCATCGGTCCCAGGTGTCACATGCCCACCAGCTTCCACTTGGTTCATCCCCGAACCACACCGTACTGGGGGAGGTGCCGCTCTGATACCATTTGTAACATCTCTGGCTGCTCTATGGATTGACGACTGACCCCACAGAACAACACGGGTCTTTTCAGCGTGCTTTGTCCTCACTCACACGCTTCCTGGGAAAACTTCTCAGGAGGTCACCCATCCCATAATTGCTCCAAGTCAAGCACGCTTAACTGTGGAGTTCTTAAGTGATGGGGTACCGAAAAGAAGATGCATCTTGTTAGTATAGGTAGTATCAATCAATTCATATAAGTCATCCTCAACTGTATAGTCCCATACCTACACAGCCTCAGGATCCCTCTCATTCCGATGTGTAATCGGTTCATTCACGTGTCCCTCCGCCTAGAAGCCTGCCAGGAGCCGCTCCTTGTCTGTGCCTTCATGCACCGACGACCACTCCCCGCCCTCGTCAGCCCCAGGTGTCACACCCGCCATGGATTTATTATTCCAAAAATTTAATATTGGACATCTCCATTTCTCATGAGAGATGGCGAGGATCCATTCCTGATCACATGGAAAAAGATCGTCTCCACTTTTTATCTCCATTTATGTATATTTTCATAGTTTTAGGACAAAAACAAATGTGTATTATATACACATGTATGTAATCTGCCATGCATTTAATATTCCAAAACTTTCATATTGGACATCTCTATTTCTTATGAGAAATGGAGAGGATCCTTACCCGATCCCTTTGAAAAAGATCTTCTCCATTTTTTATATCTCCATATGTCTATTTTCAAAGTTTTAGGAAAAAAAAAATAAATGTGTATTATATACACATGTATGTAATCTGCCATGCATTTATGGAAAAAGATCCTCTCGATTTTTTGTCTCTCCATTTATGTCTATTTACAAAGTTTTAGAAAAAAAAATAAATGTGTATTATGCACATGTATGTACGTAATCTGCCATGCATTTTTTATTTCAAAATTTTAATAATGGACATCTCCATTTCTCATGAGGAACGGAGAGGATCCATTGGGAAAAGATCATCTCCATTTTTTATGCCTCCATTTATGTCTATTTTCAAGTTTTAGGACAAAAATAAATGTGTATTAAACACATGTATGTAATCCGCCATGCATTTATTATTCCAAAAGTTTAATAATGGACATCTACCGTCTAAAAATTTTTCATGCCCTCGTAGGTCTGTCCAAATTGCCAATTAGGAGGAGCAACATTATCAAACTCCAACATTTTCCCATCACTTGTAGTCACTTGAAATGACAATGCTTGTCCTACTAAATAAGTATTTGTAAGCCAATGTTGTCCCCAGTTATGTGACATAGGAATCCAGTAACTTTTGTTAGACCCTTTGATTTTCACACTAGAAACATCACCAGCATTGCCAACATTGTACACCAATACAAGCAACCAATAAGGGTTCCCTGTGAACTCAAACTTAACACCCCCTATTTTGATGCATGGGGTGCGCCTATATTTCACAGGAATGATACCTGCTTTGTAATAGGCAATGGTAGTGAACATTCTCATAGATAAGTCGAAGTGCTTTAGGGGAGGGTTGCACCAATTACCATCAGGTTTGGAATAATTCGGAGGGCAAAAATTTGTTGCGGTTATTTTGATGGAGCTTGCATTCTTTATGCACCATTGAGGGTCGTCAACACACATTATCTCAAAACAAGCACCACAAGCAAGTCCACCGTTGAATAGAGCAGTGCTTAGTGCTGCGGTATGAAGCCCGTACCCTTGTTTGTGGAGATCACCATAGCCACAAGCACCCTCTGCATATCGAATATATTAACAAAAACATTGAGATTAATAGTATAGGGTATTGCTAACTAGTGTTCTTAGGGCACTGCATAAAAAATCCGAAAAAAGCAAGCTTTTACGGAAAAACTAAATGTACCACTTCTCAAAAAAATAAATTTATATCAATTCTGATACAAATTTGTTTTTTAATAACTTAACCGGTGGTCTTAGGTTGCATTCTCCTATGATTAATTAATCATCAAATAACTAGTCTTTGGGTGAGAAAGGGAGAGAGTTATATATATACTTACTCATGGTTTCTTCACCCGCCATGTCACCATAAAAGGTTGCATGAGCATCATACCAATTGACGTCAATGCCAGCTGACTTGGCTCCGACAAAGAGCGCCATGAAGAAGGCCAAAGGAACAAAAGAGTATAACTTAGCCATGACTAGGGTATAGGGCAGAGAAAAGATGAGTTTCTTATGTAAGAATTGTTGGTTTTTTTAAAGGTGGGGGAGTAATACTAGCTATGGATATGCCCTATTATTAATTAGCTATTTGAAAACTTCCATTTTTTTAGGAAAAAAAATTACATACTTATGTCAAAGTTGTTGGTATTGGAAAAAGAACCTCTCCATTTTTTATCTCTACATTTATGTCAATTTTCAAAGTTTTAGGAAAAAAATAAATGTGTATTATACACACGTATGTAATATCCATTTCTCATGAGAAATGGAGAGGATCCCTACCCGATCCCATGGAAAAAGATCCTCTCCATTTTTTATCTCTCCATTTATGTGTATTTTCAAAGTTTTAGGATAAAAATAAATGTGTATTATACACATGTATGTAATCCTCCATGCATTTATTATTCCAATGCTTTAATAATGGACATCTCTATTTCTCATGAGAAAAGGAGAGGATCCCTACTTGATCCCATGTAAAAAGATCCTCTTCATTTTTATCTCCCAATTATGTCTATTTTCAAAGTTTTAAGACAAAAAATAATGTGTGTTATACACATGTATGTAATCCGCCATGAATTTATTATTCCAAACTTAAATAATGGACATCTCCATCTCTCATGAGAAATTGAAAGGATCCCTACCTGATCACATGGAAAAAGACCCTGTCCATTTTTAGCTCTCCATTTATGTATATTTTCAAAGTTTTAGGACAAAAATAAATGTGTATTACACACATGTATGTAATTCTCCATGCATTTATTATTCAAAAACTTTAATAATGGACATCTCCATTTCTCATGAGAAATGGAGAGGATCCCCTACCCGATCGGAAAAAGATCATCTCCATTTTTTATCTCTCCATTTATGTCTATATTCAAAGATTTAGGAAAAAAATAAATGTGTATTATACACATGTATGTACGTAATCTGCCTTGCATTTTTTATTTCAAAATTTTAATAATGGACATCTCCATTTCCCATGAGGAATGGAGAGGATCCCTACCAGATCCCAAGGAAAAAGATCCTCACCATTTTTTATCTCTCCATTTATGTCTATTTTCAAAATTTTAGGACAAAATAATGTGTATCGTACACATGTATGTAATCACCCATGAATTTATTATTCCAAAACTTTAATAATGGACATCTTCATTTTGAATGAGAAAAGGAGAGGATCCCTACCCGATCCCTTTGGAAAAGATCTTCATTTTTTATATCTCCATTTGTCTATTTTCAAAGTTTTAGGAAAAAAATAAATGTGTTTTATCACTACAAGAAATGGATTTATTATTCCAAAACTTTCACAATGGAAATCTCCATTTCTCATAAAAAATGGAGAGGATCCCAACAGGAAAAAGATTCTCTCCATTTTTTAGCTCTCCATTTATGTATATTTTCAAAGTTTTAGGACAAAAATAAATGTGTATTACACACATGTATGTAATTCTCCATGCATTTATTATTCAAAAACTTTAATAATGGACATCTCCATTTCTCATGAGAAATGGAGAGGATCCCTACCCGATCCCATGGAAAAAAGAGTCTCCATATTTTATCTCTCCATTTATGTCTATTTTCAAAGTTTTAGGACAAAAATAAATGTGTATTATACACATGTATGTAATTCTCCATGCATTTATTATTCAAAAACCTTAATAATGGACATCTCTATTTTTCATGAGAATTGGAGAGGATCCATACCCAATCCCATGAAAAAAGATCCTCTCCATTTTTTATCTTTCCATTTATGTCTATTTTCAAAGTTTTAGGAAAAAAATAAATGTGTATTATACACATGTATGTACGTAATCTGCCATGCATTTTTTATTTCTAAATTTTAATAACGGACATCTCTATTTCTCATGAGGAACGGAGAGGATCCCTACATGATCCCAAGGAAAAAGATCGTCACCATTTTTTATCTCTCCATTTATGTCTATTTTCAAAATATTAGGACAAAAATAGTGTGTATTGTACACATGTATGTAATCCGCCATGAATTTATTATTCCAAAACTTTAATAACAGACATCTCAATTTCTCATGAGAAATGGAAACGATCCCTTTGAAAAATATCCTATCCATTTTTTATCTCTCTGTTTATTTATATTTTCAAAGTTTTTGGGAAAAAATAAATGTTTATTATGCACATGTATGTAACCCGCCATGCATTTATTATTTCAAAACTTTAATATTGGACAACTCCATTTCTCATGAGAAATGGAGAGGGTCCTGAAAAAGATCCTCTCCATTTTTTATCTTTCCATTTATGTCTATTTTCTATGTTTTAGCTTTTAGGACAAAAATAAATGTCTATTATAAACATGTATGTAATCCGCCATGCATTTATGATTCCCAAACTTTAATAATAGACATATCTATTTCTAATGAAAAATGGAGAGGATCCCTACCCGATCCCATTGAAAAAGATCCTCTCCATTTTTTATCTCTCCATTTATGCCTATTTTCAAATTTTTAGGAAAAAAAATTATGTGTATTATATACACATGTATGTAATCCACCATGCATTTATTATTCCAAAACTTTCATAATGGACATCTCCATATCTCATGAGAAATGGAGAGGATCCCTACCCGATCCCATGGAGAAAGATCCTCTCAATTTTTTATCTCTCCATTTATGTCTATTTTCAAAGTTTTTGGACAAAAATAAATGTGTATTATATACACATGTATGTAATAAGCTATGCATTTATTATTTCCAAACTTTAATAATCGGCATCTCCATTTCTCATGAGAAATGGAGAGGATCCCTACCCAATCCCATGGAAAAAGATCATGACCATTTTTTATCTCTCCATTTATGTCTATTTTCTAAGTTTTGGCTTTTAGGACAAAAATAAATGTCTATTATACACATGTATGTATTCCGCCATACATTTATGATTCCCAAACTTTAATAATATACATATCTATTTCTCATGAGAAATGAAGAGGATCCCTACCCGATCCCATTGAAAAAGATCCTCTCCATTTTTTATCTATCCATTTATGCCTATTTTCAAATTTTCAGGAAAAAATTTTATGTGTATTATATACACATGTATGTAATCCGCCATGCATTTATTATTCCAAAACTTTCATAATGGACATCTCCATATCTCATGAGAAATGGAGAGGATCCCTACCCGATCCCATGGAGAAAGATCCTCTCAATTTTTTATCTCTCCATTTATGTCTATTTTAAAAGTTTTTGGACAAAAATAAATGGGTATTATTTACATGTATGTAATCCACCATGCATTTATTATTACAAAATTTTAATAATGAACATCTCCATTTCTCATGAAAAATGGAGAGGATCGGATCCCAACTCGATCCCATGGTAAAAGATTATCTCCATTTTTTATCTCTCCATTTTTGTCTATTTTCACGTTTTAAGACAAAAAATAATTTGTACTATACACATGTATGTAATCCACCTTGAATTTTTTATTCCAAAACTTAAATAATGGATATCTCCATTTCTATCCCTACTATTTCCCATAGACATATCCATTTTTTATCTCTCCATTTGTGTCTATTTTCAAAGTTTTAGGAAAAAATAAATGTGTATTATATACACATGTATATAATAAGCTATGCATTTATTATTTAAAAACTTTAATAATGAACATCTCCATTTCTCATGAGAAATTGAGAGGATCCCTACCCGATCCCATGGAAAAAGATCATCACCATTTTATAACTCTCCATTTATGTCTATTTTCAAAGTTTTAGGAAAAACTAAATGTGTATTATATACACATTAATGTAATCTGCCATTTATTATTCCAAAACTTTCATGATGGACATCTCCATTTCTCATGAGAAATGGAGATGGTAACACCCCTTTTTTCGTATAGATGCTTTTGTGTATGCCTTGTTTGCTTTAGAGTTGTTGTTGAAGGGCTAAATGGGATTTCTAGGCTTAAAAGCCCTTTCTGGTACATGAGCACGGTCGTGCTCATGTGTCAGCACACCCGTACTTGATGCACGTGTTTTGTGGCTGCCTGAGCCACAAGCACGGCCATGCTCAAAAGGGATCACGACCGTGCTCAAGTGCTAACGCGTCTCCCTGAAGCTAAGTTGAGCACGATCGTGCTCAACAAGGAGCAACCGTGCTCAGGTCAGAATCTATAAATATAGAGCTAACAACGAGGGTTACGAGTTAAACCCTCAAAATTGGCCCTTTAGGCAACCCTAAGTGTGACGGCAGCCTCTCTCATTCTTTCCCTTTGAACCCAGTCAGTTTGTGGTGTTCTTACTTCGTTGGGAGAGTCAATCACGCATAGTGCCAATTAGCAAAGGTAATAGTTCTTCCCTTTCTTAGTTCCTTTTCTTGTTATGAATTGGGAACTAATTGGTTAACCTTTCTGTGTTGGCCAAGGCTTGAATCATTCGTCAAGCTGTTCGAGGGAACTAGTCTAGGACCGTCTCTAGTTTAACGGGAATTCTTCATACCAGGTATGAGGAGAAGGAATAGTAAGAGTATGTAGGCTTGGGGGTAGCGTAAGACGAAGGGTTACCCATGACCCTATTGTATGATAACATGCTTATATGCCTATATGCTTAATTGCTATTTGATGTTTAACTGTCTGCAAGGATGATATTGGCATGTTTTTATTGTTAATGAATGTTGTCTATTATGAATATGATAATGTGATGATGCCATGTTTATGACGTGTTTATGATGTTATTGACTGTTGACTGATGTTGTGAATGTTATGATGTTAAAATGTTAAAACTACTACAAATGTTAACGGAGGTTGTTGCCCTTTGTTCATAAAACAGAATGATAGTAATGAGTGTGAGGTTTATGCCAAAAGGTTTAGTTAAAGACCTTAGGGATTGATCTATGAGTGACTAGGGACAATTAATACGAAACTAAGATTAAAGGATTAATTTCCCTTAATTATAAGACATGGATATCTAATTAAGATTAATAAAACTAATGTTCAATGGATTAGTAAAAGCCAATAGGTTTGAATCTATGAACTATCCCAAGGATATGGCAAGGGTCTGTGACCTTTCTTCCCAGATCAGTACAGCCACGCTCTAGTGAGCACGGTCGTGTTTAACAAGGAGCACGCTCGTGCTCCAGTTCAAAATCCAGAAAGGGTGCGCTGCTTAAGCATGCCCGTGCTCAACAATGAGCACGGTCGTGCTTGACTGTGAGCTCAGCACGCCCGTGCTCACCTGTGCAGACCAGAACGCTGAACAATACAGAAACAGGGGTTTCACCGTAAATGCCTTAAAAGATTTAAAAAGACACCAAACGAACATGGAGACAAAAGACAAGTGATAAGATATTGTACCTTGGTATCCTAGTGGCCAAGGGGGCCTTGATGCATGATGGTCAAGGTGGTAATCTCTAGTGCTTAATGGCTAGAGTGTTAATTAAAGATGATGTTGCACCTTGGTAGCCTATTGGCAATGGGGGACCTCGATAGGCGAGTGGTCGAGGTGGTAATCTCTGGTGCAGAATGGCCAGAGTGTTTAAAAGATTAAAACGATAAAACGATAATCCTCGATAGCCAAGTGGTCGAGGTGTTGATGGTGATAAAACTTGGGTAGCCTAGTGGCCCAAGCGGAGGTGGTGGTTGTGTTTGTGTGTTATGTTGTTCATATATTCACGCATCGAAGATGTTAGTGGGGAATGTTCAACATAGGGGAGGTCGTCCGAGAGTAAGGCGATCTGGCCGTCCGCGGTGATTCATCCAAGAGTTAGGTTAATCGTGCGCCCCCGCGGTGGTGCATCCGAGAGTAAGGTGCATCGACTATCCTCGGGGTCCACCTAAGGTAAGGTGGATTGCCCCGACGTTGGTGCTTATCGGTCAATGTGGATATGTAACTCCGAAGTTGACATTCTGAGGTAGAATGGATCCAAGTGCATAAGTGAGTAGTGGAGTAGCATTGCATCGCATATCATACATTAATGTATGATGCTATTAATCGTTTATATTGTATGTTGTTGTTGTGATAACATGATTGTTGTGATGCATGCTCGTCTTGCTAACTGCTTCCTTGCCATTATATTCATATTCATGTTTCTTACTCCCCATTGCTATGTTTGTGTTTTGTTGCATGTATCTTTTATGTAGAGGACGGTGAGCATCCAGTTGAGGAGTGACTCTTGTAACATCCTATTTTTCATGAATAAATAAATAAATAAAAAGTAAATATCTTAATTTGATGGGAATGATGGTTAGATAAATCAAAACTATTTAAGAATCCGAACGTATATGGAAGTTTAAAACAAAATTCAAGCAACTCAAAATTTTCAATAGGAAAGCACTTCAATTTAAATCCTTAATTAAGGTGGTGTATCATTAACAAAATTAAAAGATAATTAGCCATAGATAAAGATATTAATCATAGCTAAATAATTATAATCAATTTACTCAAATTTTATTCATCATGATTAATTAGCACTAATCTTAATTAACTATACCCTAGTTACAAGTTTGAACCTAATTAAATTAACTAAAATAATTTTTTACCTTACCTTATGAATAATAAGTACATTCTTTTAAAAAAAATGAATAATAAGTACACGGCTGGACACAGGACACCTCCAGCTTGAATTAATGTGGTAGCATGGTTACAAAATCCCACCTCATGCTTATTTCACGCCACCTCCTACTCTTTTTTTTCTTATGACCATGCTCTTTGTTTTTCACTCAAAGTTAACGCACAAGGGAAAAGAAAAACCAAGAAAATAGCGCAGAAAATATATATAGATAGAGAGAGAGTCCGTGAGAGTGAGAGAATTTTCGGAGCCGATTTTGATCAATTCGTTCGTCCTAACGCGATTTTGATTATACCGTTGTGATCCTCGTGACGTCTACTTCATTATCCTATCTTTATTTTCTTGATTAGGCTAGGGTAAACCCATGTCCTTTTCATGCCGAAATGCCGTCGGCGATGACATTGAGGTTATCTTTCAATCCGTTTATCGGTTTTCAATTATGTCTTCAGATTTGGGTTATACATAACGTGTGCTTCACAATGATGTGTTCAGGTGAATTTTTGGAGCCCTGGAGGTAGGAGAACCTCATGTGGCAGATTTGGGGAGTATTGGAGTGGTTCCGTTTCGTTGCTGTAAAGCTAGCCTATGACACTTCAGGTAGGAGAAAGAAGCCTCATATCGTCGGAATTGGCTAAGTAACATATTTTACAATAATGGCATAGGGCAACCTAAACCCTACTAGTGGTTGAATAATTGACAATGTCAATATCACATTGGTGACTATTTAGTGGTACGAATGATGATATGGAGATTGTAAATTTATCGCCGTTAGGTTAATTTTAGGATACTTGAGATTGTCTGATTTTATCATATTTGAGCAGCTTGTTGTGTGCTGTTTGGATTAACATGTTATTTTTGACTAATTATGTTATTTAAATATTTTATTTTTATTATGATGTTATATTATTTTATTATGATTATGGTTGATAACATGTATTGGATGATAATATGTTTTATCTACTATAACATGCCTAGTTGTTTCTTAGGCAGTGATATATTATATTCTGGAGTGATGCATGTTGGGGAGTGTCTGATATATGATTTAGACGTGCCTAACCTAATTAATTTATATTTTATTATGATGAGACTGATTATGTGATATAATTTGAGATATTTTATGAGATAGTAATGAGAGGTTAAGGCACTAGGGTATGACTCAATATACAACAGCGAGACCATATAGATGCATGATGTTGATCACAGTCGGGTGAGTGGAACGCATGAGGTCAGAGTATCTGTAGATATATCTGTAATCCTTGCAGAGCGGCTCCGTGTAGCTTTGGGCTACTGTGGCTTTGGGCTACTGTGGTTTTGGACCATTTATGTGCTACTGATATTATTATGTGTAGCTTTGCACTAATGTGGCTTCAGGCTACTGTGGAGTGCTCGCTCGGAGGAATGACTGACATCCCTATTATGACGGATGCTGGATGTCACGGATTAGTTCCCTAACAGGAATGGGGGAAACTATCGTGATTTGATTATAGTTCTAGCTGAGTTGTCCCATATCCTAACGGGAATGAGGATACTTTTGTATTGTGCATCTATTCCCTAACGGAAATGGGGGAATAGTGTCACCCTCTGAATGAACACCCTAACGTGAATGAAGGTGTGCACCGATGCAAATATGGACACTCTGCTTGGATGATTGACTTATATTCCTAATCAAATAAGGGATGAGTGACAAGATTAGGTGGTGGTCACGTCAGCATACATGATCAGTTGCATGAGCGCGAAGGGTAGAGGATGATGATATATTTCGGAGGATGTTTGTTATATTGATATGTGTTTAATTGGCGATGCATGTCTGTGTACTATTATTGTATATATGTTATGTAACCTTTTCCGCTTATGATGATAGCATGTTTCTTATCTCCTATTTTCTCTATATTGTGTATGTTTTATTTATGTGATCGCTATGAGAAGACCATGTGAAGGAGCCATCTGTTGAGGAGCTTGATGGGACCCCTTAGGAGCCAGATGCTGGAGGACGAGCAGTGGACCCGAGTAGTTGAATAGAGAGTCTGTGGCCAGTGCGTACTTTTGCGGGTCGTTGTATCTTCAGTTATTTTGTCGGTTTGTACTTTTGGGGCCCTACTATGATGTTGTACCCTACACAGTACCTTGGTCCTTTATGTATAAGTATATCTATGTGTGATAGCTATGTTTTCGTTCTTTATATTTAAAGTTTTAATATTTACGATTTTCTGTATATACGTCTATCGCTAATATCACGATTAAGTTTTAGTTAAATTTAGGTTTCTCTTTAATGGGACATCGGGGTGTCTCATTAGGTGGTATCAGATCAGTTTGATTCTTTTCAGACTGTGAGGTTAGGGTTTACTGGCCATTTTAGTTGAATCCACATCGGATATCGATTATGCTTAGAAGTTGGGCAGTGTGTTTAGACTCGACGTGATAATTAACATTGATGTGACATATAGTATTTATATTCCAGTTTTATGTAGTATTATATGCCAAATTAATGTGGGCTAATGATTTTTTAACAGGATCGTGACTCGTGGGAGAGGACGTGGTAGACGTGGTGGTGGTAGAGCTACAGAGAGGGACCCTAGAGCGGGTAACGGAGATGCTTCTCATATAGGTGGAGGAGCTGGAGGTGGAGAAGAGTCATCTGAGACTCTTCAGACCATTCGTGAGTTGGCATCAGTACTATTGCAGCAGACACAACATAACGCTCAGAGGATGCAGAGAGTTACAAGAGTAACAGGACAAGAGGAGAGCTGTTGAGGCAGAAGATGCAGGGTTGGCTACTTTCCTAAAAGGGAAGCCACCCCAGTTCAGAGGTGATTATAATCCGGAGTGAGCAGAGTGGTGGATCCGGGAGTTAGAGAAGATGTTTGATACCATGAGATACAGAGATGACAGGAAGGTGACTTATGCTGCTTTTATGTTGACTGGGGGAGCAGAGTCATGGTGGGAGTTATTTATAGATTGCTTCATTGATAAATACTTCCCGTGTCTGGTTCGACGCGAGAAGGACCAGTTCACGAGCCTTAGGCAGGGTAACATGTCTGTGGGTGACTATGCAGCACGGTTTGAGGCCTTGTTGCAGTTTTATGAGTTTTATCAGAGATTTCCAGATTAGGACTGGAAGTGTAGGAGATTCGAGGAGGGCTTGAGGCATGAGTTACAGAGAGCTATAGTGCCTTTGGATATTCCCAGTTTTCCAGAAATAGTGGAGAGGTGTAGTGCTATAGAGAGCATTGATCAGAGGAGAGAGACTGAGCAGAGACAGTATAGGAGTAGAGGGCCTATCCGATCAGTGACATAGAGGAGAGAAGGCAGTAGTTCCCAGTGGAGGCAGGGACCTTATACCAGACCCGTGTAGACTGTTCAGACATCTGCACCATTACCAGTTACTTCAGCACCAGTTGGGGGAGTGGGCCAGCAGTAGCGAGACCTAGTTTGTTTCATATGCTGAGGTTCACATCATGTCAGATATTAAAGAGAGAGACCTGGGTGTTACATTTGTGGTAAACTAGGTCATATGGTTCGAGATTGCACACAGCGGGCTATGCAGCAGCCAGAGCTGATGGTAGAGGAGCTAGTATTCAAAGAGGTGGAGCTGGGAGAGGATGAGTTCCAGCAGCAGTACAGCAGATGGCCAGACCTCAGGCCGCTGGGAGAGTGTTTACCGTGTGGGGAGCTGAATCCTCTCAATCTGCAGATCTTATCCAGGTAATTTGTTTCTCAGTTACCTTATACTCTTACCGTATCTACCCCGACCAGTGATTCTTTGACTACGATGTCTGTCTGTTTATAGTGTCCTATAGTTGTTAAGAATAGTACATTTCTAGTAGACCTTGTGAAATAGACAACTATAAACACGAGAAATGGGGTTGAATTGTGTTTATCAGAAATTAAAACAAAGTTAAAAACTTTTCGCACGCAGAAGCTAGGTTCAGACAAGTGTGAAAAACACTACACAGACAGGTGACCTGTCTGGTGTGATTTTAACTTAAAAGAACACAATCACACAACTAGAAAACAAGATTGATATTTGATCAGCCTCTGGCTCATCTAGTTTTATGACTAGTATGACTGTGGTTTTGTGCCAATTATATCTCATTTTCGCCCAAATTAGATTAGATTGTCCTCAAGCAAGATTTTGAATCTTTAAAGTACTTTTAGGTTAATTTAGCTGATTTAGAGTCGAATAAAGTACTTACTGTTAATCCTTGTTTTCAGGTAAATAAAGAGAAGCAAATATGGAGTTTTTCGCCCCGCGAGAGGCTACTCGCCTCGCGAACCTGAAGGCCGACTGTGCCAGAAAATGCAAACCTTTCTGTGTCACCCCGCGAACTATGTCTCGCCTCGCGAGCCGGAAGACCAGAAGCCATCACGCCCAGGCCCTGATACTCATCACGGGCATAATAAGAAGACTCTTCCATTCCTCGCCTCGCGAATACTAAGCTCGCCTCGCGAGAAAGCCAAACACTGAAGACTGTTCATAATATTCGCCTCGCGAAGGTATGCTCGCCTTGCGAGCTCGTGGAATCCAGAATCTGTATTTATAGTCTGTTTTAGGGCAAAACTGAGGATATCTTCTCTTCTTCTTTTCTATTCATAGTGCGGCTGCACATTAGGTTTAGAGTTTTGTGTTTCTTTTGTAATGGAGAACTAGTCTCCTTTGATCAATCTACTGTAATCGGGTTCCATTGACGCTTGAGGTTTTGTAATTCCTAAACTTAATGCTATTCTCTTTCAATACTTGTTTTATATATTCTGTTTGCTTAATTCAGGATTATATAGGATAGGTATTGATTTGTTTCGATGATTGTATGTTCCTATACTTAATCGCGTTTGCTTAATTCGCGTGTGTTCGTTCATGTTCGCTTAGTTCATGAGTGCTTCGCCCCGTTTGCATAATTCGGGAATAGGAACATATGTCTCGTAGCGTCGGTTTCGCTTGCTAATTGATGCTACAATCGAAAAGGGTTTAGAATCCGCTTAGGGCTTGGTTTTACATGAACCGATGATAGTGGGAAACCGAAAGCAGTAGGTTGATTGTTTAGCTTATTTGATAATTATTTTATTTGCATTATGTTCTGCTCTGTTTTCTTTATTTAATTCCAAATCCAAAACCCCCCAAAACTGATCTTTTCTATTAACAACAATCCGAGAGTCCTTGTGAGACGATACTCGAGTTGTCGCACTTTCCCTATCTGCATATTTTTAAAACCGCTCGCTTTTTGACGCGTGTGCGACACGCGTCAAAAATTGGCGCCGTTGCCGGGGACTCTTGTTGTTATTAATAGAAAATAACATAAAAAAAAAAAATCTTGCTTTGCTGAATTAGTTACGGCTGCTTGTCTGGTTGTGAATTTTAGTACGCCCCATGGATAATTACATGTATGGTTATATGCCTAATGTTGATTATAAGCCACCACCATGCATATATTATCCTAACTTTGCTGGAAGTTATGAGTTTAGCAGTGGTTTTGACATGATTGGAGTGAATGAGGAGCAACCTTTCTATCCTAGCCAACACGGTGGAGATCAAGGCAGCCTGGATGAGTTAGCTTCTCTGATACAACAAATGGCCGAGAACAATCAACAAATGGTAGAGAACAATCAACGGATGGCAGAACAAAATCTTGAATTCCAACAGAGGATGGAGGCAAGTCGTCAGGATTTTGCCACTCAAAATTCTCTCATCGTTTCTGCCTTAGCTACACTGCAAACTCCACATCTCCTTGAAGAACATACAGATTCACAAACAGTTATTCTTGACAATACTTGCTCTGAGGATAATTTTGATAATGATGTCAAGAATACTTCTGTTGATGAACTGTGTGTTGAATCTCTAGATATTCACACCTCCCCTGATTCTATCTATTATACTTCATGTACTGATTGTACTGACTTTGCTTCGTGTGTAGCATGTTTTGAAAGGTCATTCTTTTCAAGGTGTGAGGAGCAAAACGTTGAGGGCCCTGTTCGGCCAAGAAACATGGAAAATGAGGATCAGGAGGACATCTGCTTCACCATGCTTGAGGATGACGAAGAGCCTTTGGAACTAGATGATTCAATTAATTCATATGCATGTGTTGAAAGTGATGGGATGGATGAACTGTGTGCTGAATTTCCAGACATTCAGGCCTTTTCTGATTCTGCTTATTGTACTATATGTACTGATTGTACTAACACTAACCTTTGTGTGGTGTGTGCTGAGAGTTCTGCATGTATAGCAGGTGATGGATTTGATAGTGCAGTGAATGAAGATCGTGCAGAAGCTGAAGCGACACCAGTAACCCTCTATATCTGTTTGCCACCTCCCACTATGGAACCACCAGTGACGGAGTTCAAGCCTCTGGATTTTGCACCCTTGGATATGAAGACACTATGGCCAGTGCAAGAGGTTGAACCCCATTTTTATTGGGAGGACTTTCTAGATAAAGAGATCAACCTTGACCCAAGAGGGAGTGAGAAGTTCGCCACACTTGGCGAGGTCACCATAATTATCAAGCGCACACTCCCATATCGAGGCTGCAAGTCGTGGAAGCATGGAATGAGCTTCCGCCCTTTGGCTATCATGTGGGCCTTATGTTACAAGCAATGGGATCCAGGCGGAAGCCCCTCAATGAGTTTTCTTAACCCTTTCTCTCTAGTTTATTTTTATTTTCTTGTTAGTTCTTGCTTTTCTTTGTTTTTATTTTGTTTTCTTCAGCTCTTGAATAATTTGAGAAGATCAAGAGTTGTGTTGAGTCTTGTGTCGATGAGCTCATTGGTTTTTGAACAAATTTAGCACAGATGGATTGCATGATATTTGTTGACTGTTGATGATTTTTCCCTTAGGTCTTGAAATTTGAAAATTGATCCCCATATGAAAAATTGAAAATTGAACTTTGAGATATTTTGTTATGATTGCATGATTTATGATAAGTTTGGGGTGATGGGATGCACACACTAGGGATAGAATCTCGGTCAAACAATTTGCAAAAATGTCCAGGTGAGGATTTGAGCCTCCAGCATGTTTTTAATTGTGAGAATCACTTTCAAGTTGCACTTTCCCGAATTTGCTTGAATCTCTTCATGGTTTGCATGTTTATGTGTTTGCATCAGATGATTTAGGCAGATTTTCTTTGAATTAGCTACTTGGCCTAAAGTGAACCAGTCCCTAATGCATGTTCCATAGTTAGCCCCATTGAGCCTAATAGCCTATTATTTCTTGATGACCTTATGTTATGAGCCTAAATCTGAAAAACCATGTTAACCCAATCTTAGGATTAGGAGAGCATGGAAGCTTAGCAAGAGAATGGTTGCAAGAAACTAAGTTTGGGGTGGCTACAAGGATATGATGTGTTGTTTGGGATTGAGAAAAAGAAAAATGAAGGTTGGAGCCAAAGGCAAAAAGAAAGAAAGAAAAAATGTCAAAAAGGGTATTAAAGGAAAAGGTTGTAGTCACCCAAAAGCATAAAGAAAAATGGAAAAAGGAACTTGAGTGGAATTTCAATGTATCAAAAATGTTCATGCTCTCTTAGTTCATAGGGACTTAAGCCTAGTACCTTTGTATATCCTACCCTTAGCCAGGCCCCATTACAACCATAAAAGACCTTTTGATGTTGCATGCATGTTTTCGTGGGAATCTTGATTGAGATGAAGATCAAATTCATGGGAAGTGCTCTTAAAAGTAAAATTGAGTGAAATGTTGATAGCCTAGACAAACTGAGCGGATGAGTGAAACACTAAATTCCCTTGTGAGGAAGGCAATTGTTTGAATTTGGTGATCTCCCTTTTGTGTGTAACTTGGATCCCTTGCTTAGATTAATGACTTCATGAATGATGGAATTCTCAAGTGTTTAAAGTAAATGATTGTGGGGATTGCATTGTTGAAAGGGGGAATCATTGAGGAAAAATTGTTTTGTTGAATTGCTTGAAATTTGTGCAAAGTTGATTGAATCTTTTAAGCTTGCCAAGTATGAGTCATTTTTGAGTTTTAGTTTGCTTGGGGACAAGCAAAGTTTAAGTTTGGGGTATTTTGATCAGCCTCTGGCTCATCTAGTTTTATGACTAGTATGACCGTGGTTTTGTGCCAATTATATCTCATTTTCGCCCAAATTAGATTAGATTGTCCTCAAGCAAGATTTTGAATCTTTAAAGTACTTTTAGGTTAATTTAGCTGATTTAGAGTCGAATAAAGTACTTACTGTTAATCCTTGTTTTCAGGTAAATAAAGAGAAGCAAATCTGGATTTTTTCGCCCCGCGAGAGGCTACTCGCCTCGCGAACCTGAAGGCTGACTGTGCCAGAAAATGCAAACCTTTCTGTGTCGCCCCGCGAACTATGTCTCGCCTCGCGAGCCGGAAGACCAGAAGCCATCACGCCCAGGCCCTGATACTCATCACGGGCATAATAAGAAGACTCTTCCATTCCTCGCCTCGCGAATACTAAGCTCGCCTCGCGAGAAAGCCAAACACTGAAGAATGTTCATAATATTCGCCTCGCGAAGGTATGCTCGCCTCGCGAGCTCGCGGAATCCAGAATCTGTATTTATAGTCTGTTTTAGGGCAGAACCGAGGATATCTTCTCTTCTTCTTTTCTTTTCATAGTGCGGCTGCACATTAGGTTTAGAGTTTTGTGTTTCTTTTATAATGGAGAACTAGTCTCCTTTGATCAATCTACTGTAATCGGGTTCCATTGACGCTTGAGGTTTTGTAATTCCTAAACTTAATGCTATTCTCTTTCAATACTTGTTTTATATATTCTGTTTGCTTAATTCAGGATTATATAGGATAGGTATTGATTTGTTTCGATGATTGTATGTTCCTATACTTAATCGCGTTTGCTTAATTCGCGTGTGTTCGTTCATGTTCGCTTAGTTCATGAGTGCTTCACCCCGTTTGCTTAATTCGGGAATAGGAACATATGTCTCGTAGCGTCGGTTTCGCTTGTTAATTGATGCTACAATCGAAAATGGTTTAGAATCCGCTTAGGGCTTGGTTTTACATGAACCGATGATAGTGGGAAACCGAAAGCAGTAGGTTGATTGTTTAGCTTATTTGATAATTATTTTATTTGCATTATTTTCTGCTCTGTTTTCTTTATTTAATTCCAAATCCAAAACCCCCCAAAACTGATCTTTTCTGTTAACAACAATCCGAGAGTCCTTGTGAGATGATACTCGAGTTGTCGCACTTTCCCTATCTGCATATTTTTAAAACCGCTCGCTTTTTGACGTGTGTGCGACAGCACGTCAATATTCACACTTTAACCCCTTTAGTTAGATAACAGATATTATAATCAAAGCAACTAAAGAGTTTAAGGGAAGAGAGATAAACACAACTATTTATCCTGGTTCACCTTTTAACACTAGGGCTACGTCCAATCCTTGGCAGCACCAAGTTTTTCTCCACTATAACTGATCAGGTTAGAGACAACAAGTATTATTTGCATACCTAGCCTCTTCAGGCTCCAAGACAAGTATTATTTGCCCACCTAGCCTCTTCAGGCTCACTCGGGTTTGTTTGAGAGAATGATTGTAATTAATACAATTTATAAGTCTTTCACTAACACTCAGAAGAGTGAATTAAATGTAAGCTAAGAAAGGCTGCGTAATAACTTCAAATGATTGAAGAATATGGATTGAAAGAATGAAGAAATGAATGCACAGAATAATGGCTATTTTTTAATGCTGTGAGTTCTGTGTTCATCTCCAATGACTTCTGCATTTATAGCCTTCAAGCATTTAAGATCCGTTAGAGACATTCCTTCAAATGTTGGATTCAAGCAGAGCTCCATTAAATGCAATAAAGTCATTCTGGGCAGCCATTAATACAATTGGAACGTTGGTTGTACTCTAACACGGAGGATCATGGCTTTATGATTCGTGCAGTAGCCAAATCAGAGTTGTGCATAATGCTTTTGTACTTTCCAGAGCACATTTCCCTTTTCGTGTAATAACCAAGAGTACTAGGAAATAAAGCATGTTGGAAACATTCTTTAACTGGACTTCGTTTCTGATCTCCTAGGTTGCTTGTGAGAATGACCTTCTGACTTTCTTGATAAGTGTGAGAGAGAAAGCTTCAGAGTCTTCTGTATGAGGGGACAATTTTCAAAAGCTCTTTGTACTTGAGTTCCCCATCGAAGAACCACAGACGAGTGTGAGAACTTAGCAGAGACAAGTTGAAACTTCAACGTATAAAGTCAGCAATCCTAGTCAGTAGACAGGTTTACTTTTGTTTCTCTAGACAGGTGGTCTTCTATGTGGGCAGACAGGTGAGAAAGTGAATTCTTACAATTGAGATCTGCACACTGGATAGACAGGTTAGCAACCAATATGAAGGTTAATTAAATCATTAACAAATGTTTAGTTTCCATCAAAACTTAGGGAAATTCACATCAGACATTTTAGAGACTTGACAATCTCCCCCTTTTTGATGATGACAGACATTCAGATGATTTAATGAACCTTAGAAAATATCAACAGATAAGACATACAAAATTCAGACAAGTTAAATTTTCTTAACCAAAAAGGTTTTGCAGACAAGTGCACTTAGGTTCAATTCATATTAGGAGTTCTTTAAAGCATATTATCAGAGAGCATTTATAAGTTTAGAGTGAATTTAACTTTTGTTCAGTAATTATGATAAGTTAAGTTATGCAGCTTAGACATGTCAATTTTAATCATCTTAATCTTTACTTTCTCCCCCTTTTGTCAACAACAAAAAGGAAACAATTATGAAGCAGAAAAGTAAAAGACAGTAAAGATAAAGTATAAAAGGTATATTTCATTCATCATAAGCTGTGTACAAGGCATATTTTAAAAATAAAACCTATTAAGGCTGACTAAACAGTAAAAACAGAGATTCAACTCTCTTTTCTAACAACAACCTAGCATGCCTTTCTTCATCCAGATGTCTTCTGGTTTCTTCTAGATCAGCTTTAAGCAGATTGAAGCTGTGTAAGTCCACCATCTGAGTAGTGGGGGCTCCTGCAGTCAAGCTAGTTGATACACCAGACTAGTCTGGATGCCAGGGCAAGGCCAAAACAGGGGGTGCCATGGGCATAGAGAAGGGTGAAGAGATACAAGGGAAGACATACTGATGGAGGGTTCTATAGTAAAAGAAAGGAAGAAAAGTAAGTTTAAACAATGGTCTGATTCTAACATAGTCAGTATCAGGGGATGAAAAGACACGAGATAGTCTCTCAGATAGAGACAGACGGGTGACTCTAATTTAAATAGGAATGGGGAAGAGGTTGTTTAGCAAGAACAGAGGGAGGTAAGGTTAACAAGGAATCTATGTAACAAAAGAAAGAGTTAGAACCTGTAACTAACAAAAAGTAATACCTAGACATAGATGGTAACATTACAACAGAGGCAGGATAGTGAGTCCTTTCCAATGTTCTAATGAAGAGAACTATAGGGGGATAGAAGAAAATCTCCCTACAGGGATTAAGAATATGAGGTGGAGGAGAGGGAATGACAGACAGGTTAGAAAAACTAGCAGTCATGAGAGATTGCAAGTTAGACACAAAAAGACTTGATGATATACCAGCTTGTTCTTTGGGAGTTGCATCCCTATAATCTACTGTGTACTGACATATATCAGACACTACATCATAAGATGATGTTTGGGTTTGGTGAGAAGAGACAGGTGAAGAAAATAGAGATACATGGGAAAGAGGTTGGACAGACAAGGTTGGTGGAGAAGAGACAGAAGGATCTAGGAGACCTTGATGAGAGGGGAAAGATGGCGCAGGAGGGGTGGATGGAAAGATCACTTGGTTTTCTGACATCCTCAGCTTCTTCCTTTGCAGGGGAGGATTCAGAGGGTCAATCTCAGGATAGACAACTGTCTGTGTCCTAACAGACAGGTCTTCAGCAGTTGCAGCAGTAACTTCAACCTCTGCAGCTTCAGCTTCTGTAGGCATTTCAACCCTTTCAACAATTGCCATAGTAGGCACTGGGTAGCCAGACCTTCTCTTTCTGGGAATAGGTCCCAAATTGAGAGTCTTCTTCTCCTTGGGCTCCTCCAAGAGACTTGTCTTATGCTCCCCCTGAGCAGGTGCTTCCTCCTTGCTAGGTGCAGACTCAACTTGTCTGGCCTTAGCAAAGGTCTTCACAAGTCTTATCTTCTTGCTAGGCTGAACCGACTCAGCCTCCGAAGCTTCAGCTTCCTTGGTCTTCCTCTTGGGAGACAACTTCTTCAGCTTGAAAGGGCTCAACTATCTCACCTGTTTCATCAGAAACAGAGGGTTTCTCCAAATCAGGCCTTTGGTCATGTCTAGCAACTTTTCTAGCAGGTTTCCAGATCTTTTCAGAGATAGGAAACTCTGAATCGTCAGTGGAGACCACTGGTTCCTTCAACTTCTGCTCAACAGCAAGCTTCTTCTTCTTCTTGTCCTTCTTGTTTTCCTCTTCATCATCCAGAAGAATACCTTCTATGCCCATCATAGACAAATTCTTCCTGTCTATGGGAAAGGACATATTGACAAACTCTCCGTCACCAGGGACAAAAAGCTTGTTCCTGAAGAGTCTTGTCAGCAACATTCCATAAGGGAAAGTCTGCATGTGGGTCCTCTTGATCAGGGTTTCCAGGTAGATAAAGATCAGATCATTGATATCCACCTTGATCTTGTGTATCAAGTGGTACAGGGCAAACCTGTCCATCTTGGTCACACTGTCCCTCGAGCCTTTCCTAGGCATCACACACTCCAGTAGCAGCTTGTGCATGAATCTGCACTTAACAACCATGCTCATTGACTTCAGGTTTTATGGGTTGGGAACTCCATACAGAGCAATATTCACATTCTCTGTTCCCACTTGATCTTCCCACTCAGGCTTGTAAGCTGCTCCAATCCTTGGGCATTTGGTGACAAGTTCCAGAGAACTAATGGGAACGAAGATAGTTGTATCCAGCACTCGAGCACAATAGCTTTTGGTTCCATCAACAGTACTGGTGAGAACGACAGCACTTGTCCAGAAGTCTCTTACCAGCTTAGGATGAACCAACTCCTTTAAGTCGAAGAAGGAGGTCCACTTGGAGTATTCCAACTCCTCTGTGACATCCATGCCCCACTTCTTCATTTGTTGGAGATCAACAGTCTTTCCAGCCAAAATCTTTTCAACATCAGAGAGTCTCATGTTGTATTTCTCAACAATTTATTTGGAAGAAAGATTCCTTAAGGGTGCCATTGCAAAGAGAGAAAGAGATTTCTAGGGTTTGGAAAGCTTATAAGGGTTTGGCAGAGAGAGACGAAGAGGTTTTAGGGATTTGAAGGTGTAAAGGTTTAACCTTTCTGACTCTTTGCCTTTTATAGTCATAAAGTCAGGAGAGAGAAAGAAAACAATTTAAATTTTAAAACGGCACGAATTGCATGGGGAACTACATCGCCCACTTAAGACATAATGAAAACATGGTATTGAGATTAAAAAATGTCGTGCACATGATTAGCTTCAGATTAATAAATGGTATTAAATAATTAATAACCATTTTAACTAAAACTGTTGAGTTCAAGCATTATGACTCAATAGGGTCAAACGGGTATCATAGATAGGTGATATAAAGACATAAGACAGGTAGCATAGACAGGTTAATTATCAAACATGTCATTCAACAATGCAATGCATGTTTAGATTGTCTCTAATAAATATAAACCTATATTCAGCTAAAGGTTTAGTGAAAATATCAGCCCATTGATTTTTAATTTTAACAAACTTAATATCAAAGATACCTTTCTGAACATAATCCCTTATAAAGTGATGTTTGATCTCAATATGCTTAGCCTTAGAATGCTGAATTGGAATTTTAGTTAAGCATATGGCACTTGAATTATCACACCACACAGATATATTATGCTCATAAATAGAGTAATCCTCAAGTTGAAGTTTTACCCATAAGAGTTGAGAGCAACAACTAGCAGCTGAGATGTATTCTACCTCAGCAGTAGACAAGGCAATAATTGTCTGCCTTTTACTTGACTAGGAGACTAAGCTGGCTCCAATGAAGTGACATCTTCCACTGGTGATTTTCCTTTCTATTCTATCTCCATCAAAATCAGCATCACAAAATAAAATCAGCAAAATGAAGCTGGCTCTAATCTGTATTCTTTTGATCTTAGATATAACAAACCAAGATTAGTAGTCCCAAGCAAAAATCTAAATATTCTTTTGACAGCTTTAAGATGGGATTCTCTAGGGTCATATTGGAATCTAGCACACATACAGACAGTAAATTGAATGCAAGTCTGCTTGAAGTTAAGTATAGTAGAGAACCAATCATACCTCGGTAGACAGTTTGGTATACCTTTTTACATGCATCATCTTGGCTTAATTTTGCAATGGGTTGCATGGGAGTTTTCATGAGTTTAGAACTTTCCATCTTGTACTTCTTAAGTATCTCCTTGGTATACTTTTGTTGATGGATGTAGATTCCATCACTTGTCTGTTTGATTTGTAATCCAAAGAAGAACTTTAATTCACCCATCATGCTCATCTCAACTTCTGCTTGCATTAGCTTGGAAAATTCCTTGCACGCCTTTTCATTAATTGTTCCAAAAATAATATCATCAACATATATTTGAACTATAATGAAATTCTCTTTTGAGCTTTTCTTAAACAAGGTAGTATCTACTTGTCCTCTAGTAAAACCATTATGTGTGAGAAAAGAACTAAGTCTATCATACCATGCCCTAGGTGCTTGTTCCAAACCATATAAAGACTTTTTAAGTTTGAAAACATGATCTGGTTTATCAATATCTTCAAAACCAGGAGGTTACTTAACATACACTTCTTCTTCAATTATACCATTTAGAAAAGCACTTTTTACATCCATTTGAAAAAGAGTGGTTTGGTGTTGTGCAGCATATGACATTAATATGAGAATAGCTTCTATTCTAGCTACAGGTGCAAAGGTTTCATTATAATCAATACCTTCTTGTTGGTTATAGCCTTGAGCTACTAACCTTGCTTTATTTCTGACAACTTTGCCATCCTCATCCAATTTGTTTCTGACAACCCATCTTGTTCCAATGAAAGATTTGTTTTTGGGCTTGGAGACAAGTGTCCAGACATCATTTCTGGTGAACTGGTTGAGTTCTTCTTGCATAGCAAGAATCCAACTTTCTTCGTCAAGAGCTTCTTCAATGCATTTTGACTCCATTTCTGACATAAAAGCCACATTGCTTGATTCTCTTAGAGTGGATCTGGTCCTTACTCCTTCTGAGGGATTTCCAATGATAAGATCCTTAGGATGATGAGTTTTAAACTTCCAGTCTCTTTTGAGATCATCATGGAGATCTTGACTTGTCTGCTGACTTGTCTGTTGACTTGTCTGCTCCACTTGTCTGTTTAGCTCATTAACAGGTTCTGTCTTGGTCAAATCAAGTTGTTGGCTTTCTGGCTTGTTTATGTCAAGGCCTGCAAGATCATCTTCTAGATATGATAGTTCCCTATCAGTCTTTAAACCATCATTGAACTTAACATGAACATATTCTTCAATAACATAAGTTCTGGAATTATAAATTCTAATGGCTTTAGACATTTCAAAATAGCCTACAAAGATACCTTTATCCACTTTGGAATCAAACTTTCCAAGTTGATCCTTAGTGTTCAGAATGAAACATTCACATCCAAATGCATGAAAATAAGATATGTTGGGGTTTTTTCCTTTCCAAAATTTATAAGGTGTCTTCTTTAGAAAAGGCCTAATAAGTATTTTGTTCTGTACATAACATGCAGTGTTTACTGCTTCTTCCCAGAAGTACTTAGGGAGATTATTCTCATTGAGCATAGATCTAGCCATCTCTTGCAGAGATCTGTTCTTTCTCTCAATTACTCCATTTTGATGTGGAGTTCTCGGTGCATAGAAATTGTGAGAGATCCCATTCTCCTCACATAACAGTCTAAATTGCTCATTTTCAAATTCTCCCCCATGATCACTTCTAAGGTTAGAGATACAGAAACCCTGTTCCTTCTGTACTATTTTACAGAATACTGAGAAAGTCTTAAAAGACTCATCCTTGTGGGTTAAGAAGAGTACCCATGTAAATCAAGAATAGTTTTGAGTGATATGTTCGGAGTTTTGAATGCCATCTTGTGGGCTGGGGGCCGTTGGTGGCACAAATCCACGAGGCAAACCATAGGGGGGATTATTCGGGTCAAATGAAAAATGAGTTTGGTTGCTCGGATAAATAGTGAGAGGCATCATGGCCCCTGGTTGGTTGAAGCCTTGCATAGGAATCTGAGCGAAACCAGGCAGAATGAGAGGTGTGGCCGGATGTCCTTCGTTCGAGGCTGGAGGGTTTTCCTCTATGTTCTTTTCCTTCTGCATTGCTTGTAGGATCTCCATCATCTTAGTCATCTGATCCTTGATTTGACTGACTTCATCCCTGATCTCTTGGACTTCTTCTAGTTCATCTGCCATGGCTCTTGTCCGTGACCGAGTGCGATAAGGGTGTCTTGGAGCAAGTGTTCAGAAAAGCCACACACTGTTTTAATCAAAACAAAAGTGAGAACAAAATGTTGGAAAAATGAAAAAAAAGCTTTTATGAAAATCACCTTTGGAGTTTATTATTATTTTTTGAGTTAACACCTTATAACAGACAAAAGATGGTCCCTCCATCCCACACAGAGAACATTGTGCTCATAAGATAGGATGGAGTTGACAACAAATCTAGGGGAGAGACAACCCTCCACAATAGATGTTGCCTCAAACACACTAGCAATTCTGAATTGAGACATCTCGTCCTACCCTTTGCGTAGAAGGAAGAATCCTATAAGGCAAAGATGTAATGGACCACATACTAAAGGAAGACCATGCTCCACGATAGGTGTCGTCACAAGTCAAGTGCAAGAGTTGGAGTGCGAAGGAATCATAGAAGCAAGAACTGATTTCATTAAAAACTTCTCGAAGCAATACATAGAATTATGGAGGCAAGGCCATATTTCACTAAGATCTCCTCAAAACAATACATAGATTGGGATTACATCATAATTCTCGACATTGTTACAACATTTTCATCCTAAAGTCAATAGCTTAGGTCTCTTTCTTTTTAGCCCTCGAGCAAACCCTCCACATATTTGCATGAAATCATCCAACTCAGCTGGGAGACGAAGCATAAGGTCCGCACGAATTTTTTTTTTTGCCTTTTCAAAGAGTTGGACAAAATTCGGAATACAATGGCTTAGCTCCAAATTCATGCTCATATATCTTTTTTTCCATATGTCAATATATATCCCTCGCTCTCGGGCCTCTTCTCTCCACCACTCCACGGCATTCATTACTTGAACCATTTGATCATGATAGTGTTTTGCTGAGGTCCACCCTAAATCGCACTGCTTCTTGATTTCGACTAATAGAATATTCAGCTTTTGGACCTTTTGCCAATTCATCAGCCATCCTGTCTTGTGCACAAATTTTCTTTTGTAAGTTGGCATTGACTCCCCTTTGTCGATTGACTTCCACTTCCAATGACCTTCTCACATCTCCTTGCTGAATGACTTCTTCTTCTAGCTGACGTTTTTATTTTCTTAGTTGATGCCTCTCTGTTGTCAAGGACAATACTTTGCTTTCAAGATTCTGGATCCTAGTCATGACGCTCAGCGGGACCTTGTATGTATTCTTATGGACTCTTGAGGTTATAGAGATATCTGCACACAAATCTTTTAAATGTTCATTTTCCTTTGTTAACTTCTCACAACGCTTCTGACCAATGGCTATTTTCAACTCGGCATCTTGCTTTTATTGTTCCATTTCCTTCATTTGTGCTTCTAGGACTTTCAGTTGTTCTGCCATTTGAGTTACCGAAGGGGAGTAATCTTCAGCTTTCATGCTTTCTGCAGGAATGTTGACGGGACCTTTCCTTGATTCTCTCCATGCTTCATACTCTGAGATAATGATGAGGATTGGTCGGCCCAATTGTGATCTCCCCGCCATCCTCACATTTTTCCATGCATTTCTAACTTCTTTTGCCAACAACTTGGTATTCTCGCCATCCTCGTATCGGAAACAGCATCCACCGAGTTGCTCTTCTCGTGGCACGGTTTGCGTCCAACAAAGTTGTCGTAAGGCTATGGCGGGTGTGTAGGATATACACCCTCTCGGGCCCATCAAAGGAACATTTGGATAGTCACCACAACTATAAATGATATCTTGCCCTTGTTGACTTTCGTACCATGGGCATACCCACTTAAAAGAGTCTCTTTCCACTTTGTCAAACTCGCTCTTCCATTCCTCTTCATTAAGCTGTCTTGTAGGGATGTTATGGAAGCCTCTTAGTGGATCTGAATGGTGGTTGATATGGCCTTTTGTGTACATGTGAGTCATGACCCATACATAGAGCAACTGTGCACAACATCTAAGCTTCCCCTTTGGATGCCGCTGGCAAAATTCTAGAGTCAAAAGCATTTCAGCAAATACTGCCAGCACGGGGTTTTTCTTTCTTTCAACTGTGAAGAACACGTCCATTGCTTCTTGATCTATCATGTCTAGCACCGATGGAAATAGAACCAACCCATATATTGCTAGTGCCAATACCCTCTCAAAGGTTTCCCAGTCTTGTCGATCCATTAGTTTCCTCAAATGATTTTCAATAAATTTTCGGGTCAACCCTCGCGAGTTTGAGTGCCCGGTCAAGTTCACTTCAATTTCAGGAAGCCCTAGTAACCCTGCTATGCCCGCAGTAGTCAAGTATTGCCCCAGGTGAAAGTACACAACGGGATTTTTCTGCATTGGCAAAGTTAACATGCAAGCATATTCTTCAATGGTGGGTGTAATGTCCATGTTTGGCAACTCGAAACATCTGAGATTTGGGTTCCAATACTGACTTAGAGTACTCAAAGCAGTAGCTTCAACCGGTATGGAAATTAGGTCCAAGATCCCTCCATACTTCTTGACGAAGCTTTTCCGATGTTCTTGAGGCAAAGATTGGCTCAACTCCTTCAGATTCTCTAATGAGTTCAAAATCACCCTGGAGCTCTTGGTGGCGGGAGCATTACTAGTGTGTCTGACTTTACCATCTCTTGTTAACAAAGGCGTTATCTCTCACCAAATTATCTGTGCAAGGGAAATTTTATTTTATTAATAACATTTGGAAAGCAAATTTACTTATGCATGAGAATGTACCGAAATGTATGAATAAATGGCATATTGACGATGCATGACCTGAAATACTACATGCACGAGCATACAATGAATAAAAATGAGTGTAACAGAATGCATGAATGAATTGCATGTTAAGGTGCATGCAGAAAATCTTATGATGCATGAGATATAAATGTAATTATTCATGCTGCAGAAAAAGGCGGAATGTGCTCCCTTTTGTCCTACATAGGTCATATCCTAAAATTTGAACTTCTGAGGTCAAGACCCTAGTTTGGTAGGTTGCTAATGACATTTTATGGGCATGACTTTCGGGACAGATCTAGACCCCTAAACATATGGTTCTCGGATTACCCTCATCTAAAAGATAAGGATCCGAATCCATGAACCTCACCACAGGGACAAATAAGTCACAATATGGTAGTCCCTGTACCGGTAGCAATCCGAGCGGGAGAATCAGTGACTGTCAGGGACGCAAAACCATCACAATAACATCACTGAAACCCTTTCTAATCTTATGGCATTCCAAGGCTCGGGTATAGAGCCCAAAAGTGTGTGCAACATGTGATAGTGATGTGTGTGATGGGAGCATACAAACCTTCACAAAAACCTACTAAAACAAAACTACCCCAAACCTGCAAAAAAGGAACAAACAACACCAATACAAAAGTTCTCTAACCTAATGTTGCAAGGATATACAAAAGCAGTTATGAAAGCATTAAAAAAGAAATAAAACAAAAAGGGTAAATGACACGCTGTCGCGCACGCGTCAAAAAGAAGAGCGGTTTGTAAAAATGTAGTTAGGGGGTGACAACTCGAGTATCGTCTCACAAGGACTCTTGGGTTGTTGTTAACAGAAAAGTCAGTTCTGGGGGGTTTTGGATTTGAAATTAAATAAAGAAAAAAAAGCAGAAAACTACGCAAACTAAATAATTATCAAATAAGCTAAACGATCAACCTACTGATTTCGGTTTCCCACTATCATCGGTTCATATAAATCAAAGCCCTAAGCGGATTCTAAACCCTTTTCGATTGTAGCATCGATTAACAAGCGAAATCAACGCTACAAGACATATGTTCCTAATTCCGAATTAAGCAAACGGATTAAGCCCTTCGTGAATTAAGCAAACACGAATTGAACACACGCGAATTAAGCAAACGCGATTAAGTTTAGGAACACACAATCATCGAAATAAATCAAGACTCATCCTATACAATCCTGAATTAAGCAAACAGAACAATATAGAACAAATATTGAAAGAGAATAACATTAAGTTTAGGAATTACAGAACCTCAAGCTTCAATGGAACCCGATTACAGCAGATTGATCAAAGGAGACTAGCTCTCCATTGCAAAGGAAACACAAAACCTAAACCTAATTCGCAGCCGCACTATGAAAAGAAAAGAAGAAGAGAAGAGAGGATTAAAGATCCAGTTCTGCCCTAAAACAGATATAAATACTGATTCTGGGTTCTGCGCGCTCGCGAGGCGAGAAGACTTTCGCGAGGCGAATATTATGAACAGCTCTTCAGTGTTTGGCTTTCTCGCGAGGCGAGCTGATTATTCGTGAGGCGAGACTCTTAAAATTCCAATCTGTCACAGCCGTGACCTTCAACACGGGTAGGCCGTGATGGTCTCTGTCCTTCGGGGTTGGATTTCTCGTGGGGCGAGACATGATTCGTGGGGCGAGACAGAGAGGATGCCATTTCTGGCACAGTCAGGCCTTCAGGTTCGCGTGGCGAGTAGCCTCTCGCGGGGCGAAAAACTCCAGAATTGCTTCTCTTTATTAACCTGAAAACAGGAGGTAGCAGTAAGTGCTTTATTTGACTCTAAATCAGCTAAATTAACCTAAAAATACTCTAGAGACTCAAAATGATGCTTGAAGACAATCAAGTCTAATTTGGGCGAAAACGAGATATAATTGGCACAAAACCACGGTCATACTAGTTATAAAACCAGTCAACCAGAGGCTGATCAAAAAAACAACTATTTTCAAAGCTGTTTTTGTTTTTTTTTTTATTTTAAATTTGCACAACCAACTATGATAGGCCTGACTCTCAAAACTCCCTAGTGGAGTCGCCAACTATCGCGACCGTCCCGTCCGAGCGCCGCGAAAAAGAAGGTAAAAACAGAGGAGTCGCCACTAAAATTTTTATTGGGAAAATCTTAGAAAACCCAATTATTAAAGGTAAACTGGTCTAAAAAGAGAGAGAGAGAGAGTCCGGGAGTCGGTTACGAGTAGGGAAGGTGTTAGCACCCCACATCGCCCGTTTTAAAAAAAATGGTACCTCAAGTTAATTGTGCAAAAACATTTTAATAACCTTTTAAATATTTATTTTACCCCAAAAATTATTTACAAGAAAGAATTATTTTTTACTTTTTAATATTTTAAATTTATGTTAATCTTTACGTTTTTAAATTTATTGTTTATAAAAACTAAATGAGGTTGAACATGGCACATGAGTCCACGAGGCAACCTCAAATCTAAGGGACTGAATATGGCACCGTGTCCATAGAGCATCCCTAAAAATAGAAAAGTTTAATTATTTTGATTAACTATTTTAACATAAAAAGAGACACTAAAAAAAGGAAAATTTAGTTTTGGCTTGACAAGATGATTTATCTTGCTCCTACGTATTCCCGGGTACGATGGGAAACTCAAAGCCACGTAGTTCTTTAAAAAGGATTTGATTGGTTGGTTGATTTTATATCTTGATAAAGATTTGATTGATTTATTTTATTTTAAAAAGATTTTATTTCAGAATAAATTCACTCTTGTCTAAGATAGCGATGTTATACGATAAACCCTTACAATTCATACGCCACTTGAGGATGAAAAATCATACATCAACGTCGTAGATTGTTGCGACTGAATTAAAAAGAGATTTTTTTTTCATCTTATAAATTTTGATAAAATCTTGTAAAAAGAGTAAATTGAAAACATTTTATTATTTTTTTAACACAATGGAATTCACTTTTACACAGGGTTAAAGATAGTCAAACTATACGTTGAACCCTTACAATTCATACAACACTTGAGGATGAAAATTATACATCAATGTCGTAGATTGTTACGTGAACTCAAGAGATTTTTTTTTATAATTTTTTGTTTTTGTTTTTGTTTTTAAAATAAATTCTTTTAATCTTTTTTTTTTCTTTCTAAAACATTTTTCTCAAAAAGGAAAGAACCTGATCTAAATTTGAAAGGGCCCATGCGCAGCGAGTTTGGTTGGCGAGTTTGGTTGGCGCATCGAGTTTGGTTGGCGAACGGCGGCGTCAAGTAGTGGTCCGGCGGACTGAATGGTGCCGAAATGGGTGGGCGGTGGAGTATGGAAACAGATCTGGTGATGCTGGGTGTGGACCAGCAACGGCGGAACGTGGTGTCGGGTAGAGGTGTGCTTCTGAGTGGCGACTATGGAGGGAAACGGACCAAGGTGGCGGCTCACGCGACGTTTGAGCAGATGCGGTGGGATGGGCTGGTGAGATGCGGTTCGGAGCGGCTGGGGAGTGGTAACAGTGACAGATCCGCGTCTGGATTCGCAGTGGGCGTCGTGGCAGCGGGTGGCTTCGAGCGGAGGAGATGACAACCGATCTGGATCTGAGTTGCAGGAGAGGATGCTGGCAGAAGGAGAAACAGATCCGAGACTGTGATGCGCATGGGACCTCGACGCGGCGATGGTGACGACGCACGGTTGTGCTTGTGCCTGAGGGATGACGGAGACGAGTAATTGGATGGAGCTTGGGGTACTGTCCCGCTGTTGCGTATGCAGTAAGACGGCGGAGGAGCTTTGGGATGAAGTTCTGATCAGTTTTTGTTATTTCTTTGGGTTTTGGTTATGAAAAATGGTGATGGTTATGAGACATTGAAGAGAACGTGGATCATAAAGGTTTGATCATTATGGAAGAATGATGGAAAAGATGGTAGTTTCTGGAGGAGAGTGAGATATTTTTTTGTGAACAAACTTTGTGTTTTCTTTGTTTTACGCCTCACCACTGCCTCCCCCTTCATTGTCACTGTTCATTGTAATATATAGTAGAGCAAAAGGGAACAAAAAAACGTTGGCATTGCTGAGGGTGAAAACAAAAATATGCAGAGGGTGGTACATTGTGTGTGGAGCAAATCATCTCTGCCTCCACCACTCTGCTGGCTGGTGCAAAGGCAGGGATGGTGTCCCCCTCTTTCTGGAAAAAAGTGAAAGGAAACAAAAGAAGGGAAATAAAAGAGAAAGCTGGTTTACCTCAAATGGAAGAAGACAAAGCAAGGATGAGAAAAAAGGACAAGGAATTAAATTTTATTTTTATATATTTTTTCAAATAAAAATCAGAAGTCTTTTTTTTTTTTGATCATGGGCTCAACAAGCCATTTGTAACAATAAAATAAAAATGAGCTACATTAATTCTATAATGGGTCAAGAATAAAAACATTTTTTTTGTTTTATTTTTATCATTTTTTTTGTTTACTATTTTTCAAAACATTAATTAAAAAAATCCGGGCAAAATTAGGTGTTCACAATGAGTTATATGAAGCTTATTTTCCATAATCATGTAAATATAATCACATGCAAATATCTAGTTAATACAGTTTTTAATTCAGTTTTTTATATGATTAATGGGTCATTATGAAACAAATATTTACACATGATCAACGGGTCATCATGAAACAAATATTTACACGTGATTAACCATATAATAAACTAACTGAATTAACCAAATATTTATATACCAAGATATCAATTTTAGTTGTCAACTTAGGATATGCAACTATCGTTGCTCTTTTAAAAGCTCTCATCACGTTAGAATTGGTTTCTATAATCGAATAGCTTTTTTAAAATAAAAAAAAAAGTACATGCGCAATTCCCGAGTCAGTGAATGCATTTAAAGTGAATGCATGTTTTTACTTTTATATGAGATATATTGAGTCCAGTACGTGAAAGTCGCTAATTGGAATGTAAGTGATTTTTTTTTTTTTTTGTTGAATTCCATTAATTCTGCACAGTAGTTGAATTCAAACATGATTGAATTGCTTTCAAAAATCAAATTTGATTGATTTCATCATAAATGTCACGTATCAGTGTGTTGATTCCAAAAATCATAAGGATATTTGATTTTTGAAATGAAATCAATTTGGCTTTTCTTTTAAATCTATGAATTCAAATGTCATGCACAGTAATTGAATTAAAAAAGGAGTTACTAATTTTGAAAGTATTAAATCTGGATGTGATTTTGAAATCCAAAAAGGAGGTGAAGTCGTTCTGATCAGATGCAATTGAATTGCAAAGTTTTTTTTTTCTTTATTCAATTAATGATCATGATCATGACGATGATGATGATAAAAAGGTTTTATTTATTATTATTGATTGTTATTAATTTTATTTTTAAATGTGATGTATATGATTATGGCCTTAGTTTACATTGTTTATTTATTTTGGTTAAATACGACATGCGTGTCGTGATTTACTTAAATTTAAATACGATCTGTGTGTTGTGTCTTTTTAATTAATTAATTTATTTTAAATAAATGTAATTGCTCGAGTTGAAGAGGAGGCAACACCAAATGATGACGCCATGGGAGAAGCTTAAGAAGCTTGCTCGAGGGTCAAAGAATTGTAATAATTTTTTTTAGGAGGCCATAACTATATTACCTTATCTTACATGTTTATGTATGAGATGCATGAAATATATGAGATGTATATTTTTGTATGTAATGAATGAAATGTATGTATACATGTATGTTTTAAATATTATGTATGTTTGTTAAATGTATGATAATATGTATGCATGTATTCTGAAAGACATCTTGTATGAGATACAACGTCGGTGAGATCATTTTTAATAAAAATCCCTCAAAAAGAAATATTAAGTTTAAGAGCCTTCCACTCATCAAGATTAATATCGAATGAGTGTAGGTCCGTCAAAGCAGAGTGTATTTTTGTATTCTAGTAAAATGCGATGGGACAATTGTAATGTCTCAATGCTATCCATTGGGACTAACTTAACTAAGCCAAATTCAATAGGATTGAAAGGCTTAGAGGTGTTGAGTTTGGCTTTAATTCATGAGATGAGTTAGAATAAGAATTATTCACCCAATTGATCCAAGAGTTACATGAGATGTAATTGGAAAGGAGTTTCCTCCCTAAATAACTAAGTTTTGGGAGATCAGCCAAAGTTGACTCAAAACGAGGTGAAATATGGATCTTGGTATCACTAGAAAATCTTCCAACGGGATTTTCCAAGTCAATGATGAGGGTCATTGATTTGAGTAAAATAGTGAGAGCGTATTTAATAAAAGACCTTATTAAATATGTTTTTATCATGATATTTATATTTTGCATGTTTATGTAAATTGAATTACCATGAAATAAAACACTATAATTAATTACTACGATTTATCCTTAAGAAGGGAAAGATATCCAGAATTAATTTCTGGATTGGTACAAGAATTTGAGGATTGTCCTCAAGTACGAGAAAGATATGTATGTTCTTGAGCAAATGATTCTTGAGAAACCAGTTCTAGGATCGAAAAGATGCTTACGAGAAGTATCAAGTCGATACCATGAGTGTAGGATTCCTCGTTCTTGCAACCATGAAAGAGTATGATATGATCATGCACCTCATGATGCTCTATTGAGAGCAGGCAATGCATAAGAACCACAAGTCTTCTCGACCCTTTTTCAATTACAAACTGGCAGAAGGAAATCCATACAGTTATCATGTGCTTTATACTATTGAGTGCATTGAGAACCCGGTAAATTGGGCTTTCATTTAGGCCAATTGTTGGCCAGTGATATGATCTTGCAATTGTTGCTGGATAGTTATAGTCAAATCGTTTTGAAAGATTATGACAGACCTCTACTAGAGATTGCAAGGAAGTTGAAAACTGCTAAGTAGAGTCTCTATAGTGGAAAAAAAAAAGGTAGACTATTGTGATAGTTGTGACACCCTAAACCCGGCATCACATGGTTACCCAAATGCGGAAATATTTCTGATTTACAAAGCTGGTTACTTTCGGAAAGTATCATTTACTCGATGGACGAGCACTCTAAAAATGGTAGTTTTTTTTTTCTCAGATGAAGGAATGAAACAAGATAGAGGTGATGAATACTCAGAACATGAATTGAAGACAACATATATATTTATATATAACATGTCCCAATGAGAGCCAAGTTTCAGTACATAAGATAAGGCCTTATCAACTATCATTGCCACAGAATTAGACATCTAGAAGATACATCTTAAAATAGAGTAAGTAAAGACACAGGGAAAGAGGGTCCGGAACCACATCCAAAAGATAACTCTAAAAGTCAGATGATGGAAGATTATCCACAAAATGCTCCAAACTAGTTACTGACACTGGCTGCAAGCAGGGTCTCCACAAAGGCTCCCACAAGACTAGACCTCGGGTAATGGATCTATAACGTCGCCGCCCTCATCTACGGAATCGTCGTCATCGTCATGATCCATAACGTGATCCTCCGACTCATCCTCCTCCATGACCTCATCGAAGTATTCCTCAAGGTCCTCCTAAGGATCCTCCTCAGGGTCCTACTCGGGATCCTCCTCAATCGACGCTGTCGGCTCTACGTCTAAAGGTGGTGGCTCATGTAGCATTCCGTGAGCTCGCAGTGTGTGAAGGTAATACCAAATCGGAGGCAGAGCTACCCTCCTAGTTTCCACAGTGTGGCTTCTACGGATTGGGTCTCCGTCCGCATTTAAATCGGTCGTGGTGATTGCTCCGTGGTATGTGGTAGATGTCGCCCCTGGGTGTATCTGCCATGCCCCAGCATTCCCTGCGTCATCGAAGACTTCAGTCTTCGATGTTGTCGGTACAAGCGGGATATTGGGATCCATTTGGACTCATGTACGTACGGCGATGGCAAAAAGGAAGAGAGAATAACAAGTAGCAATGAAAGAGTGAGATATCGACAACGGATATATCGCACAACAACCATACACATGATACATACAACACCTTGACATATTAACATTTTAAACATTACTCATAGGTAAACAACAAGTATTATTTCAGTGGGTCTCATACCCGAATCAATCAATTTTATAAAGATAATGCATGACACTTCAATCATCAGGCTCTAATATTAATCTCACGAGATATCATCACCGTTTTATCATTAAGAAATAAAGAGTTGATCAGGCTCATACGCCACGTTTGGCAAGTTGTCTCCGTCACCTCATGTACCCGGATCAACATCATCACGAATCCCTTACAACGGCCATTCGGATGTATACATCATCAAATACCACATCTTAAGTGGGTATTCGGTAACTCAAGCACGTCTGCCAAGGGGAAATGCATATGAATAAAAGACTTTTCATTAACGAGACTTTTCTTTGTGTTCACTCTTTTCCGTTTGTTGAAGCCCAAAGCTAACGACTATTCACAATTTCCATCACTTGAAAATCAATAACACAGGACGCACAGTCCGAGTGCTCAATCACAACACCTTAGACCGAGGCTGCAGTCCAAGGTTATGGTCGTAGAAACAATTATAATTTTATCCATGTTTTATTTCAACATGATAAGGACTCCTAGCCCATAACAACGAAATTAAGACACAGTCCTCCATTCCAAAATTAGGACTCCTAGCCCATAATATCATGATTAGGACCCTTGGTCCATAATTCTTGACACGGATCCCATATCACGTGCATAAACTGAATACTAGAGGCGACGTCTCGCAAACTAGTATTCTCTTTCACATGTGTTTACTTTTCGCTCAGTGAAAACCAAAAACCAAAACAAAACCTCGGTCACTTATCGAAGTAACCGGAACGTTTCTAAATCATTTAGGAGAAAATCTTTTTCTTTACAAATTCTTTTATAAAACATTTAGGAAATTCGTTTGCTTTTGAAATCCTTGATGAAATAAAGTCAAATATTTTCAAAGGGTTTTTCCTTCATAAAACACATAGTTCGAAAAAGGTTTTCTCTCGTACCAACTTTGGATCATAAAAAGGTAATTTCTATTGTCTTCAAAACACTTCAACGTTTCTTTTCAAAATAAGAATATCATTTTCTTGAAGTAAGCGTTTTAAACAAGGAACTCTTATAAATAAAACCAATGCTTTCAAAGTTAACGACAGTAATATATTCTCAACAATCATATCACAGTTAATGACAATTCATCACATATATATAATTCATAACACTTTAAAGCAAGTAATGTTCAACTTCAAGTAATAACCACAATAGTTCAAGTAAACAAGTTATTCAAGTATTAGCTCAATATCACAATAATATTCAAATCACTCAAGTAAACACATACACACACGCATATAGTCATTGAATATCCCTAGGCATTCCCCTCTTACTTTCTGTGAAGGTAAGAAGATTAGATGCTCGACGAGGTAAGTCACGAACGTTGTTGTTTCCTCCGTGATGGAAGTCTAAGATTATGAACACAAAATCACAAGTTAAAATCACAACAAGAACACTAAACCACAAGGTATAGGTTCGGCCAAGACTAGTTCTTAGGGTTAGAGATTCTAAAAAATTATACAACTCAAGGATTTATGATTCTTAAGTGTTAGGAGTTCATCAACAATGATCATTTAACAAAGTTGAATTAAAATTCCACTAAATTAAAAACATAGGGCATTCGGCCAAGGCTAGTAAAATAGGCCAGCATTCACTAAACTTTTCAATCTCTTAGACTTAGCATCCAAATCTTTTATGGAGCTCAAGTCCATGATCATCTTGGAAAAATGAAAGTAACACATACTAGCTTTAACAACATAAAATAAACAAGTTATAAATCCTTAAAATTTCCAATCTCTTAGACTTAGCATCCAAATATCTTTTGGAGCTCAAGTCCATGATCATCTTGGAAAAATGAAAGTAACACATACTAGCTTTAATAACATAAAATAAAAAAGTTTAAATCCTTAAGCTTTCCAATCTCTTAGACTTAGCATCCAAATATCTTATTGAGCTCAAGTCCATGATCATCTTGGAAAAATGAAAGTAACACATTCTAGCTTTAATAACATAAAATAAACAAGTTATAAATCCTTAAACTTTCCAATCTCTTAGACTTGGCATCCAAATATTTTATGGAGCTCAAGTCCATGATCATCTTGGAAAAATGAAAGTAACACATACTAGCTTTAATAACATAAAATAAACAAGTTATAAATCCTTAAACTTAGCATCCAAATATCTTATGGAGCTCAAGTCCATGATCATCTTGGAAAAATGAAAGTAACACATACTAGCTTTAATAACATAAAATAAACAAGTTATAAATCCTTAAACTTTCCAATCTCTTTGAATTGGCATCCAAATATTTTTTGGAGCTCAAGTCCATGATCATCTTGGAAAAATGAAAGTAACACATACTAGCTTTAATAACATAAAATAAACAAGTTATAAATCCTTTAACTTTCTAATCTCTTAGACTTGGCATCCAAATATCTTATGGAGCTCAAGTCCATGATCATCTTGGAAAAATGAAAGTAACACATACTAGCTTTAATAACATAAAATAAACAAGTTACTAAGAGTTCTAAATCCATGATCAATACTTGGAAAGTTGAAACACAGTATTCTAGGCCTACTCATTCAAAATTTTCAGCCATCATAGGAACAAGCTGTCAAAACTTCCAAGATTTATAGATTCAAGATCAAGGGATAGTTAGAAACTCAACACATGATCATATTCCAAAAGTTGAAACAAAAACTTCCTACGTCACAAATGCAAGCATTCGGTCTTCATTGGAAGAGATGGATAGAGATTTTTGTTTTACACAACCTCTTATTATGTGAAAATATAATCTAATACAAGACTATAGAAAGTGGTTTCAACTCAAAAGGAGCTTTCTACCATTTTGGAGAGATTTTAGAAGTTTAAAGCATATAAAGAACACATAAAGCAAACTAATAAATAAAAGATGAAACTTGCAAAAAGATTTATATGAGGGCATTACCCTTAGTATAAGGAAGAACTTTAATGAAGAATTTAAGTAGAAAAGATGAATAAAAACTAAAGCTTTAAGAACTTGAACTTTTAGAAGAAAGGAAGAAGATGAACTTTAATGGAGGTTGAAGGAGGAGGATGATGAAGTGAAATGAAAGGGGTATATATATAAGGAGGGGGGGGGGGGGGGGGTAGTTCACGGCCAAAGGGGGGTGAGGAGAGCTTGTTGAGCAAGCTTGGTGGTTTAATGCTTGATTGGATGGAGAAGAGAGAGAAATGACTTTTTGGATTAGAATAGTATTATAATTTGAAAAGTATGATGATTGTACTTTTAGAGTGTGTCATAACCCTTTCCATCATGTCTCCTTACTTCTTTTATGGTCCATAATCTGCTCTATTTGGTATCTGATTGTATTTCCGATTGTAATTCTTTCGACGTTTTCGCCCGAATAAAATATTATATTTTATTTTTGCACGAAAATTTTCCAAATAACCAAGGTTGAAGGAAACATAATAAAAACACTGACTATCTCGTTCACGGGTCAAAATTAGGTTTCCTACACAGTAAACTTGTACCGACAGTGAAAACGCAGATCGGCTTCCGTATGAATTTTCAACCGAAAATTTTACCGTGACTTCATATGATATAACAACACAAGAAAATGATTTTAGTTTTAATTAAAATCATCCTTCGAGTTTATCTAAAATAAACACATTTAAATATATATTTACTGCTACATAAAATATAGGAAAACATGGTGTTACAATAGTCTTGAATGGGAAAGCCTTAAGTCTGCTAAACAAGGAGAAGAACAAGGGCAAGAACAAGTTCAAGCCCAGTACTTCTGTCTTGAAGCTAATAGGCAGGGTTGCAAAGGAAGGCAGTTGATTTCATTACAGTTTGACCGGACATTTGAAATCAGCTAGAGATATCAGAAAGAGTATATGAAAGGAAAAGAATCATGACTTCCTCTTCGAGCAATGTGTTATAGAAGTCAACCTACTTCAAAATCATGGGCATTTGATATCGCATTTGGATTTCACATTAATGTGAATGATCAAAGGGAATATGGTGTTGACTGAAGGCGAAGTCAACAAGTGAATAGGAAATGGAGTAAAAGTTGCTGCATTAACTATAGAAGGTTTTGACTTTACCTTCGGGGCTTGTTTTGGAACTAAATAAATGTTTTGATGTTCTAGCTATTGGTAGAAACATCAGCCACATGATATTTTCTATGCTAGCACGTTTATGGATAATGGACTTGATGTCCTTAATCCTCATATGCCCATCTATAATATAAATGCGAAAAGGGTCAAACCAAGTGGTTTGAACCCTACATGTCTTTGACATTGTTGTTTAGGCTATATAGGTGAGAATTACATCTCCAAGCTCCATATGGATGGACTCTTTGGACTCATTGTGAATCGTTTGATGTATGCGAATCTTGCTTGTTGGGGAAGATAACTAACGCCCTATTCACCAGGTAAGGTGAAAGGGTCAGTAATCTTTTGGGCTTGATACATAGTGATGTATGTGGGATCCTAAACAAGTCCGCTAGAGGTGGTTTTCCTTACTTCATCACATTTAATGATGACTTCAGTAGACATGGATTTATGTATGATACAAGTTAGAAACTTTTGAAAAGTTCAAAGAGTTCAAAAATGAAGTAGAGAACTAACTTGGCAAAAGTATTAAGGTCATATGATTAGATCGTGGTGACGAATACTTAAGCCAAGAGTTTGATGACTATCTGAGAGAGTGTGGGATAGTGTCCCAACTCATTCCTCCTGGAACACCACAATAGAGAAGCGTGTCCGAAAGGAGGAATCACACCTTGTTAGACATGGTATGATCCATTATTAGTCGTTTAGACTTGTCTGACTCTTTCTAGGATTTTGCTCTACTTATAGCTACATTCACTCTTAATCGTGTTCCATTTAAGGCGATTGAAAAGACTCCATATGAGATATGGATGGGCCGAAGGCCCAGTTTGTCATTTATGAGAATTTGGGGATGTCAGGTTTATGTGAAACATTTTATGACGGATAAACTTGGGCCCAAATCGGATAAGTGTATATTTGTGGGATATCCTAAGGAAACCAAAGGATATTACTTCTACAACACCTCCGAGGACAAAATGTTTGTCGCAAGGACTAAAGTATTCCTTGAGAAGGAATACATCTCTAAAGGAAATAGTGAGAGAATTGTAGAACTTGAAGAAATCCAAGTACCACAAGATGCTAACCCGCCTACAATGGAACAAGAACCGGTTCCACAAGATGTTGTGGTTGAACCACCGATTCAAGTAACACAAGACATGTGAAGGTCTAACAGGCCACATCGCCAACCTGAGAGATATGGACTTCTCCTTACTCAAGAAGGTGATGTGCTGCTCATGGATCAAGATGAGCCTGTAACCTACCAAGAGGCCGTAATTGGCCCAGAATCTGAGAAGTGGCTTGAGGCCATGAGATCCGAGATGAATCCATGTACACGAACTAGGTATGGACCTTGGTTGAGCCACCCGAAGGGGTAAAATCCATAGGGTGCAAATGGGTCTTCAAGAAGAAGACTAACATGGATGGTAAAGCGGGTACCTTTAAGCTGCGACTGGTTGGGAAAGGTTTCAAGAAAATTCATGGTGTAGACCATGATGAAACTTTCTCCCCAATAGCGATGCTTAAATCTATTCGGATTCTGCTTGCTATTGCTGTATACTATGACTATGAAATCTGGCACATGGATGTCAAGACTGCATTCCTTGATGGGAATCTTCTCGAGGATGTGTATATGACACAAACCGAGGGTTTTGTCGATCCAAAGGATGTTAGAAAGATAGGTAAGTTGCAAAGATCCATTGTTGGATTAAAGTAAGCTTCCAGAAGCTGGAATCTTCGTTTTGATAAAGTTGTAAGACAGTGTGGATTTATCAAGAACGAGGATGAACCTTGTGTGTACAAGAAGGTTAGTGGGAGTGAGATTGTCTTTCTTGTTTTGTATGTTGATGACATACTACTCATCGGAAACGATATCCGTACACTGTAAAATGTGAAAACATGGTTGGGGAATAGTTTCTTGATGAAGGACTTGGGCGAGGCTTCCTACGTGTTAGGAATCAGGATCTATAGAGATAGATCGCTGAAGTTGTTGGGCTTTAGTCAGAGTACGTTACGTACTACACCAATTGTCCTGTATGCTTTGAGCATGACAAGAAGGTACCAATTGATATCGATGAAGGTCATCATGTTTTACTTAATTTACTCAAATTTTACTCATCAAGATTAATTAGTACTAATCTTAATTAACTATACCCTAGTTACAAGTTTGAACTTAATTAAATTAACTAAAATAATTTTTTACATTACCTTATGAATAATAAGTACATTCTTTCAATAAAAAAATGAATAATAAGTACACGACTGGACACAGGACACCTCCAGCTTGAATTTATGTGGTTGCATGGTCACAAAATCCCACCTCATGCTTATACTTGTCTTATTTTACGCCCCCATCCTACTCATTTTTTTCTTATGATCATGCTCTTTGTTTTTCACTCAAAGTTAACGCCCAAGGGAAAAGAAAAGCCAAGAAAGTAGTGCAGAAATATTATATATAGATAGAGGGAGATTCCGTGGGAGTGAGAGAATTTTCGGGGACGATTTCGATCAATCCGTTCGTCCTAACGCGATTCTGATTATACCGTTGTGATCCTCATGACGTCTACTTCATTATCCTATATTTCTTTTATTGATTAGGCTAAGGTAAACCCATGTCCTTTTTATACCGAAATGCCGTCGACGATGGTATATATTGAGGTTATTTTTCAATCTGTTTATCGGTTTTCAATTCCGTCTTCAGATTTGGGTTTACACGTAACGTGTGCTTCACAATCACTAGTGTGGGAAGCACTTTTAACAACAGTTAAAAGTGACTTTTAACGTCAGATATGGAGGCGACGTTAAATCAACCGACGTCACAAGTTTAACTTGTAACGTCGGTTTTACAACCGCTAGTACTGACACGTGTTCCTTTATTAGAAAATCAACAATTCTCCTTATTAATTAGTATAGATATAGATTTATTATTTAAAATAGAAACAAAAAGGCAAGGATGTAGAAAAAATAGATTAGAAAATATGAATAGCTCTGTCTCTATTTATGTCAATTCAGAGAATGTCGTGTTTGACTCCCAAAACATCGTATATTTACCAGTTTGTAAATATTTTAAAACAAAAAAAATATAAATTTTACAAAATAAAAATAATAATAAAAAAAATTCGTTACTTGACACGTGGTTTGCACCATTGTGCTATACTAAAATCAGCATTTCCCCTTATTAGTTAGTATAAATATAGATTTATTATTTAAAATAGAAAAAACAAAGGCAAGGATGTAACAAAAAAAAATACAAAATATGAATAGCCCTACCTCTATTTATGTCAATACAGAGATTGCCGTGTTTGACTCCCAAAACAATGTACCTTTACCGGTTTGTAAATATTTTAAAACAAAAAATTTATAAATTTTAGAAAATAAATAAAATAATAATAAAAATATTCCATAACTTGACATGTGACTTGCACCATTGTGCTACACTAAAATTAGAATTTCCCCTTATCAGTTAGTATAGAAATATATTTATTATTGGTTTGGTTTGATTCGGTTCGAACTGGAAAATATTAATATATATATATATAATATATATATAATATATATATATATAATATATATATAAACTATTAAATTATATATACATTAAAATATAATTATATAAAAATTAAAACATCAAGAACATGACAACTCTACTTTTACTGTTTGCCAATTTATGATTGGTTGATAGAGTAAAAAAAAATTACACTGTCGGTGTATACAAATAAATTAAAAAAAAGTATTAGGAAATTTAAAAAAAAAATTAAGGAAAACGTAAAAAAAATTTTAAAAAAAGAATTTAAAAAAAAATAAAAATTATAAAAAAAAAATAAATGTAAACAAAAATTTAAAAAGTAAAAAAATAAATTTATTTTATTTTTTTAAAAAAAGTAAAAAAAAATTTAAATTAAAACTTAAATTGTGCCTCTATATCTACCAATTATTATTTTTTTTTTGCTTTATCTCAAATTAAATCTACTATGTCAAACATTTTCCTTACTTTTTTCATACTTTGCTTTCAATATTTCCTTCCCTCCCATATTGGTGGTACTCATTCATCTACACGACTTTATTTATATATAGAAGTGATCAGCAAAAATCTTGAAACAATTTTATCTATAATTTGAGTGCAAAGAATTGAATATTATTTTTATTTTAAAAAGATATTACAATACGTAAGTAACACTATGTGTTAAGTGTTTCTCTTTGATTCTTACTAACGATCAACTAATCATCTTAAATCATGTGGTGCTGACACGTGTCCCTTTATTAGAAAATCAGCAATTCCTGTAACACCCTACTTTTTATTTTCCGATTTTTATTTTTTCAGTAAAAATATTTTCGCTATATTAACCGGTATAAATGTATTTATTTATATTTTTATCCGAGTTCATGGAGATTGATTTTTATGAAATAAAAATCATATTCATACTCTATCTTAGGGTAGAAGCTTACGATAAAAATTTGGGTTGAAAATTCGAGCGGAACGTGTCGTTTTCCTTGACAAAGTATAATTTTACTGAGCAGAAAACCTAATTTTGACTCGTGAAAGAAATGGTTTATATTTAAATCATATTTCCAATGATTTTGGTTAGTTTGAAAATTTTCGGTCGAAAACGAAATATTACGCTTTTGTACGAGCGTAAAACCCTAATCGGGAAACCAACGGAGTCGAGAAGAGAAGTGCAGAGACCCGTCAAGAGATCGGGACAACGAGTCATACATGATGACTCATGGAGGATGAGTCACCAAGAATTTATGAGCATTAAATGCAAGTAATCATGACATTTAGGTAAAAAGACCAAAATACCCCCAAGCCTTTGCGGGTATTAACAAGACGCATCTACGCACTCTTAACCACTCATTTTACATGGTTGAAAATCTCCCACATCTCTCCAATTTCGTGCATCCACCTCCAATAAATCTTACCTATTTCATTTTGCTTTCGTTTCATTATTTTCCTCTCAAAAACCGAAATCGGGTAAACGACGGAGCTGCGTACGGAAATTCCGGGAACCGCTAACGGATAGGATCGGTGACTCATTAGTGAGTCACTTTGTGTGGCCCAAAATCAGCCTCATCTCCATCAAATGTGAGCCACATATTTATTAACCATAGTTAAGCAAAGTAACCCTAGTTAAGTTAATTATTAACTATGGTTAAGCTTATATTAATTAATTAATCACAAAACCCATTAATCTAAAAGTTAAAAACCAAACAAGGCCTAAGATTTACCCTATAAATACCCTCCAAACCGTGGCCTCCCTCACCATTTCACTCATCTTCTTCATTCTCTTCATCTTCCTCAAGTTGCAAAACTCATAAGAACACCAAATCCCCACCGAAAATATGACCCTCTTCCTTTCTGAAAATCGAAAAACTCTCAACATAAAAGTTGTTCCTCTTTCTCTCTTATTTCCAACAAGCCAAAGATCATTAAAAACGGATAAGTGGATTGGGAGATAGGATCAAAATACCGAAACTGCCCAGAATTCTCAGTAACCCACGAAACAGCAGAAAGAAGGCCCTTTTCACCCCTGTTATGATCCGAAACAAATGAAACCTTCAACATAAAAGTTGTTCCTTTTCTTCTTATCTTTCTATCAAGCCAAAGTTCGTGATTTTTGGATGAGTATATTGTGAGATACACTCACAATACCATCACACCCTCAAGCTGTCCAGTTTTCAACATAGTGAAGGTTGACCATTTTCTTCATTTATTCAATCTTCAAGAGGTAAAAGCTCATCTCTTTGATCATATAAGCTTTCATATTCATGTATTTCTCATGTTTATGCCATGAATCATAGTTTTCCATTCCTAGATCTAGAACTTCAAATAATTCTAGAAAATTGTAGAAAAATCCTTTTAATGTGAAACCAATTTCTATGATCTTGTGATGTCTTCCACTTTCATTATCCAAGAGCATGTAATCAAAAACATTTTTCCTTCCCTATTTTCTTTAAGTGGCAGAATCTCACTCAAAGGAGGGTTTGATGATTTTGTTTTCATTTTTGAAATCTAATGCTTGATTTGAGCTCTCTAATACTTATATGATCTAAATCCAAGAGCTTGAATCCAACTAAATTTCCTAGTCTATTTTCCTAATATGGACCGAAACCCTAACCCTAAAGGTTAGAGGATTTTGTTTCAAATTTTAGTCTTGTAATAAGTAATCTATGTTAGTTAAGACTCTAGTAACTAGGATCCAAAAGATGGCATTAAGAAGATAACCCTAAACCTATTTTCTAAGTCTTGGCCGAACCTAGCCCTAAAGTGTCATAGATGGTTGTTAGTTGATTAATTATAGTTATGTTGTTTGGTTGAAGGTGGTTGTGTTAACTCGTGGCGGGATAACGAGGATCGTCGTGTACGTATTTCCGGTGCTAGCTCAGGTGGGGAAAAGAATCAACCTACTGTCGGAATCGATAAGTAGTAGATTATATGATAATTGTGTAGGGCGACCTAAACCCTACTAGTAGTCGAGTAATCGACAAGACCAAAATCCCATTGGAAACCTTTTCTGTAAAACCAATGGTGATTCGGGGATTGTAGGTTTATCAACATTAAGTTGATTTTAAGTATTTGAGGATGTTTGATTTTATGTTATCAAATTTACTGTGAAATGCTGGTTGAGGTATTCCATCTGCATGTGACATATTATTTCGGTGTTTGAATATTTATATGATATTGAGATATTTGAATATTTTCTGATGTTATGTTATGCATGATCTGCCTGGTTTTTAATATTGTGCTTAGCTGATTTTTAAGTAAGGATGTGTGTAGTTCGGGAGATAATTGTTTGGGCGAGAGAATAAAGGTGATTTAGAGGTGCCTAGCCTAATTAAGTGGTTTTATCTATGAGGAAAAAGGTGTTGAGACTTTGATGGAAGGTTGAGGCACTAGGTTGTTATTGATGTAATTTAGGGAGATTCATTTATCGAGGTATTGTTATTCACAGCCGTGTGAGTGGAACACACGAGGTCAGGATATCCTATTTTGGGATATCGGATATTGCGGGTGAGTGCCCTACGGATGTGGATGCCGAGGTAGACTACCGTAATACTCTTTAGTTCTTGACGAGTTCGCATGTTCTTGGCACTGGACCGTTATGGAATGATATTCCTTGACGAGTTCGTATGTTATTGGCACTGGACCGTCTGGATTGATACTCCTTGACGAGTTCGTATGTTCTTGGCACTGGGCCGTTATGGAATGATATTCCTTGACGAGTTCGTATGTTATTGGCACTGGACCATTTTAGACTAATACTTGTTTAGTCTTTGATGCGTTCGAAAGTTATGGGTACTGGACCGTTCTGGACTACTGACTAATGTGACAGGAGTGAAGATGGCCACATCAGTATAAAGTTTTAGTTGCATGGGCTGAGGGTAGAGGATGATATAGTGGATTGAGGATGATTGTTGATTTTGAGTGATGCGTGTCTGTGACAATGACTGTATAATTTACCATTACTCTTTTCCGCTTTTTGATGATATAACTGTTTATTATTCCCTATATCTTTCTGCGTGTTGTATTTTATTTCTGATGTGATCGTACGAGAAGACCCGACGGAGGAACCAATTGCTGAGGAGTTAGATGAAACTCCTTACGAACCGAGATCTTTGGAGGTCGAGTTTGTAATTCATGGCGATTAGAGTATAGACATTATGGCCAGTGTGTCTAAGGAGTATTTATATTTCCGCTAAGTATGTCTGTAGTGAAGTTTATACCTGTGAGGGATCCTACTGAGAGGGTACCCTTAACAGTGTTTTGGTTTTGTAATAAATAAACATGTGTGTATTTATGTAATTTAGTTTTGGTGTGTTTTATATCTGCATAAGTTATATAATTATTAATTAAGTTTTAATTTTTACGTATTTTCAATGATAAGCGCGCGATTAAGTAAATAAATATTAAGATTTTAATGTAATAATACGATGGGGCACATCGGGGTGTCTCAATTCCCCTTATTAATTAGTATAGATATAGATTTATTATTTAAAATAGAAAAAAAAAGACAATGATGTAGAAAAAATAGATTAGAAAATATAAATAGCTCTGCCTCTATTTATGTCAATTCAGAGATTATCATGTTTGACTCCCAAAACATTGTATGTTTACCGGTTTGTAAATATTTTAAAACAAAAAATATTTAAATTTTATAAAATAAAAAAATTAATAAAGAAATTTTATCACTTGACATGTGGATTGCACCATTGTGCTACACTAAAATCAGCATTTCCCCTTATTAATTAATATAGATATAAATTTATTATTTAAAATAGAAAAAACAAAGGCAAGGATGTAGCAAAAAAATACAAAATATGAATAACTCTGCTTCTATTTATGTCAATACAGAGATTGTCGTGTTTGACTCCCAAAACAATGTTTACCGGTTTGTATATATTTTAAAACAAAAAATATATAAATTTTAGAAAATAAATAAAATAATAATAATAATATTCTATAACTTGACATGGGGCTTGCACCATTGTGCTACACTAAAATCAGAATTTTCCCTTATCAATTGGTATAAATATAAATTTATTATTGGTTTAGTTTGATTCAGTTCAAATCGGAATATATATATATATATATATATATATATATATATAATATTAAATTTTAAACTATTAAATTATATATACATTAAAATATAAGTATATAAAAATTAAAACATCAAGAATATAACAACTCTATTTTTACTGTTTGCCAATTTATGATTGGTTGACAGTATAAAAAAACTTTATTAGTGTATACAAATAAATTAAAAAAAAGTATTAGGAAAAAATTATTAGAATTTTTTTAAAAAAATTAAGGAAAACATAAAAAAATGTAAATTTAAAAAAAAAAATTTATTACTTTTTTTTGAAAAAATAAACGTAAAAACAAATTTAAAAAGTAAAAAAATTAATTTTTTTTTAAAAAAAGGTAACTTTTTTTTTAAAAAAAATTCAAAAAATCATACCGCTGACATGTGTATGTGATGTAAAAATATATCTCCACCTTTTATATTACTATAGATATATGAGTACGCGTTTTCTTGATTTCGTACCGGCGTGAATAAGTATTTTCACCACGACGTCGAACCGGGCGTTAAAATCCTTTTGTGCGTGAATGAATTCATTGAACATGTATGTAAATTTTAAAAAAAAAATAAAAAAATTTATTACTTTTTTTTGAAAAAATAAACGTAAAAACAAATTTAAAAAGTAAAAAAAATTAATTATTTTTTAAAAAAAGGTAACTTTTTTTTTAAAAAAAATTCAAAAAATCATACCGCTGACATGTGTATGTGATGTAAAAATATATCTCCACCTTTTATATTACTATAGATATATGAGTACGCGTTTTCTTGATTTCGTACCGGCGTGAATAAGTATTTTCACCACGACGTCGAACCGGGCGTTAAAATCCTTTTGTGCGTGAATGAATTCATTGAACATGTAAACCATTTGAATGGACATGTGTGACTTTTTTTATAGTAATGATAGGTGAACACCTGCGTTTGATATATAGGTGGACATCTTGGTTAATCATATGTAAATTTTTGGTTATTTCATTTCATGATATGGTTAATGGGATATATGATGTAAATATTTGATTAATCACATACAAATATCTAGTTAATTCAGTTTTTTATATGATTAATGGGTCATCATGAATTAACGAAATATTTACATATAGTTAATCATATAATGAACTGAATTAACCAAATATTTATATCGATTAACCAATATATCAATTTTGGATGTACTATCATTACTCATTTAAAAGCTCATATCACGTTAGAATTGGTTTCTATAATTGAATAGCTTTTTTAAAATAAAATAAAAAGGTACATGCGCAATTCCCGAGTCAGTGAATGCATTTAAAGTGAATGCATGATTTTACTTTTATATATGAGATATATTGAGTCCAGTACGTGAAAGTCGCTAATTGGAATGTAAGTCTTTTTTTTTTTTTTTTTTTGTTGAATTCCATTAATTCCGCACAGTGGTTGAATTCAAACATGATTGAATTGCTTTCCAAAAATCATAAGGACATTTGATTGGCTTTTCTTTTAAATCTATGAATTCAAATGTCATGCCCAGTAATTGAATTCAAAAAGGAGTTACTAATTTTGAAAGTATAAAATCTGGATGTGATTTTGAAATCCGGAAAGGACTTGAAGTCGTTCTGATCAGATGCAATTGAATTGAAAAGTTTTTTTTTCTTTATTCAATTAAAATTAAAAATAATAATAATATTAATAATAATAATAATGATAAAAAGGTTTTATTTATTATTATTGATTGTTATTAATTTTATTTTTAAATATGCAGTATATGGTTATGGCCTTTATTTATGGTGTTTATTTATTTTGGTTAAATACAACTTGCGTGTCGTGATTTATTTAAATTTAAATACGGTCTGTGTGCAATGTCTTTTTAATTAATTAATTTATTTATTTTAAATAAATGTAATTGCTCCAGTTGGAGAGGAGGCAACACCAAATGATGACGCAATGAGAGAAACTTAAGAAGCTTGCTCGAGGGTCAAAGAATTGTAATAAATTAATTTTTTTTAGGAGACATATGTTTATGTATGAGATGCATGAAATGTATGAGATGTATATTTTTGTATGTGATGAATGAAATGTATGTATACATGTATGTTTTAAATGTTATGTATGTTTGTTAAATGTATGATAGCATGTATGCATGTATTATGAGAGACGGCTTGTATGAGATATAACATCGTGAGATCATTTTTAATAAAAATCACTCAAAAAGAAATATTAAGTTTAAGAGCCTTCCAATGCATGACACTCATCAAGATAATATCGAATGAGTGTTTGTCCACTAAAGCAGAGTGCATCTTTCTATACTAGTAAGATGCGATGGGACAATTGTAATGTCCAAATGCTATCCATTGGGTCTAATTTAACTAAGCCAAATTTAATAGGATTGAAAGGCTTAGAGGCGTTGAGTTGGGCTTTAATTCATGAGATGAGTTGGAATAAGAATTATTCACCCAACTGATCCAAGAGTTACATGAGATATAATTGGAAAGGAGTGTCCTACCTAAATAACTAAGTTTTGGGAGATCAGCCAAAGTTGACTCAAAATGAGGTGAAATATTGATCTTGGTCTCACTAGAAAATCTTCCAACATGATTTTTCGAGTCAATGATGAGGGTCATTGATTTGAGTAAAATAGTGGGAGCGTATTTAGTAAAAGACCTTATTAAATATGTTTTTATCATCATATTTATATTTTGCATGTTTCTGTAAATAGAATTACCAAGAAATAAAACACTATAATTAATTACTGCGATTTATCCTTAAGAAGGGAAAGATAATTAATCGGTTAAAATATAATTAATTATATTTTAATCTCAGAGTTAGAAAGTGGTCTTAAATAAAATAAAATAATATTCATAGTCTCTCTTATGGTAGAAGGTTACGGTGAAATTTTAGGTTTAAAACTCAGACGAAAACCGGTCTGCGTTTTACTGACAGTATAATTTTATATCGGCAGAAAACCCTAATTTGACCCAAAACTGAAATTTGTAGATTTTTTATATTATGTCCGTGAGGAATCCTACTTTCCAAATTTCTGATTAAAAATAAAATATTATGTTTATTCGGACGAATTTTGGTAAAAGTTCGAACAGAAAACAGTTTGTGTTTTCACTAACAGTAAGATTTTAATGATTAGAAAACCTAATTTTGACTCGTGAACGAAATGGTTCATATTTAAATCATATTACTAACGATTTTGGTTGTTTTGAAAATTTTCAACCGAAAACGAAATATTACGCTTTTACACGGGCGTAAAACCCTAATCGGGAAACCGACGGAGTCGAAAACGGAATTGCAGAGACCCGTCAAGAGATTGGGACAATGAGTCATACATGATGACTCATGGAGGATGAGTCACCAAACATTTATGAGCATTAAATGCTAGTAATCATGACTTTTGGGTAAAATGACCAAAATACCCCCAAGCTTTTGCGGTTATTAACAAAACACATCTATGCACTCATAACCACTCATTTTACATGGTTGTAAACCTCCCACAACTCTCCAATTTCTTGCAGCCACATTCCATAAACCATACCTATTTCATTTTGCTTTCGTTTATCATTTTCCTCTCAAAAACCGAAATCGGGTAAATAACGGAGCTGCGTGCGGGGTTTCCGGGAACCGCTAACGGATTGAATCGATGAGTCATGGATGAATCAATAGATGTGGCCCAAAATCAGCCACACCTCCCTTCATTCTCCACCAAGTATTTTAACCAAACTATGATTTCAAATTAACTCTAGTTAAGTTATTTTAACCATAGTTAAGTTATTATATTATTTTATAACTTAACCTATGTCAATTAACTCAACCATGATTTCATTTTAACATTAAAGAACTCATTTCCCTCACTCCCTCACTAAAAGCCACGGCCCAAACCCTTCCCACACTTAACCAACAATTTCATTTTCTCTCCTAAGTCATGCTCACCAAGAACATCAAGAACATCCTTTTGTGTTCTTGAGAAGTTCTTCATTTCTGATCAAGTTCTTGATCAAAACTCTTCATTCCAAGGTGAGGAATCCCTTCCTCATCATCTTAGCTTCATTTATAATGCATCAAATCTTCATTTCCATCAATTTTTCACAAAACACCATTTCTAGATCTAGAACTTCAAATAATTCTAGAAAATTGTAGAAAAATCATTTTAACGTAAAACCAATTTCTATGATCTTAATATGTCTTATACTTTCATCATCTAAAAGCGTGTAATAAAAAGAATTTTCCTCCCTACTTTTCTTATTAAGGCCGAACCTAGGTGGATTTAGGCAAATAAAGTTTTGTTCAAATTCTAAAATATGATACTTGATTTGAACTCTTTAACACCTATAGTAGTTAGATCTAGAAGCTTGAAATAAAAAGAAACTCATAACCTTATTTTATTGTCTTGGTTGAAATTTGGGTTATATGAACAAAATATGTTTTCTTCAATCTTTAACTAGATCATGATTTATATAAACTATCTAAGGTATGTAGGTTTTAGATCGACGGGTTTGAACTCAAAAAGGAATTTCTAACCTATTTTAGCTCTTATGGCCGAAACCCTAACCTAGTTGGTTAGAGGATTTTGTTTCATAATTTTAACTATTAACACTTAACTTATGTTAGTTAATGCTCTAGGAATTAGTATCTAAAAGATTGGATTAAAAAAATAACCCTAGCCTTATTTTGGTGAGTTGGCCGAAGCTAGCATCATATGTCCATATTTTGATTTGTTTGATTGATTTGTTTTATCGTTGATTGGTTGAAGGTGGATTTGGTAATTCGTGGCGTGATAACAAGGATCATCGATTTCATGTTTCCGGTAGTAACTTAGGTGGGGGAAAGAACCATTCCATCAGCGGAAAATGATAAGTAATATATTCTATAATAATTGTGTAGGGCGACCTAAACCCTACTAGTAGTTAAGTAATTGACAAGACCAAAATCACATTGGAAACCTTTTCTGTAAAATCAATGGTGATTCAGGGATTGTAGGTTTATTGACGTTAGGATGATTTTAGATTGTTTATGGTTGATTTGACTTTATTATCATTATTGAATGGATATTGTGTTATTTTGGTGATATTGGAATATGTTGTTGATATTGTGTTATGCATGATCTACCTGGTTATAATATTGTGCTTAGCGGATTTTAAGCAAAGATATATATATATATATATATATATATATATATATATATATATATATATATATATATATATATTGTTCGAGAGACAATTGTTTGGGTGTGAGGATAATGGTGACTTAGATGAGCCTAACCTAAATGAGTTATTTTAACGAGGAAGGGTGACATAGAATATGTGTTAAGGCTTTGATGGAAGGTTAAGGCACAAGGATGTTATTAATATGGGTTAGTGATATTCATGTGTTTACGTTGTTGTTCACAACCGTATATTTGGAATATACGAGGTCAAGAGTTCTCGTTAGACCGTTCCACCTTAGAATTTAAGTTGTGCAACTATAGTGTCATTGCTATGCATGAGCACGGTTGATAGAGATGAGAGAGAACCAGGGTGTGCACCGACGGTACTGTTCTGGTATATTGTCATTGCTTTGCATGAGCATTCTCACCATGGATGAGAATGTGCACCGACATTGGGAACATGTCACCTGGACGACTGACTGACATTCCTAACGAGGAATGTGTGACAGGATTAGTGGTGGCTACATCAGTATAAAAGTGTAGTTGTGTGAGATTGGGGTAGTGGATGGTAAATTAATTTGATGATGATTTGTTAGTTATGTATGTTTATTGTCTGTGACATTTATTGTATGATATGCTATGACTCTTTTCCATTTTTGATGATAGAAATGTTTCTTATCCCCTATATCTTTCTGTGTGTTGTATTTTATTTCTGATGTGATTGTACGAGAAGACCCGATGGAGGAACCAGTTGCTGAGGAATTAGATCGAAGTATGAACCAGAGGCGGGAGGACGAGCTGTGGATTTCAGCAATGTAGTTTAGTCTATAGGGCCAGTGAGTCTTATAAGATGTATTATTTTCCACTGATTATAAGCAGTTTGTATAACTAAATACCTGTGCGGGATCCTTCTGATAGGATACCCTAAACAGTGTTTTGGTAATGTAATGAACAAACATGTGTGTATTTATATATTATAACTTTGGTGTGTTTAATTTGCAGAAGTTATATGGTTAGTAAATAAGTTTTTAATTTTTACATATTTTCAACGAAAGCACACTATTTAGTAAATAAATAATAAGGTTCTAATCAAACCGTGAGGTCTAGGATGTTGTTATTGGCCGTGTCTAGTTGAGTCCACATTGGATTTTAACTATGCTTAGAAGTTGGGTACTGTGTCCGAACTTGATGCGATAACTAGCATTAGTATGGCATATGGTATTTATATACCTGTCTATGTAGTATTATATGTCATATTGATGAGAGCGGATGATTTCTTTTACAGAATCATGGCTCGTGGAAGAGGAAGTCTGATTATTAGTGGTGACATATCTCATGAGGGAACCATTGGAGCTGACAACGGTGAGGTTAATCCTACTGGAAATGGAGGAGAGTCATCCGCGACTCCCAATATCATGGAAACGATAGCTGCTACCTTGTTATTACAAACACGGCAGAATGCATAGATGCTGCAAATAAACAAAGAGCAGAAGGAACTGCAGAATCAAATAAAAACTATTGAAGCTAAAGAGGCAGGATTGATTACATTCCTGAAAGGGAAGCCACCACAGTTCCGAGGGGACTATGACCCAGAGAAGGCAGAATGGTGGGTACAAGAGATAGAGAAGATATTTGACACCATGCGTTGCAGAGAGGAGAGGAAAGTGACTTATGCTGCCTACATGTTAACTTAAGAAGCAGAGTCTTGGTGGAGAGGTAAGATAAGATTACTGGAGTCAGAGGGCAGGATTATCTGCTGGCAGTTGTTTACTGAATGCTTCTTCAAGAAGTATTTTCTGCATGTAGTCCGACGTGCGAAGGAGAGGGAGTTTACTAGTCTCTGACAAGGAAACATGACTGTTAGTGATTATGCATCACGCTTTGAGGCTCCGATTAAGTTTTCAGAATTCTATCATAGATTCCCAGATGAGGATTGGCGGTGTAGAAGGTTTGAAGAGGGACTATGACATGAGCTGCGAAGAACTGTAGTGTATTTAGATATTCAGAGTTTTCCGGAGTTGGTTGAGAGTTGCAGTGTTATAGAGAGCATAAACCAGAGGCAGGTTGCTGAGCAGAGGCAGCAAAGGAGTGGAGGTCCTATTCGATCAGGTCTCCAAATGAGAGAAGGTAATGGTTCTGAGGAGAGACAAGGACCATATACCAGACCAGTACAGGCACCTGCACCCTTACCAGTTGTTACAACACCAGTGAGTGGAATGGGCCAGCTGCAGAGGGGCTTAGCTTGTTTCAGATGCGGGGGACCGCATCATGTGAGAAATTGCAGCGAGAGACGTGTTTGTTACATCTGTGGTAAACCGGATCACTTGGCTGGTGAGTGCAGACATAGAGGAATGCAACAATTGGTAGCTGTGGGTAGAGAAGCCAGTGTTCAGAGAGGTAGAGCTGAGAAATGAGTCCCAATAGCAGGACCACGGGTGGCTAGACCTTAGACCATTGGGAGATTGTCTACTGTGAGGGGAGATGAATCCTCTCAACATGCGGATCTTGTAAAAGGTATGTATTTGATAGATGGTAGACCTTGTTTGTTCGTCTAAGTAGCATGACAAACAAGAAAGTGATGAGAGTTTTGTTGATGTATAGTCGTGACTGGTAGGATGTGAACCCTTAAGATCAATATCAGTGAGTAAGACAATTACTATAAGTCAAATGTTGATCGAGGCATAGTATCAGTATGGAACCTAGGGCAATGATTAATGTTCGTAGTTAAGATGGATTGTATGAGTTTGGGAAGAGTAAACAAAAGTGTATATAGTAATTTCACCTAAGTTGAATATGAGCAGAAAAGATGATTTCTGATATAAATTCAGGTTGCTAGAGAAATTCAAATTTGTTAAGTTAGAGAATCCTAACAGGTGTTGTTCTTTTGATTGCAGTTTATCTTAAGGAGTGTTGAGATGTTTATTTGGAGACTTGAAATGTGTGATTTTGATATAATCTAGAATAGTGAAATACATTCTAAGGAACTAAGACTGTAATTGGATACATGAAGTAGGAAGTTAAGGCAGAATTGATTGTGGTGTTAATTGCGGGTAATGGTAGAAGTTAGATGTTGGAATTAATTGTGGTGTTAATTGCGGAAGTTAGATGTTGAAATAAGGTTCTCTAGTGGATCAGTAGTAAGAAGAAGGAAAGGATTAAGTTTTAATTATGTCCTTCAAGGATGATAGATCAAGGTGAAATGTTAAGGACAATGAATATAATGTAGTGATGGATTGTTTCGAGGATAAATAGAACGATCTAAGAATGAATTATGTTATGAAGTTACCTCTGTCACCTAGGGGAAAGACAGCGATGAGAAATATAATGTGGGATCTTTAGATTAAGATACAATTACAAGATGATGTCTAGTTTTGAGTTAAGAAATTTCGAGGACGGAATTTTTTTTCTAAGAGGGGTAGTAGAAAGTGATCTTAAATAAAATAAAATCATATTCATAGTCTCTCTTATGGTAGAAGGTTACGGTGAAATTTTGGGTTTAAAACTCAAACGGAAACCGATCTGCGTTTTACTAACAGTATAATTTTATACCGGCAGAAAACCCTAATTTGACCCGAAACTGAAATTGGTACATTTTTTATATTATATCCGTGAGGAATCCTACTTTCCAAATTTCTGATCAGAAATAAAATATTATGTTTATTTGGACGAATTTTGGTAAAAGTTCGGACTGGAAACAGTCGGTGTTTTCACTGACAGTAAGATTTTAATGATCAGAAAAATTAAATTTGACTCGTGAATGAAATTGTTTATATTTAAATTATATTTCTAACGAGTTTGGTTGTTTTGAAAATTTTCAACCGAAAACGAAATATTACACTTTTATGCGGGCGTAAAACCCTAATCGGGAAATCGACAGAGTCGAAAACGGAACTGCAGAGACCCATCAAGAGATCGGGACAACGAGTCATACATGATGACTCATGGAGGATGAGTCACCAAGCATATATGAGCATTAAATGCTAGTAATCATGACTTTTGGGTAAAATGACCAAAATACCCCAAGCTTTCGCGGTTATTAACAAAACACATCTATGCACTCATAACCACTTATTTTACATGGTTGTAAACCTCCAACATCTCTCCAATTTTGTGCAGCCACATTCCATAAACCATACCTATTTCATTTTGATTTCGTTTCGTCATTTTCCTCTCAGAAACCGAAATCGAGTAAATAACGAAGCTGTGTACGGGGTTTCTGGGAACCGCTAATGGATTGAATCGATGAGTCATGGATGACTCATTAGATGTGGCCCAAAATCAGCCACACCTCCCTTCATTCTCCACCAAGTATTTTAACCAAACCATGATTACAAATTAACTCTAGTTAAGTTATTATAACCATAGTTAAGTTATTATATTATTTTCTAACATAACCTATGTAATTTAACTCAATCATGATTTCATTTTAACATTAAACAACTCATTTCCCTCACTCGCTCTCTAAAAGCCATGGCCCAAACCCCTCCCACACTTAACCAACAATTTCATTTTCTCTCCTAAGTCATTTTGCTCACCAAGAACACCAAGAACATCCCTTGTGTTCTCGAGAAGTTCTTCAATTCTCATCAAGTTCTTTATCAAAACTCTTAATTCCAAGGTGAGGAATCCCTTCCTCATCATCTTAGCTTCATTTATCATGCATCAAATCTTCATTTCCATCAACTTTTCACAAAACTCCATTTCTGGATCTAGAACTTCAAATAATTCTAGAAAATTGTAGAAAAATCATTTTAATGTAAAACCAATTTATATGATCTTAATATGTCTTATACTTTCATCATCTAAAATCATGTAATCAAAAGAATTTTCCTCCCTACTTTTCTTATTAAGGCCGAACCTAGGTGGTTTTAGGCAAATGAAGTTTTATTCGATTTCTAAAATATGATACTTGATTTGAACTCTTTAACACCTATAGTAGTTAGATCTAGAAGCTTGAAATCAAAAGAAACTCATAATCTTATTTTATTGTCTTGGCCGAAATTTGGGTTATACGAAAAAAATATGTTTTCTTCAATCTTTAACTAGATCATCATTTATATGAACTATCTAAGGTATGTAGGTTTTAGATCCAAGGGTTTGAACTCAAAAAGGAATTTCTAACTTATTTTAGCTCTTATGGCCGAAACCCTAACCTAGTTGGTTAGAGGATTTTGTTTCATAATTTTAACTATTAACACTTAACTTATGTTAGTTAATGCTCTAGGAATTAGTATCTAAAAGATTGGATTAAGAAAATAACCCTAGCCTTATTTTGTTGAGTTGACCGAACCTAGCATCATATGTCCATATTTGGATTTGTTTGATTAATTTGTTTTATCGTTGATTGGTTGAAGGTGGATTTGGTAACTCGTGGCATGATAACGAGGATCATCGATTTCGTGTTTCCGGTGGTAACTTAGGTGGGGGAAAGAATCATTCCATCGTCGGAAAATGATAAGTAGTATATTCTATAATAATTGTGTAGGGCGATCTAAACCCTACTAGTAGTTGAGTAATCAACAAGACTAAAATCACATTGGAAACCTTCTCTGTAAAACCAATGGTGATTCGGGGATTGTAGGTTTATCTACGTTAGGATGATTTTAAATTGTTTATGGTTGATTTGACTTTATTATCATTATTGAATGGATATTGTGTTATTTTGGTGATTTTGGAATATGTTGTTGATATTGTGTTATGCATGATCTGCCTGGTTTAAATATTGTGCTTAGCGGAGTTTAAGCAAAGATATATATATTGTTCGGGAGATAATTGTTTGGGTGTGAGGATAATGGTGACTTAGAGGTGCCTAACCTAAATGAGTTATTTCATCGAGGAAGGGTGACATAGAATATATGTTAAGGCTTTGATGGAAGGTTAAGGCACTAGGATGTTATTAATATGGGTTAGTGATATTCATGTGTTTACGTTGTTGTTCACAACAGTATATTTGGAATATACGAGGTCAAGAGTTCTCGTTAAACCGTTCCACCTTAGAATTTAAGTTGTGCAACTATAGTGTCATTCCTATGCATGAGCACCCTTTATAGAGATGAGAGAGAACCAAGGTGTGCACCAACGGTACTGTGCTACGATAGTGTCATTACTTTGCATGAGCATTCTCACCTTGGATGAGAATGTGCACCGGCATTGGGAACGAGGAATGTGTGACGGGATTAGTGGTGGCCATGTTAGTATAAAAGTGTAGTTGTGTGAGATTGGGGTAGTGCATGGTAAATTAATTTGAAGTTGATTTGTTAGTTATGTATGTTGATTATCTGTGACATTTATTGTATGATATGCTATGACTCTTTTCCGTTTTTGATGATAGAAATGTTTCTTATCTCCTATATCTTTCAGTGTGTTGTATTTTATTTCTGATGTGATCGTACGAGAAGGCCCGATGGATGAACCAGTTGCTGAGGAGTTAGATGGAACTCCATATGAACCACAGGCGGGAGGACGAGTTGTGGATTCCAGCAATGTAGTTTAGTGTCTAGGGCCAGTGATCTTCTAAGATGTATTATTTTCCGCTGATTATAAGCAGTTTGTATAACTAAATACCTGTGCGGGATCCTACTAATAGGATACCCTAAACAGTGTTTTGGTAATGTAATGAACAAACATGTGTGTATTTATATATTATAACTTTGGTGTGTTTAATTTGCAGAAGTTACATGGTTAGTAAGTAAGTTTTTAATTTTTACATATTTTCAACAAAAGCACGCGATTAAGTAAATAAAAAAATAAGGTTTTTATCTAATAATACAATGGGGTACAACGGGGCGTCTCACTTGCAACCATGAAAGCGTATGATATGATCATGCACCTCATGATGCTCTATCGAGAGCAGGCAATGCATAAGAACCACAAGTCTTCCCGACCCTTTTTCAGTTACGAACTGGAAGAAGGAAATCCATACAATTATCATGTGCTTTATACTATTGAGTACATTGAGAACCCGATAAATTGGGCTTTCATTTAGGCCAATTGTTGGCCAGTGATATGATCTTGCAATTGTTGCTGGGTAGTTATAGTCAAATCGTTTTGAAAGATTATGACAGACCTCTACTAGAGATTGCAAGGAAGTTGAGAACTGATGAGTAGAGTCTCTATAGTTAAAAAAAAATAAAAGGTAGACTATTGTGAAAGTCTTGAAAGGGAAAGCCTTAAGTCTGCTGAACAAGGAGAAAAACAAGGGCAAGAACAAGTTCAAGTCCAGTACTTCTGTCTTGAAGCTAATAGGCAGGGTTGCAAAGGAAGGCAGTTGATTTCATTACGATTTGACTGGACATTCGAAAACAGCTAGAGATATCAGAAAGAGTATATGAAAGGAAAGGAAGCATGACTTCCTCTTCGAGCATTGTGTTATAGAAGTCAACCTACTTCAAAATCATGGGTATTTGATACCGCATTTGGATTTCAAATTAACGTGAATGATCAAAGGGAATAGGGTGTTGACTAAAGGCGAAGTCAACAAGTGAATAGGAAATGGAGCAAAAGTTGCTGCATTAACTATAAAAGGTTTTGACTTTGCCTTCTGGGCTTGTTTTGGAACTAAATAAATGTTTTTATGTTCTAGATATTCGTAGAAACATCAGTCACATGATATTTTCTATGCTAGCAAGTTTTCGGATAATGGACTTGATGTCCTTAATCCTCATATGCCCATCTATAATATAAATGTGAAAAGGGTCAAACCAAGTGATTTGAACCCTACATGTCTTTGACATTGTTGTTTAGGCCATATAGGTGAGAATTACATCTCCAAGCTCCATATGGATGGACTCTTTGGACTCATTTGATTGTGAATCGTTTGATGTATGCAAATCTTGCTTGTTTGGGAAGATAATGAAATAGACAACTATAAACACCAGAAGGGGGGGGGGGGGGGGTTGAATTGTGTTTATAAGAATTTAAACAAAGTTGAAATCTTTTCACATACAGAAGCTATGTTCAAACGAGTGGAAAGATACAGGACAGACAAGTGACCTATCTGATGAAATTTGAACAGTGACTTTGGCAAACACACCACTCGATAAACGTATAAGAAAACTAAAGCAACTAAATAGTTTAAGGAAAGAGAGATCGACACAGTTATTTATCCTGGTTCACTCTTCAAAGCAAAGAGCTACGTCCAGTCCTTGGCAGCACCAAGATTTATCCACTATAACTGATCAGGTTACAAACTCTAAGTATTGTTTGCACACCTAGCCTCTTCAGGCTCAAGACAAGTATTCTTTGCACACCTAGCCTCTTCAGGCTCACTCAGGTTTGTTTGAGAGATTTGGTTTGTAATAAATACAACTTCAAACAGACAGAACTTTCACTAACACTCAGAGTGATTTAAATGTAAAGCTTAGGAAAGTCTGCGTAATAACTTCAAATGATTGAAGAATACAGAATGAAAGAATGAAGATATTAATGCGCAGAGTAATGACTCTTTAATGTTATGTGTATTCTCTATACTTCATCTTCAATGACTTCTGTATTTATAGTCTTCAAGCTTTTAGGATCCGTTAGAGACATTCCCTCAGATGTTGGCTTCAAGCAGAACTTCATTAAATGCAATAGAGTCGTTCTAGGCAGCCATTAATGCAATAGGAACGTTGGTTGAACTCTAACATGAAGGATCATGGCTTTATGCATCGTGATATAGCCATATCAGAGTTGTGCAGAGAGCTTTTTGTACTTTGTTGAGTACAATTCCCTTTTCGTGTAAGGACCAGAGGTACTAGGGAATAAAGCATGTTGGAAGAATTCTTTAACTGATCTTTGGTTCTGATAACCGAGGTTGCTTGAGAAAGTAACTTCTGACTTTTCTTGATTCTGGTTCTTGAAATAATATTCTGATAATTCTTATAGAATTCGCATTCATAAGATAAGCGCGTCCATCTAGCCATTTAAGATTTTACATTCGGACAGGCTAGTAGACGAGCTCCATATGCCACGTCATTGGACGGATACTCCTTTAACTGGTTGAACGTGACCTAGTAGACGAGCTCCATATGCCACGTTATTGGACGGATACTCCTTTAACTGGTTGAACGTAACCTAGTAGACGATCTCCATATGCCACGTTATTGGACGGATACTCCTTTAACTGGTTGAACGTAACCTAGTAGACGAGCTCCATATGCCACGTCATTGGACAGAGCTTCTCATTAAGGACTTAGCGAGTCCAAAGACTTGTGTGGACGAGCGCTTCTGTTACCTTAGTGGACGAGCGCCTCTGTTACTTTAGTGGACAAGCGCCTCTGTCACTTTAGTAGACGAGCGCTTCTGTCACCTTAGTGGACGAAAACTTCTATCACTTCAGTGGACGAGCGCTTCTGTTACTTTAGTGGACGAGCTCTTCTGTTACTTTAGTGGACGAGCGCCTCTGTTACTTTAGTGGACGAGCTCTTCTGTTACTTAAGTGGACGAGCTCTTCTGTTACTTAAGTGTTGGACGGATGATTCTTACAGTTTTAATCTGCACACTAGATAGACAGGTTAGCAACCAATATGAAGGTTAATTAAATCATTAACCAATGTTTAGTTCTCATCAAAACTTAGGGAAATGCACATCAGACATTTTAGAGACTTAACAGATAACTAACACCCTATTCACCAGGTAAGGTGAAAGGGTCAGTGATCTTTTGGGCTTGATACATAGTGATGTATGTGAGCTCCTAAACAAGTGTGCTAGAGGTGGTTTTCCTTACTTCATCACATTTACTGATGACTTCAGTAGACATGGATTTATGTACGATACAAGTCAGAAACTTTTGAAGAGTTCAAAGAGTTCAAAAATGAAGTAGAGAACCAACTTGGCAAAAGTATTAAGGTCATACGGTCAGATTGTGGTGATGAATACTTAAGCCAAGAGTTTGATGACTATCTGAGAGAGTGTGGGATAGTGTCCCAACTCACTCATCCTGGAACACCAAAATGGAGAAGCGTGTCTGAAAGGAGGAATCACACCTTGTTAGACATGGTATGATCCATTATTAGTCATTTAGACATGTCTGACTCTTTCAGGGATTTTGCTCTACTTACAGCTGCATTCACTCTTAATCGTGTTCCATTTAAGGCGATTGAAAAGACTCCATATGAGATATGGATGGGCCGAAGGCCCCGTTTGTCATTTATGAGGATTTGGGAATATCAGGTTTATGTGAAACATTTTATGACGGATAAACTTGGGCCCAAATCGAATAAGTGTATATTTGTGGGATATCCTAAGGAAACCAAAGGATATTACTTCTACAACACCTCCGAGGACAAAATGTTTGTCGCTAGGATTGAAGTATTCCTTGAGAAGGAATACATCTCTAAAGGAAATAGTGAGAGAATTGTAGAACTTGAAGAAATCCAAGTACCACAAGATGCTGACCCGTCTACAATGGAACAAGAACCGGTTCCACAAGATGTTGTGGTTTAACCACCGATTCAAGTAACACAAGACATGTGAAGGTCTAACAGGCCACATCGCCAACCTGAGAGATATGGACTTCTCCTTACTCAAGAAGGTGATGTGCTGCTCATGGATCAAGATGAGCCTGTAACCTACCAAGAGGCCGTAATTGGCCCAGAATCTGAGAAGTGGCTTGAGGCCATGATATCCGAGATGGAATCCATGTACACGAACAAGGTATGGACCTTGGTTCAGCCACCCGAAGGGGTAAAATCCATAGGGTGCAAATAGGTCTTCAAGAAAAAGACTGACATGGATGGTAAAGTGGGTACCTTTAAGCTGCGACCAGTTGAGAAAGGTTTCAAGAAAATTCATGGTGTAGACCATGATGAAACTTTCTCCCCAATAGCGATGCTTAAATCTATTCGGATTCTGGTTGCTATTGCTGCATACTATGACTATGAAATCTGGCACATGGATGTCAAGACTGCATTCCTTGATGGGAATCTTCTCGAGGATGTGTACATGACACAAACCGAGGGTTTTATCGATCCAAAGGATGTTAGAAAGATAGGTAAGTTGCAAAGATCCATTGTTGGATTAAAGTAAGCTTCCAGAAGCTGGAATCTTCATTTTGATAAAGTTGTAAGACAGTATGGATTTATCAAGAACGAGGATGAACCTTGTGTGTACAAGAAGGTTAGTGGGAGTGAGATTGTCTTTCTCGTTTTGTATGTTGATGACATACTACTCATCGGAAACGATATCCCTCCACTATAAAATGTGAAAACATCACTGGGGAATTGTTTCTTAATGAAGGACTTGGGCGAGGCTTCCTACGTGTTAGGAATCAGGATCTATAGAGATAGATCGCTGAAGTTGTTGGGCTTTAGTCAGAGTACGTTACGTACTACACCAATTGTCTTGTATGCTTTGTGCATGACAAGAAGGTAACAATTGATATCGGTGAAGGTCATCATGTTTTACTTAATTTACTCAAGTTTTACTCATCATGATTAATTTACACTAATCTTAATTAACTATACCCTTGTTACAAATTTGAACCTAATTAAATTAACTAAAATAATTTTTACCTTACCTTATGAATAATAAGTACATTCTTTCAACAAAAAAATGAATAATAAGTACACGGCTGGACACAGGACACCTCCAGCTTGAATTTATGTAGTTGCATGGTTACAAAATCCCACCTCATGCTTATACTTGTCTTATTTCACGCCACCTCCTACTCTTTTTTTTCTTACGACCATGCTCTTTGTTTTTCACTCAAAGTTAACGCCCAAGGGAAAAGAAAAACCAAGACAATAGTGCAGAAAATATTATATATAGATAGAGATAGAATTCGTGAGAGTGAGAGAATTTTCGGAGCCGATTCCGATCAATCCGTTCGTCCTAACGCGATTCTGACAATACTGTTGTGATCCTCGCAACGTCTACTTCATTATCCTATCTTTCTTTTATTGATTAGGCTAAGGTAAACCCATGTCCTTTTTATACCGAAATGCCGTCGACGACGGTATTGAGGTTATTTTTCAATCCGTTTATCGGTTTTCAATTCCGTCTTCAGAATTGGGTTTACACGTAACGTGTGCTTCACAATCACTAGTGCAGGAAGCACTTTTAACAGTGGCTAAAAGTGACTTTTAGCGTCAGATATGAAGGCGATGTTAAATCAACCGACGCTACAAGTTTAACTTGTAACATCGGTTTTACAACCGCTGTTACAAGTTAACCAATAACTTCGGTTGGTTATAAACTGCCTTTAAAAGTAGCGGTATTGAAGCATCAGGTCTTGCTGCAAGTTGACTTGTAACAACGATTGTGTTTAAAACAGCTGTTACAAGTTGACTTATAACAGCGGTTGTCTTTAGAACCGCTGTTATAAGTGAACTTTTAACAGTGAGTTTAAGCAAACCGCTATTACAAGTGGTTTTTTTTTTTTAAAAAAATTGGTTTGTTTCAGTTCCACTGCGCCTGCAATATTTCATAGATACACACAAAGAACCAACAAGACTCACCTGCTAATTAAAATTAAAAGATACACACAATGAAGCTAACTAAGATCAACCAAAATTCAAACCATACATGGCAGAATCAATATATATATATATATATATATATATATATATATATATATATCGTACAAGAAGAAATCATATATTTACAAACAAAATTGATCAAGCTAATAAGTAAGTCATGATGATCTATTACATAGACAAAGTAATAATATAAGTCCTAAGTACCTAAATCATAAATCTATGCATTGTGCTCAAAGTCTATATCTGCGCTCCATCAACTCTGTTCCGCCAAAGCCTGCACAAGTTCAAATAGAGATTCAACATTAATTAAATTAAGTCACCAACAAAAACAAAAAATAAATAACTAACATGGATACCTAAAAGAACATCAATTACACAATGATGCAAAATAAAAATAAACATGCATAACTTACACTATAGTCAAGTTTAGATCAATATCCCTTCATTATGATCATCACGAGTGGCAAGTACATCGTCCACCACATTTTCCTCAATGAAATTAGGCATCCGTGATGACAAAAGAAGTGTTGGTGTAAACCCTAGTGGCCAATCTATTTTGAATAGATAATCATTTGTATCATGAATTTAATCATATATTTGATATATGAATAAGGCATTCATTTATTATGTTATTAGTTTATAGCATAATAAAGTCATTAGAATAGGCAGTTCATTCAATGAGATATTAAGCAGGTGACTTAATCGTGAGACCTCATTGAATAATAGAACGCTATTCTTAAATATCTGTAGTCGAGTATTATTGTTAACTAGGACGACAATAATACATATAGATTATTATGTGAGTAGACTGACGACCACATCTCACGGGTCATGGATATGTGATATCAAGTCGGCACACGGGTATAAATATTAGGAGTAATATTTATATCGGATGACCCACTATAAGAATACTTCATAATAGTTATGTAAGTGTCATAGGTATTCTCTTGGCGACCATAGTGAAGTAGTCCTTCGACTTGAAGTCACTACGATTCCTACATGAGGAGTTGTCGAGCCCGCAATAAATCATGTGGAACAGTGTGAGTGATCTAGACAATATTCATCCCTCCTACATAGCAGGGGTAATGTCTTGGGACCCTCGATAAGTGAGACGTAAATATGCGTGACCACGCGGAAGTGGGCCAATATATGATATTGGGCCCGTTTATGATTACACTTCTACTCGGGGATCGAGGAACAAATGATTGAACATAACAAGGATGACACTATTATGCCTTGTGTTTAATTAAGACATATGGACGAAGGGAAATTTACTACACGGTAAATTTTGGTTGCGGTAAGGCTAAAATCGGATCACCAATACTCGCTAATTGGGTAGTAATGATGTATTGCTAGATGCCACTCATTATTTATAATATTTAATATTATAATTAATATCTGATATTATTGTAATATTTAACATTATTGCCAACTTAGTGAGAGCCTATAGGGTCACACACATAGAGCAAATGTGGAGCAGTTAAATTAATTAAATATGATTTAATTAATTTAAAGGATAATTGGGCTAGTAGTGTACAAAGCCCAATAGAGTAAGCAGTTATGTCAAAGGGAGCTGCCAGCTTATAAATAGGTTAGTGCTCTCCCCTCTAACCTAGTCTTGCTAATCGTGCCTCCTCGTAGCCTTCAGCTAGAACAAAACGCATAGCTCCGACACCCATTTGCTCGTGTGGACTGAGTAGAGGTGCTGCCCCTTCGTGGCACTTGTGATCCAAACGAAAAGCACGCTTCAAGAGGTAAACACAATAGTCTTTTGTGTGATTCATGTTTGTAATGTGCGATCCATAGGAATGGTTTTCTTCCGCCCTGAGATTTGATTTTAAAAGAGGATAATCTCGTAAAAACCCCAACAAGAAGGAGTCTCAGGTATATCAAGAGTTGAATCTTGATTTTCATCACTACCATTATGCATGCTTTTTCCTTGGAGAACCACTGACCACCTTTTGTTAGAAGGATCATTGATATAAAATACTTGTTTTGCTTGGGAAGCCATGATGAAAGGCTCTTCCGTATGACCAACCTTGTTAAGGTCTATCAATGTAAATCCTAATTCATCAGTTTGTACACCACTTTTACTGTCAACCCACTTACATTTAAAAACTGCCACTGTAAATTTAGTGTAAACTACCTCCCAAATTTCTTCAATGACTCCAAAGTAAGAGTCGGGTGCCATAATGGGGTTTGTATCTTTTGAACTAGAGAAGTGCATAGACTCAGCCACGATCTTAACCCCACTATTTTTCATGGTACTCTTGTCATCCCGGGACTTTGTATAAAAGGAAAACTTATTGATGTCGTAGCTGCTCCAACATATGAAATTAAATTTAGGCCCACATGCTAGCCATTTTAATGTATCAGAAGCAGTACTACCATCCTTCAGAATTTCATCTTTAAACCATTGTAGGAAAGTCCTGTTATGCTTGTTCAACAACCACTTTTCGTTCATTCAAGGGTTTTCTTCCTTGACAAGCCTTTTGTGCTTAGATAAGTAAGGATGAACTTCATCAGTGTTATTCAATATATACAAATGTGCTTAAAGAACTTCCTCACGACTCTTGCCTATAACAGTTTCACCTCGTGTACCATTACCTTCACATCTTCCATCATGACGAGACTTAGGAATCCCTATAGGTTCCGTTTCAGAACGGTAGTCTGAACAAAACTCAATAGCTTATTCTGCAACGTACCTTTGAACAATAGATGCTTCTGGACGTTGTGGATTCTTCACATAGACTTTCAAGATCTTCATGTATCTCTCAACTAGGTACATCCACCTTAAATAAACAGGCCACACAATCTAATCTCCCTCACTAGATGAACAATTAAGTGAACCATGATGTCAAAAAATGAAGGAGGAAAATACATCTCCAATTGGCACAAGATAATGGCAGCTTCTTTTTGCAACTCATCCAATTTTTTGGGATCAACAACTTTGCTACAAGTAGCATTGAAGAATAAGCCCAACCTAGTTATAGCATGTCTAACATTTTTAGGAGCATAATCACAAATAGCCACGGGTAGTAGTTGTTGCATCAAGATGTGGCAATCATGAGACTTTAAGCCAACTAATTTCAGATCGCTCATTGAGACAAGCCTCTTGACATTTGAACAGTAACCCTGTGGCACTTTGACGTCCTGTAGACACTCACAAATACTCCTTCTCTCCTTTTTTGACAAAGTATGACATGCTGGAGGTAAATATGTCTGCTTACCATCCTTTGACTGTGGATCTAACTGAGATCTTATACCCATCGCAACCAAATCTAGACGAGCATTCACACCATCCTTTGTCTTGCCCTGAATGTTGAGAAGCATCCTGATTACACTATCACACATGTTTTTTTTCACATGTATCACATCAATACAATGTCTGACATCAAGTTTGCACCAATATGGAAGATCAAAGAAGATAGACCTCTTCTTCCATATGTTTTTCTCAAAAGCCTTCTTTTGAGTCTTTCCGAAGATAACATTGACGTCCTTCACCCGTTGATAAACTTGTTCTCCATTTAAGGCTAGCAGAGCAGGTTCATTGTCCTGACTTCCGTTAAAAGCTTTTTTCAATCTACGATACGGGTGATCACGACTGAGAAATCTCCGATGCCCAAGGTAAAATGTATTCCTCCCATGCTTCAGTTGAGTGAAGCATGTGCCTCTTCCATTATTGGGCATGCTTGATGCCCCTTAATACTATACCCGAACAAATTACCGTATACTGGAAAGTCATTGATGGTGCAAAATAACATGGCACGCATCTTGAAAGTCTCATTAGAATACCCATCAACTACATTAACACCTTCCACCCACAAATTTTTTCAAGTCTTCAATCAAGGGACTTAGATAAACATCTAAGGCATTTCCTAGTTGTTTTGAGCCCGAAATCATCATAGATAACATCATGTATTTGCGCTTCATGGACAACCAACGAGGTAGGTTGTAAATTACGAGGAGAATGGACCATGAACTATGAATACTACTTAAGGTACCATACAGATTCATTCCATCCATAGCAAGTCCAACCCTAAGGTTTCTTGGTTCATTTCCGAAATCTGGAAACAAACTATCAATTCGCTTCCATTGCACAGAATCAGCCGGATGACGAAGCATTCCATCAGGTTTCCTATCATTTGCATGCCATCTAATGTTCTTTTGCGTCATCTACATTAGCAAACAATCGCTTGAACCTTGAAATTATTGGAAGATACCACAACACCTTCGCAGGATGACCCTTTTTGATCACATCACAGCTAGAATCACCATCCTTCACTTTGTACCGTGATACCCCACACTTGGGGCAGTCGTGCAACTCTTCATACACACCCATATACAATATGCAATCATTAAGGCACGCGTGTATCTTCTTATACTCCATTCCCATCGGACACAGTACCTTCTTCGCCTCATAGCTACGATTCGGCAATGTGTTGCCTTCTGGAAGCATGTTCTTCAACAACTCAAGCAATTCAGTGAAGATTTTATCACTCCACCCATTTCTCGCCTTCACACTAAACAATTTTAACAACCGTGTATAAGTAGTGCACCCTGGATACAAAGGCTTCTCCGCATCACTGCACAAAGTATCATATACATTTACTCGCCGAAAAGACTCTTGTCCAATATCACGGATCATGTCCTCTAGTCGGTCGTCCTCCATATCTACATCAACTTCCTCAATTTGGGACACATTAGGCTGGTTTAACAAGACATCACCATGCCATATCCATCTTATATAATTCTTGCAAATCCCTTCATAAATAAGATGAGTACATATTTCCTTATCTTCACATTTTCTCATATTCACACATTTGACACAAGGACAACAAAACTTTCCATTACTATCAGGAAGATTTCTTTGAGAAAATTCAAGAAACTCTTCCACTGCCTTCCGATACTCATCACTTGTATGTCTACTAACCATCCAACTACGATCCATAGCTGCGTTCTGTAAATATACACACAACTACATTAAGTTAAGGGGCTAAAATAAGATGGACTCTAATGATATTCCCTTGCATCAGTGATCAATACATTTCATAGGAGCATCTAAACCTTAACAAACTATATTATCGTCACCTTTGCAAATAAGCAACCATGACCATGAGCATTAACCATAAGCAAAACAGTAGCCATAACAACATTTTACACAAAACTACCCACAAAATCAATGAAACAGAGACACATATATGAAATAGAAAGAGAGACAATAGGCAAAAAAAGAAATGCAAAAACAATGAAACAAAACCACCCACAAAAACATCAGCATTCAAAATCACAAGATAAAACAAACGCACAGAACCACAAACATGTTCTTCAATGAAACCAAAAAACAGAAACAGTGACGCAAAAAATGCAAAATAAATCGTAATAAACAGAAAAGAAGAGAAACTTATGAGGTAGCGGCCGGAGTGAGAGAAGATGAAGTGGTGGAGGACGAAGAGACGGAGAAGAAGGAACAATGGTGGCGTCAGTGCGGGAGGACAAAGTAATAGGGGTTGAAAGAAACAGTACGTGTTAGGGCACTGGAGTGAATAGCTGTATGAGTTTTCATATGTTAATAATATAAAAGATATGTAACAGCGGTTGCAAAACCGTTGTTATATGTCACTTGGAATAGCGGTTGTCAAACAAACACCGTTAAAAGATTTTCCATCCATCAAAATATATGGGAATTGCTCACTTGTAACGGCGACTGTTGTAAAACCGTTGTTATAAGTCACTTATAACATCGGTTTTGAAACAACCGCTGTTATAAGCGACTTATAACAGCGGTTTTACAACAACCGTCGTTACAAGTATTTTAAATGATCCAGATATTTACGGAACTGCCACCGCCTCTTTTATAACATCGGTTTTTATCTAACCGATGTTACATCCAGATGTTATATGCATATTTTCAACTAGTGAATGATGTGTTCAGGTGAATTTGTGGAGCCTCAGAAGTAGGAGAACCTCACGTGGCAGATTTGAGGAGTATTGGAGTGGGTATGTTTCGTTGCTCTAAAGCTAGCCTACGACACTTCAGGTGGGAGAAAGAAGCTTCCTATCGTCGGAATTTGCTAAGTAACATTTTACAATAATGGCGTAGGGCGACCTAAACCCTACTAGTGGGCGAATAATTGATAATGTCAATATCACATTGGCGACTATTTAGTGGTACCAATGATGATATGGATATTGTAGGTTTATCGCCGTTAGGTTAATTTTAGGATACTTGAGATTGTCTGATTTTATCATATTTGAGCTGCTTGTTGTGTGTTGTTTGGATTAACATGTTATTTTTGACTAGTTATGTTATTTAAATATTTTATTTTTATTATGATCTTATATTATTATTTTATTATGATTATGGTTGATAACATGTATTGGATGATAATATGTTTTATCTGCTATAACATGCTTAGTTGTTTCTTAGGCAGTGATATATTATATTCTGGAGTGATGCATGATGGGGAGTGTCTGATATATGATTTAGACATGGCTAACCTAATAAATTTATATTTTATTATGATGAGATTGATTATGTGATATAATTTAAGATATTTTATGAGATAGTAATGAGAGGTTAAGGCACTAGGGTATGACTCGATATACGTAAGCGAGACCATATAGATGCATGATGTTGTTCACAGCTGGGTGAGTGGAACACATGAGGTCAGAGTATCCGTAGATATATCCGTAATCCTTGTAGAGCGGCTCCGTGTAGCTTTGGGCTACTATGGCTTTGGGCTACTGTGGTTTTGGACCATTTATGTGCTACTTATATATATATATATATATATATATATATATATATATATATATATATATATATATATATATATATATATATGATAGAGGGGAGTGCTCGCTCGGAGGAATGACTAACATCCCTATTATGACGGATACTGGATGTCACGGGTCAGTTCCCTAACGGGAATGGGAGAAACTATCATGATTTGATTATAGATCTAGCTGAGTTGTCATGTATCCTAACGGGAATGAGGATACTTTTGTATTGTGCATCTATTCCCTAACGGGAATGGGGGAATAGTCTCATTCTTTGAATGAACACCCTAACGGGAATGAGGGTGTGCACCGATGCAAATATATACGGACACTCCGCTTGGACGATTGACTTATATTCCTAATCAAATAAGGGATGAGTGACAAGATTAGATGGTGGTCACGTCAGTGTACATGATCAGTTGCATCAGCGCGAAGGGTAGAGGATGATGATATATTTCGGAGGATGTTTGTTATATTGATGTGTGTTAATTTGGCGATGCATGTCTATGTACTATTACTGTATATATGTTATGTAACCTTTTCTGCTTATGATGATAGCATATTTCTTATCTCCTATTTTCTCTATATTGTGTATGTTTTATTTATGTGATCACTATGAGAAGACCCTGTGAAGGAGTCATCTATTGAGGAGCTTGATGGGACCCCTTAGGAGCTAGATGCTGGAGGACGAGCAGTGGACCCAAGTAGTTGAGTATAGAGTCTGTGGCCAGTGCGTACTTTTGTGGGTTGTTATATCTTCAGTTATTTTGTCAGTTTGTACTTTTGGGGCCCTACTTTGATGTGGTACCCTACACAGTACCTTGTACCTTTATGTATATGTATGTCTATGTGTGATGCCTATGTTTCTGTTCTTTATATTTAAAGTTTTAATATTTACGATATTTTGTATATACGTCTATCACTGATATCACAATTAAGTTTTAGTTAAATTTAGATTTTTCTTTAATGGGACATCGGGGTGTCTCAACTCTGAGGAGTCGTTACTCGTAGTTAGGATTTCTAGTTTAATGTTATTAGTTAGTTTGTTTCAGTTGTATCCGAGGATGTTTTCCGGATTTGGTTATACCAGCTCTGTATGTGACATCAGGGGTTGGATTTTGTTTATGTTATGTTATCGTTTTAAAACTTATGTTATTTTAGCATTTGAGACTTGTTACAATGTGGTACATTTTACCTTGGTTTGATTTTATGAAATACATGCACGTTTTTATTTTATATCTTTAAATTAAATGCTTTTGTATGCGGGGTAGAGGGTGTGTCATTTAGTGTATCAGAGCAAGTCTGTCCTATCAGGCTGTGGTATGAGTCTGTTGTGTGCTCATGTTTGAATTATCTGTAATTATTATAGATAATGATGCTTAGTGTTAGTAACCGCTAGATTTTCCTGCTTTAAGTTCTCTGCAATTAAGCTGCTTTGGCATTTACAGGAACTTATGACAGGAAGAGGAGGCAGAAATGATCAGGCTATCGCGGATGCCTTGGCACTCCTTGCCAACACAATAGACAAGAACAAAAACATCAACAACAATGGGGGACAACCTGAGTTTCAGGGTCATGACAAGTTCCAGCGGAACAATCCGCCGTCCTTCAAGGGAGCTTATGATCCTGAGGGTGCCCTGTTGTTGATGAGGGAGATTGAGAAGATCTTCCGAGCTATAGGATGCAACGACCAGCAGAAGGTTATCTCTGTAACCTTCATGTTGACAGAGGAGACTGAGCACTGGTGGGAGAACTGTGGCCAGCGTATGCAGGCTGAGGATACTATGGTTACATGGAATGTCTTCAAGGACAAATTTCTAGAGAAGTACTTTCCGGTAGATATCCGGAACAAAAAGGAGATGGAATTCTTGGCTCTGAAGCAGGGTAACATGTCAGTGGGAGAGTATGCGGCTAGGTTTGAGGAGTTGGCTCGGTACTACACATTGTATCAGTATATGACTGACGACCGCTCCAATTGTGTGAAGTTTGAGGATGCTCTGCGTTTGGAGATTAAGCAGGCTATCAGCTATCAGGATATCATAGTCTTCCCAGTCTTAGTTAACAAGTGTAGGATCTTTGAAGACACCTACAAGTCTGGAGGGTCATCCTCTAAGGGATCAGACAATCAGAGCAACAAGAAGAGTGATCAAGGGAACAAGTGGAAGTCGCGTCTCGCTCCAGCTAGCCAGGAGTTCAAGCGGGATGGCAAGAAGCCCTATTTTTCTTCAGACAGGTCCAGGAGATGGGATTCCTCCAATTCTAAACCCCTTCGGTGCGGCAAGTGCGGATAGGGACACTTTTCTACTCAGTGCAAGGAAACAGACATCATCTGCTTCAAGTGTGGCAAATATGGCCACATCAGTCGGAACTGTGAAGGAGGAAAGTCAGCCACGGAGTGCTAGCAAGAGTGAGAAGCCTCAAGCCAACTGACTGAAGATCACGGGGAGAGTCTTTACTCTCAGTGGAGCCGAGGTCTCCGAATCTGAAGATTTGATCCAAGGTATGTGCCTCGTTAATGGAATTCAATTAGCTGTATTGTCTGATTCGGGTGTAACTCACTCGTTCGTATCACATGAATGTGTTAAGCGTCTTAAATTGCCTGTGACCCTTCTTGAGTGTGATTTGATTGTTGCCACACCCACGAATAAACCTGTTCTTACTGCTCAAGCATGCAAGAATATTCTTATTACCATAGATGGTAGAGATTTTATTGTTGATCTTGTATGCTTACCCCTAAAGGACCTTGATGTTATTCTTGGCATGGACTGGTTATCTTCCAACCACGTCCTTTTAAATTGTTTTGATAAAATCATATTTTTTGGAACTCCTGTGGAGTCTAAGGATCCTAGGTTTCTCTTTGCCAACCAAGTAAAGGCTTCGATGAAAGAAGAAGCCCAAGTGTACATGATGCTATCTTCCCTTGAAGTAGAGAGCCCTCCTGATGTTGAAAGCATGCCTGTTGATCGAGAATTTTCTGAAGTGTTCCCGGGGGATGTTTACGAACTACCCCCAGAAAGGGATGTGGAGTTTACCATAGATTTAGTTCCTGGCACCGGGCCTATATCCATAGCACCCTATAGGATGTCTCCTCTAGAGCTAGCTAAGTTGAAGAATCAGATAGATAGCCTGATGCAGAAGCAGTTTATTAGGACTAGCGTATCCCCATGGGGAGCGCCACTGTTGTTGGTGAAGAAGAAGGATGTCAGTATGAGGTTGTGTGGTCGACTATCGACAACTCAACAAAGTGACCGTTAAGAATCGGTATCCCCTCCTTAGAATTGATGATCTTATGGACCAGTTGATAGGAGCTTGTGTCTTCTCGAAGATAGATTTGAGGTCAGGGTACCATCAAATTCGGGTTAAGTCTGAGGACATCCCGAAGACAGCATTTAGGACGTGTTATGGTCACTATGAGAATATGGTTATGCCCTTCGGTGTGACCAATGCTCCTGCTGTGTTCATGGATTACATTAACAAGACCTTTCACCCTTACTTGGATAAGTTTGTGGCGGTATTCTTAAATGACATCTTAGTGTACTCCAAGACCAAGGAGGAACATGAGGACCACTTGAGGGTTGTCTCGCAGACCCTTAAGGAGAAGCAGTTGTATGCTAAGTTATCTAAGTGCGAGTTTTGGTTACAGGATGTGAGTTTCTTAGGTCACGTCATTTCTAAAGGTGGGATAGTCGTGGATCTGGCTAAGGTAGAGACGGTGCTCCATTGGGAAACGCCAAAGTCAGTGACCGAGATTAGGAGTTTCTTGGGTTTAGCAGGGTACTATAGGAGGTTCATAGAAGGTTTTTCTAAGATAGCCTTACCCCTAATCCGTCTCACCAAGAAAGGACAGCTCTTTGTGTGGGACTCTAAGTGTGAGGAGAGTTTCCAAACCTTGAAGGATAGATTGACATCAGCACCAATTCTAGTTTTACCCGATCCCAGTAGACCTTTCGTAGTGTACTGTGATGCATCGAAGCAAGGTTTAGGTGAAGTATTGATGCAAGATCATAAGGTAATGGCCTATGCTTCTAGGCAGTTGAAAACCCATGAGAAGAACTACCCTACCCATGACCTAGAGTTAGGAGCTATTGTGTTCGCCTTAAAGATTTGGATGCATTACCTTTATGGAGCTAAGTTTAAGGTTTTTAGTGATCATAAGAGTTTGAAATATTTGTTTGATCAGAAAGAGCTCAATATGAGGCAACGTAGGTGGATGAAGTTTCTTAAGGATTACGAGTTTGATCTAACCTACCACCCAGGAAAAGCCAATGTAGTGGCCGATGCCTTAAGTAGAAAAACCTTGCACTTCTTCGCTTTGATGGTTAGGGAGATGGATTTGAATCGGTAATTTAGAAACCTAGGTTTAGCTTGGGAAGTTACCCCTAAGAGCATTAGGCTTGGAACCTTGAAGGTTACCAACAGTTTGATGGATCAAGTTAGGGAAGGCCAGAAGATAGACCAGTTTCTCTTAGTCCAGAGAGAGTTACTTGCTCAGGGTAGAGACCTTATTTTTAAGGAAGGATGTGATGGAGTCTTGAGGTTCAAGGATAGAGTTTATATACCAGATGGTCCCGAGCTTTGGAAGTTGATCCTCGAAGAAGGACATATGAGTGGCCTAGGATGAAAATGGATGTAGCTGAGTTCGTTTATGCGTGCCTAGTGTGTCAAAAGGCTAAGATAGAACACCAAAAGCCATCAGGAAAGTTGCAACCTTTAAGTATCCTAGAATGGAAACGGGATAGTATCTCCATGGATTTTTGTGTCTGGACTCCCTAGGACTCCAGTTGGTTTTGAAGCGATCTGGGTTGTTGTGAATAGATTGACTAAGTCTGCCCACTTCATCCCTATGAACATGGAATATCCTTTGGAAAAGTTGACCAGGTTGTACATCAAAGAGATAGTTAGGTTACATGGTATACCTTCTAGCATAGTATCAGATAAAGACCCGTGGTTTACCTCTAGGTTCTGGAATAGTTTGCTTGAGGCTTTAGGGACCAAGCTTAGGCTAAGTTCAGCCTATCACCCACAGACTGATGGGAAGTCTGAGAGGACCATCCAGTCCTTAGAGGACTTGTTGATAGCGTGTGTGCTAGAACAGTCTGGTAGTTGGGACAAGTTTTTGCACCTGATAGAGTTCACCTACAAAAATAGCTTCCATTCCAGTATTGGAATGACTCCTTATGAGGCTCTTTATGGGAGGAGATGTAGGACACCCTTGTGTTGGAGTGAACCTGGTGATAATGTGTTGCTAGAACCTGAGATAGTGCAAGAAACCACAGAAAAGGTGAGGATGATTCCGGAAAAGATGGAAGTGGCACAGAGTAGGTAAAAGAGCTACCATGACAAAAGAAGGAAGGCACTTGAATTCCAGGAAGGCGATCATGTATTCTTGAGAGTTACTCCAACAACTGGGGTTGGTAAAGTGATGAAAACGAAGAAACTTACTCCCAAATTCATCAGCCCTTACCAAATTCTTAAAATAGTCGGTGAAGTTGCTTACCAAATAGACTTGCAACCATTCTTGTCCAAACTTCATAATATGTTCCATGTGTCACAACTTAGAAAATACATTCATGATCTGAACCATGAGATAGTACCCGACACCATTCAGTTAAAAGAAAACCTGACATTCGAGGTACAACACATTCGAGATGAAGATCGGAGGGTGAAGTAGCTGAGAGGCAAAGAGATTTCTTTTGTTAAAGTCGTTTGGAGCGGGGCAACTGAGGAGAGTTCTACATGGGAGCTTGAGAGCAAGATGATGGAGGCATACCCGCATCTCTTTGTTCGAGGTGAGTAGAAATTTCGAAGACAAAATTTTTATAAGGGGGTGGAATTATAACACCCCATTTTTTTGTATGCCTTGTTTGCTTTAGAGTTGTTGTTGAAGGGCTAAGTGGGACTTCTAGCCTTAAAATCCCTTTCTGGTACATGAGCACGACCGTGCTCATGTGTCAGCACGCCCGTGCTTGATGCACGTGTCTTGCGGCTGCCTGAGCCACAAGCACGACAGTGCTCAAAGGGGAGTGATAACTCTTTGTAAGAAGAGTTATTTATTACCTTTATACCTTGAATTATTGTTGCCTTCTAAGTCTAAGTTACATTTATGTGAATAAATTGCTATTTGGTAAATATGGTGCTAAAACATGCGAATGCCAGTGATATGCTCTTCCGTGCTTCATCATTATCTCATAATTTTGAACATGTTTAAACAGAGAGGTGTTGAAGCATGGAAAATGGATTTCTTGAATGCTACAACAAAGCCTAACTTCAGTGGCTCTGCACTAGAAGACAAAAGCTGACTTGGACACCTTTTCTCTCTCCTCACATGCGCTGATGCCTCTGATGTTGTGGAGCCCACGCGCCTAGGGATCATGAGCTCCAGAGTTTTTGGAAATGGGCCAGGACTCCATTAAATAATATTATTTGTTGACCCAAAAAGGATGAGAGAGAGTTGGGGTATATATATTAATTAGGGTAACCCTAAAAAAAGGGACCTTGGACACATTTATGACATACACATTCTTGTCTTAACCTAGGGAGCTGCGTCGAGCTCCTTCAACCTCCAGCTGCTACTGCTGTGTTTTCTTTTCCTTACCTTCACCATTGCAATGACTTCTTTATCATATCATTTTGATTTTTGTAAGCTCAACATGAGCTAAATTCTTCAATCTTTAGGTATGCTTATGTAATGAATGCTTAGCTGTTTTTATGCAATCTTCTGCATTTCCTTTATTATGCGTTATCTGTGTTTAGTTAAGATTGATCAAGTTAATTAAATGTCAAGCTTACTTGGTTTGGAAAAATTTAGTAAAGTGGAGAGGGTAAAGGATAGGGATGAAATCATTAATTGCAAAATTACATGGTGCTGAACAGACTAGGAACAGTTATTCAAGTCCTTAAACTAACTGGAACATGCTTATTAAAAGGATGGTGTAATTAATCTGAATCTAGGAATAGAAGGTAGTTAATGAACCTAATCCTTAAGTATTGGAAAACACATCTTTACTTCATGTAGTTAATGCTAGAGCATAGGCATAGCATAATATAGGCTAAGCAGGATTTATGAAGAGCATACCTAGAGCTATTTTTACCATATTTGACAACTCATCTCTTTTAAATCTCGTTTACTTAAGCTTTAACTTTCTCAAGTTTGATTTACAATTATTTTGCACACACACCAAATTTTTGTTACCAACCTAACTACTAGAGCATATAGTCTAAATTGGAGTTTTGCTACAGCATTATAATCCTCGTGGGAACGATATTTGACTTACGTTTTATACAACTTGTTGTGATTGTGTATAGTTTCACAAGCTTAAAGACAACTATTTTTAAGGCTACAAGTTTTTGGCGCTGTTGCCAGGGATTGTTAATGGTGTTAAAGTTATACTTTTAGATTATTAGTTCTGTAGTTAGAATATCTAATACTTTGGGTGAATTGAAGTAATATCATGTACTACAACTTCATGCACAGGTTCCTGTCACCTGATTACAGATTTGATCCAGAGATTGAAAGGACATTCAGGAGGCTCAGAAGAGGATTAACTACTCAGTGCTTACCTGAGTTAGTGTTGAATACTCCAACAAATTCCACACCAACTTTCACTTAATCACCATCTGCTGCTAGCTCATAAATGGCTGAAGAAGAGCAGCAGGATAGCATGGCTATGACAAATGACAAACTGTGCTATCAGGGGGTATGCAGTGTTTGATCCTGAAGCCATGAATAATGGGATAGTGAGGACTCCAATCATTGCACCTCAGTTTGAGTTCAAGCCAGTCATGTTCTAGATGCTACAAATTGTGGGACAATTCAATGGGGCTGCAACAGAGGACCCTCACCTGCATCTGAAACAGTTCTTGGATATAGCAATTTCAAGATCCCAGGCATCACTGATGATGCATTCAGACTAAGACTGTTCCCATTCTCTTTGGGTGGAAAGGCAAAGAATTGGTTGAACTCCTTGGATGCCAATTCAATTGATACTTGGAACAAACTGGCTGAGAAGTTTTTAATCAAGTTCTTTCCACCCACAATGAATGCAAAGATGAGAAAAGACATCACCTCTTTCAAGCAACATGAAGATGAGCCATTATTTGAAGCTTGAGAGAGATTCAAACAACTGTTTAAGAAATGTTCTCATCATGGTATCGCAATTTGTATCCAAATGGAACACTTCTACAATGGTGTCTTACCTGGTTCAAGGATGATGCTAGATGCCTCAGCTGGAGGCAGCCTACTCACCAAATCTTACAATGAAGCTCATGCTCTAATAGAAGGGATTGCTGCTAACAGCTATCAGTGGCTAACAACTAGACTTGCTCCTGGCAAGGTCAATGCTGTAGCAGGGGCTTATGAAGTGAGTGAAGCATCTGCATTATCTGCACAGGTGCTTGCTTTGACCAATCTGGTTAAAGGAATGACTATGGGGAATCAGGGCAATTATGTAGCTCCACCTATCAAGACTGAAGCAATGATGCAAGAGCAGATCTACAATGCAGATTCTGTTTCTTGTGTATATTGTGGTGGAGAGCACCTCTTTGAAAATTTCTTTGCAAACCTAGCCTCAACTAACTATGTTGGAAATAATAATAACAGAGGAAATGATTCATACAATAATTCCTACAATGCAGGGTGGAAGCGGCAACATCCTAATCTGTCATACTCATCCACCCCTTGGTTATAACCAGCAACAACAACCTAGGCAACAGCAGCCCCAGCAACAGCAACAACAATCTGTCCAACAGAAAGCCCCATAACCATCTTTAGAGTCTTTTCTGAAAGCATCTATGACAGAGACCAAAGCTGGAATGAGAAATTTAGAAACACATGTGGGACAGCTTGCCAATGCTCTCAACTCAAGGCAGGTTGGTACACTACCTGAAACTACTGAAAATCCAAAGGCCTCAAGTTCTAGAGGAGGAAATGAGTAGCGTAAAGTTATCTACTTGAGGAGTGGCAAGGATGTAGAGGTTGCTGAACCAAAGAAGAGACCAGAGGTGCAGAAGGCAGAACCTGAGAATAAGGCAATAAGGGAAGATGCTGCAACAGAATAACCTGCAGTTACTGAGAAAATACCCAATGTTGCAGTATCACATTCAGCCCATAAACTGGTTCCAGAAAGACCTCATCCACCATTCCCTCAGAGATTAAAGAAGGTCCACCAAGAAAAACAGTTCAATAAGTTTCTAGATGTGCTGAAGCAGCTTCATATCAACATACCCTTGGTGGAAGCTTTGTAACAAATGCCAAATTACACAAAGTTCATGAAAGATGTGCTGACTAAGAAGAGGAGATTAGGGGAATTTGAAACAGTGGCCATGACTGAAGAGTGCAGTATGATGCTGTAGAACAAAGTTCCACAAAAGATGAAGGATCTTGGAAGTTTCACCATACCCTACTCCATTGGAGATACTTACCGTGGCAAAGCTCTATGTGGCTTGGGAGCAAGCATCAACCTTATGCCAATGTCAATTTTCAGAAAACTAGGGATTGGAGAGGCTCGTCTTACCTCTGTTATCGTTCAGCTGGCAGACAGATCCATTGCTTACCCAGAAGGAAAGATTGAAGATGTTTTGATTAGAGTTGACAAATTTGTATTCCCTATGGGATTCATCATCTTAGATTTTGATGCAGATAGGGAGGTCCCTATCATTCTTGGAAGGCCATTCTTAGAAATAGGAAAGACTTTGATTGATGTACAGAAAGGAGAACTCACAATGAGGGTTAATGATCAACAAGTCACATTCAATGTTTTCAATGCCATCAAGTACCCAGATGAAGGGATGGAAGAATGCTCTTTCGTTCAATCATTTGATGAACTGGTGCACCAACATTTCTCAAAGAGTCAGAATGATTTTTCCAATGCTGCAGCATCCGTAGAAGCTGAAAACTCATCTAATGAGGAAGTGGTGGAATTCTTGGACAGCAAGGCAGCTCAACATGTATGGTCAGGAAATATGAGTCATTGGAGGTAACTGATGGTACTTTTAAGGATAATATTCCTTTTATTATTAAACCTCCCACCTTAGAATTGAAGAAATTGCCAAACCATTTGAAGTATGCATATCTTGGTGATAATGACACATTGCCTGTAATAATTTCTGCTTCACTAACCTATCCTCAAGAGGAAAATTTGCTAACATTTTTAAAGATGCATAAGAAGGCAATAGGATGGCAGATGGCAGACATTAAGAGAATCAATCCCTCTATTTGCATGCATAGGATCCTTTTGGAGGTCAATTCAAAGAATAGCATTGAGAGCCAAAGGAGACTGAATCCAATCATGAATGAGGTGGTCAAGAAAGAAATCATCAAGTGGCTGGATGTTGGCATTATCTACCCCATTTCAGACAGTGTGTGGGTGAGTCCTATCCAGTGTGTGCCTAAGAAAGGGAGAGTGACTGTTATTACAAATGAAAATAATGAAGTCATCCTAATAAGAATTGTAACCGGTTGGAGGATTTGCATGGACTATAGGAAGCTAAATTAGGCAACTAGAAAGGATCACTTCCCCTTGCCTTTTGTTTATCAAATGCTGGATAGGTTGGCTGGAAAGGAATTCTATTGCTTCATGGATGGTTATTCTGGTTACAACCAGATTGCTATAGCACCAGAAGATCAGGAGAATATGACCTTCACTTGTCCTTATGGCACCTTTGCTTTCAGAAGGATGCCATTTATACTATGCAATGCTCCAGCAACCTTCCAGAGATGTATGATGACCATGTTCTCTGATTTGATTGAAAAATTCATGGAAGTTTTCATGGATGATTTCTGTGTTTTGGGAGACTTTCCAGAACTATTTGGTAAATTTAGGGTAAATTCTGGATATATGTGAAGAGACTAATCTTGTATTAAACCGGGAGAAGTGCCACTTCATGGTGACTGAAGGAATTGTGCTTGGTCACAGAATTTCCAGAAATGACATTGAAGTGGATAAGGCAAAGATTGAAGTTATTGAAAAATTGACCCATCCCACCTCAGTGAAGGGCATTAGAAGTTTCCTTGGCCATGCTGGTTTTTATAGAAGGTTCATCAAGGATTTCTCCAAAATATCCAAGCCACTGTGTCAGTTGCTGGAGCATGATAGGACTTTTGAATTCACAGCTGAATGTCTGAAAGCATTTGAACTTCTGAAAAATGCTCTCATCACTGCACCTATCATAGTTCCACCTGATTGGGAAAAGCCTTTTGAGCTTATGTGTGATGCAAGTGACTTTGCAGTAGGAGCAGTCCTGTGACAAAGGTACAATAAGGTGTTACACCCTGTTTACTATGCAAGCAAGTCCTTGATTGATGCTTAGATCAACTATACCACCACTGAAAAAGAATTGCTAGCTGTGGTGTTTGCCTTTGAGAAGTTTAGATCCTATCTTGTTGGTACAAAAATGGTAGTATACATTGACCACTCAGCCATTATATATCTCATTGACAAGAAGGATGCTAAACCAAGGCTCATAAGGTGGGTGCTGCTGCTGCAAGAATTTGATTTAGAGATCAGGGACAAGAAGGGAGTAGAGAACCAAGTAGCAGATCATCTCTCAAGGTTACCAGAGGGTGCAACATCATCAAAGGGAATAGCCATTGATAAATCTTTCCCTGATGAACAACTGCTAGCAATGCAAGATGATGCAGTACCATGGTATACAGACCTGGTGAATTTTTTGGCTAGTGGTGTGGTTCCCCCAGACATGAACTCACAGCAGAAAAGAAGATTCTTTCATCAAGAAAAACAATATGTCTGGGATAAACCATACCTCTACAAGATGTGCCCAGATAACTTGAACAGAAGATGTGCTGCAGATGAAGAGTTTCAGAGTATACTGACCCAGTGCCATGCTTCAACATATGGTGGACACTTTGGTGGCATGAGAATTGCTGCCAAGGTGCTCCAATTAGGTTTATTTTGGCCTAATTTATTTAAAGATGCACATGAATTAGTAAAACACTGTGATCGGTGCCAAAGGGTAGGAAATTTGTCTAACAAAAATGAAATGCCCCTGAACACTATTTTAGAAATTGAACTTTTTGATCTGTGGGGTGTTGACTTTATAGGACCATTTCCTCCTTCCTTTGGAAATCTCTATATTTTGGTAGCTGTTGATTATGTATCCAAATGGGTGGAGGTTGTGGCTACAATAAAAAACGATGCTAGGGTGGTGACCAAATTTTTACAGAAGAACATTTTTTTCTAGATTTTGCACCCCTAGAGCCATTATAAGTGATGAAGGAACCCATTTTTGCAACCAAGTATTTTCCAAATTGCTTTCAAAATATGGAGTTAAACACAAAGTAGCCACTGCCTACCATCCTCAAACTAATGGGCAAGCTGAGTTGTCTAAGAGGGAAATCAAAAGGATCTTGGAAAAGATGGTTAATCCCACAAGGAAGGATTGGTCCACACATCCGAATAAGGCCTTATGGGCTTACAGAACTACATTCAAGACTCCCCTGGGAATGTCCCCATATAAACTGGTGTATGGGAAGACTTGCCATATGCCCCTGGAATTGCAACACAAAGCTTTTTGGGCAGTAAAAAAAATTGAACTTTGATCTTCAGCCTACTGGAGCAGCTCGTATGCTGCAGCTTAATGAACTGGAAGAGCGCAGGCTGTTCTCCTATGAAAATGCTGAGACTTACAAGGTAAAAACCAAAGCTTGGCATGACAAAAGGATCCATCACAAGTCATTCCATGGAGGAGAACAAGTCCTGTTATTTAATTCAAGACTGAAGCTCTTCCCAGGCAAGCTCAAATCAAGGTGGTCTGTCCCATTCAAAATTGTGAAGGTCTATCCACATGGAGTTGTGGATTTACTAGATACAGAGAGTGGCTGAGAGTTCAAGGTCAATGGACAAAGAATCAAGCATTACTTTGGTGAACCTTTGGACGGAATGAAGGTTACCACCACTCTTGATGACACTGAATGATACTACAACATGGTCTAGTTGAGGACCTTTTAAACCAAGCGCTCATGGCAGGCAGCCCATCAATAAATTCAAGTAGTTTTTAGTTATGCTGGAGCATTACATGGTCAGCAATAAATAATTAGGAAGCAAAGGAGGTCAGAATTGAGTTCCGGCTGCAGCATAAGGAAAGGAACTGGTGTGTTGTGGGACAATGCTACATCATGCTCTAAAATTCTGAGTGCAAAGGTTACAATTTGTGGATAATGACCAATATCTAAGGGAAGTACAAAGTGGGGCGCAACACATTTTGTCTGTTGCGGGTAAAGCAAGTTGGACAGTTTTGAAAAAATTAAAATTGAAATAATTAGTGGGATGTGGAGAGAGAAGATCACGGGTTCCCACACCTCACGACCCAATCGTATGACCTCCTTCTCTCTCCCACTTTATTACCTTCTTTCCCATGCCTCACCTCTATAAACAGCCAACCCTCACCCTTCCCGACACATTAAATAGCCCCCTCCTCACTCCACTTAACCCACTACACTCTCTCTGCTAAAACCTTCCTTCTTCCTTGCTCACAAACCCTAACTGCTCTAAACCTTCCCTTAACCCTACTCAACCACACCACCATGACCACTAAGAAAGGAGGACGTGTGAAACACCATGCAGTCAAGACCCCAACACCCACCTCTGCCACAGAAAAGTCCCAACCTTCCTCTTGGACTGATGCAGAGGCCAAGGAAAAATTTGAAACTGAGATGCTGGGCCGTAAATTATTTCCATAAAAAGGTTTCAAATTTGGAAAAGGTACAAACTTTGGGATTGTCTCCGAGGTGGCAGAAGTTGTTGAAGCTCTAAACTGGAGGATCTTTGCTCAGCATCCAGAGGGTTTCTGTACCCAGTTGGTAAGGGAGTTTTATGCCAACATTGGGTTAGAATCTAAGACTTTTGTGATCATCAGGGGAGGGAAGGTCTCCTTCTCAGCTGCTACCATAAACATGCACCTACAGCTGGAAAAGGTGGAGGATGAATACCAAGACATCCTGAAAAAGATGACAACCGCCAAGCTACAGCAAATTAAAAAGGACCTAGCAGTTGCTGGAGTAGAATAGATCTACCTGAAGGCCCTTGTTGCAGCCTCTTGCCAAAGTCTGGTATCATTTCCTGAGACACTCTCTTTCCCCAAGTGCACACTTGGAAATAGTGGAGAAAGAACGCCCAGTTCTTCTCCACTGTATCATGAACAGGAAGAAAATCAACATTGGGGAGATGATCAAGGATCAAATCTCCACCTGTGCCATGAAGAAGAAAGGTAACTTGATCTTCCCCTACCTGATAACTGAGTTGTGCATTGAGAAGGGAGCGGAGTACAATCCTGGAGAAGGGGCTGGAGAAAAACTTTGGTCCTATAGATATGAATTGCATCTTGAGGATGCACTCCAATTCTGACAAAACTAAAGTAAGCGCCAGCAAACCCCCATGATCAAGCACCCCAGAGCAGCAGGATCGCTCTGGGATGCTAGAACAGAAGATTGACCAGCTGACTTACATGGTGCAGCAACATGTTCAGTGAGAAAAGGTGTTATAGGAGTTCTGCTTCATCAAATACCACTGGGAGAATCAGACTATAAATCTAAACAATTGGAACCTAGAAACTCCCATTCCCAAGTTCCCAAGAGAGTTTCTGCCACCTATACAAGAAGATGAACCAATCCCCCCCGCGTGAGAAAACAGTTCCCAACCCTGTATCTGAGAACCCAGAAATCAACATCAACTCTACCCCTGCAAACAGTTCCTCCTTTGACAAAGAATGGATGGGCATTGCCCCATCCCAGCAACAAACTGTGGTTGTGGCCCCTACGCCAAAGAAGAAGAAGGCAACTCCTCAAGGCTCCCAGCAAGATCGAGGGAGTCTAAAAAGGCCTCGAGCTGCAGCACAAGAGAAAGTTCCCTCCTCTGCCCCTGCTACAGCAAAAGCTTCCCCTCAAGCCCCCAAACCAGCACAAAAAATCAAGACTACTGCAGGGAAGGGGAGTGCTGTGATGAAAATTGATGCGGAGTATACTGAAGCAGCAACGAAAGAAGAAGAGGATGAAATACATCTCCCCAAGAGCCTCAAACCTGTTGTGCCCAATGTTACAATCAAGATTAAACAAGAAAAGGTTGCAGCATTGCAGACTGAGAAGGAAGCGGTTGTTGTAGCAGAGGGAGCTGAAGAAGAAGCTGAGGTAGAAGGAGGCAATGATGAAGAGGAGGCTGCAGCAGATGAAGAAGAAGAAGAAAAAGATGATGGAGAGAAAGAGAATGAAGAAGGAGAGGCTGAAGAAGAAAATGAAGAAGATGATGAAGTGCTAGTCATTGGAGAAACACCTAGCAAGGTGCCTTCCACCAAGAGTGGAGGCACCGGGAAGAGCTCACACGTCAGAACACCTCAGGCTTGAAACAAAGACATAGAGGATTGGTGCAGCTTGCTGCAGCATCCCACAATAGGATGCTTTCTGAGCCTCCCACCCCATTTCCATCATTATGTTTTTTTTTTAATTATCTACAAGTAGTGGTCACCAGGAGCTTTTAGATCTGACTGTGTGTAGGGCCACTAGGGCCATAGTTGTTTTAAAACTTTGTCTGATGTTGGCTTGTATGTGCCCCAGCCTGATAATTCCAAATGATTAAAGATTAAATGGAAGTGGCCTCTGACCTTTTGATGTGTTCAACACTTGACTCTTTGCTTAAAACACTTGCTTAATAACTAATGCTCTAACTTGACTGTGCAATTTTAACTTTGCCACCTCACTGCTTTAACTAAAGAGGACACATATGTAGCAACATGAATAGATAAATGTGAGCTTGAGTGTCAAAATTACACTGCGCCTATGTTTCGCACTCATGCATTTTCTGTAAGACTTGATTTGGTTATGTTTAATCTGAATACATATGGATGCACACACCTTATGCTTGAGGTAGTTTCTTGTGTTGTTTTTATTTTATTTTATTTTATTTTATCTAGAGCTTAAACAGCCAACCCTCTCTTTATGCATGTCTATAGTGTTGCCCTTTGAGCCTGAGCCCTTTATTCTTACATTTAGCACATTACAAGCCCTTAATTAGAAAAACAAATATAACCTAAATAGGTAAAGATTAAGGATGCTTTTTGTAGCTATGTTCTAAGATAAGTTTAGGGGCGGCTTAAGGACAAGCACCAACTTAAGTTTGGGGTTGCTGTGCTGCAGCAAAGTTGTGTAGGAAAAATGCAAAACGGGGGAAATCAGCAAAGGAAATGAGAAGCACTGAGAAGCTCACAAATGTGCAATGTAAAGCTGCATTTCTTCCTTTAAAAAAAACATAAATGTTGAAAAATGAGAACATAGAACAATGAAAAAACCTAAAAGTATAACAATAAAATGTTATTTGTTCTCATCAAAATTAATAAAATGTGGGCTTTGGTTAGGAAAGGAAAGTATTGCTTAAGGACCAAAGATTTGGATGGTAGGAATACTTAGAATATAGAACTGAATTGAAAAGCATCCTTTTGCTATACCTTGAACTTAGCTACTTATCCAGAAATTTTCAACCTCTCCTGTCCTAAGCCCCCTTACAACCATAAAAGACATCTTGTTGTGTGCTATTCTGAGTTGTTTTGACTGTGATAGAACCTTATCAAGTTTAAATTAGAGATGTGTGTTTGTATTGTGACTGAAATTCTGATGAGAGGGTGAGAAACATAACCAACTGTTCTGAGTGACTGTGCTGCATCGTATGATAATCTGAATTTGAATCAGTTTTGTGATAATTGTTGAAGTGTACATGATGTAAGACTAAGCCCTCATTCATGTTTTGATGTATGACAAACAAAGTGTATTTTGCATAAGATTTTTAATTTTGACTACGCACTCATTACGTGTTAAGTTGCATGCAAGATCACTCGTCCAGCAAAGCAAAACTAGCGCTCATCCAACACAGGGAAAATATAAGCGCTCGTCCAATGAAGTGAACCAAGAATGACATCCAACAAATTAAAGAGCTGATGCCCAATGAACAACTAAAGAGCTCGTCCACTAAAGTACAACAAAGTAAAAAGTTGACGTCCACTGAAAGAACAAAGAAAGCGCGTCCACTAAAGGAACAACAAAGTAAAAAGTTGTCGTCCACTGAAAGAGCACATGAAGCACGTCCACTGAAAGAAACAGAAGATCTCGTCTGCTGACGTGGCACAAGAAGCGTGTCCACTAAGAAAACAGAAGATATCGTCTGCTGACGTGGCACAAGAAGTGCGTCCACTAAGAAAACAGAAGATCTCGTCTGCTGACGTGGCACAAGAAGCACGTCCACTAAGAAAACATAAGATATTGTCTGCTGTCGTGGAACTTGGAGCACGCGTCCACTGATGTAAAAGAAGCACGCGTCCACTGATGTAAAAGAAGCACGCGTCCACTAATGGAAAAAGGAGAGCTCGTCCACTGAAAGTAACAAGAGCGCGCGTCTACTGATAGTAACACTTGGAGAGCTCGTCTACTGATGTAAAAAGGAAAGCTCGTCTACTGATAGTAAAACTTGGAGCTCGTCTACTAATGATACACGCTAAATTAGAAGCTCCGTCCACTCACAAGATATATAAAGCTCATCTACAAATTGGAGCCCGTCCAATTGCCTTGTGTTAGCACGCTCGTATACCAGTTGGAGCCCGTCCAATAACCTTGAGCTAATACTCCCGTCTGCTGACGTGGCAAATGGACGCGGATATTTTTCTCTTCAAATAAACACGGATTAATTACTCTTCAAAAAGACTTGGCTATCCTTTCAGATGGAAACAGTTATATATCAAGAAGGACGCAATCTCTACAAAGATCAAACATAATCACATTTTGAGATCAAGAATCAAGAAAGCAGACTTTGATAAATCAGATCCAAATATGTCTTAAATGATCCCAATGGCTATAATTTGTATTCTATATAAAGATGGATCAAAGGAACACTTTTCAATAAGAACACAACAACAATACATACAATAAACGCAACTCATACCGATTGTAAAACAAAGTGCTTCATCTCTGAGAAAAGTGTGATAGTAGTTAGAACTTCAATTTGTATTATCAGGATTTTAGAGTCTTACTTCTACTCAATTCTTCTCGTGAATTAGACTGACTAAGAGAGGGTATCTCTTAGGGTTTAACATGGATAGAAGGGATCCTTGGGTAAAGAAAGCTAGTGTGCTTTCTGGAGATTTTTCAAGCAAGGAGGTTATCTTTGTGTTGCTGTAATTAGAATTCTGTAAATTGCTGATTATAGTGAAGAAAACCACAAAGGTGTGGGACTGGATGTAGGCTTACCAGAGGAGGTAGCCGAATCAGGATAAATAGGTTTGCGTGTTCTTCTTATCCCTAAACTCCATATACTTGTTAACTTGAATCTTTAATCTGCAATCTGTGTTAAAATCTGTTATTACTACTTATAATTCTTCTTGTCATCATCACTTGTTCCATAACCTAATTCTTGCGAATTAAAATTGAGTGAAAACCAATTTTCATTAAAGAAACAATGTTTTGCTTTAAATTGTTGAATAAGATTTCAATATCTCAATTCCCCCCCCCCCCCCCCCCTCTTGAGACCGTAGCACTACCAACAATTGGCATCAGGGCTAAAACTCTTGTTACAAAGCTTAACAGCTTCAAGAGATGGCTACAAATGATATCCTGGGTGATGGGGCTTCACTCACTAGACCCCTTGCCTTTAATGGCTCCCAATACATGTATTGGAAAGAAAGAATGCTTATCTTTCTTGAGGCTGCAGGTTTAGATGTTTTAGATGCTGTTGAAAATGGTCCCTATCTTCCATTTATTCTTGAGGCTAAGGGAAATAAACAAACTAAACCAAAAGATGACTGGAATGATGATGATAAAAGAAGAGTTGGTTATAATGCTAAAGTAAAGAATATTATAACAGCTGCTTTGAATTATGATGAGTTTTTCAGGGTCTCCAATTGCAAAACGGCAAAGCAGATGTGGGATACTCTTCAACTCACTCATGAAGGAACCAACGATGTGAAAAGAGCAAGGATGAATGCACTAATCCATGAATATGAACTCTTTCACATGAAGAATGGTGAGGAGATAGATGATCTGCAAAAGAGGTTTACACACATTGTGAACCAGTTAGAAGGACTCGGACATACAATCACAGATGAGAAAAAGATTAACAAGATTATGAGATGTTTGAGTCGTGAATGGTAACCAAAAATTACTGCAATTGCTGAAGCAAAGGATCTTGACGCAATGCAGATTGCTACTCTATTTGTCAAGTTGAAAGAACACGAATTGGAACTCAATAGACTGAAAGATCATGAAGATAAGGAGAAAAAGTAGAAAGGACTCTCACTCAAGGCTCATATTTCCAAAGAATCAATAGAAGGTGATGAAGATGAACACCTTAATGAAAGTGAAGAATCCGAAGAAGAAGACATGGGATTGCTTATGAGGAAATTTAAAAGATTCATCAAGAAGAATAGAAACAAGAAGCAATTCAGTTTTCCTACCAAAAACAACACGAACAAAGGTGAAAGATCTTCCTCAACAATCAAATGCTTTGAATGTGGAAAGCTTGGACACTACAAAAATGAATGTCCAAAGCTACAAAAGAAAGAAAAGTATGAGAAGAATGACAACAAAGAAAATAAAGGAAGAAAGCCTAGAAGAGCATACATAGCTTGGGAAGAAAATGATATGGATTCCACTAGTAGTGAATCTGAAAATGAAGAAGCCAACCTATGTCTCATGGCAAATCATCAAAGTGATAGTGAAACCGAGGTAAATGAATCCTCTCCTACCTATGATGAGTTACAAGATGCTTTTGATGAATTGCATGAAGAATATGTTAAAATTGGTAAACAACTTAAATCTTCTAGAAAGATCATCGCAAAACAATGTAGTGTCTATGCATCTTTACAAATATAGCTTAAAGAACTAGAAGCTGAAAATTCACAATTACTTGCATCTAGTTCAATTTGCACCAAATGCACTACATTAGAAAAGGAAGTTGAAAAACTGAATACAACTCTATCTAAGTTTACTTCCGGTAGAGATAACTTGAATGCCATATTAGGACAGCAAAAGGGTGTGTATGACAAAGCTGGAATTGGATATAAGCCAATGGTACATGAAAAATCTTTTAGAAGGCTTTTTGTTCCACCCATTTCCTCAACTAGTCCTTTTGTTAAATGCTATTATTGTCTAAAGAAAGGTCATACAGCTGCTACTTGTAGACTTAGAAAGAACATTCATGTTGGCATTAAACAAATCTGGGTTCCAAAAGGAACTTATGTTGCTACTAACACTAAAGGACCCAAAAAAATTTGGGTACCTAAAGGAAAAGCATAAAAGAATCTGTTTTGTAGGTGTGTTTGAAGGCCAAAACCTCAAACTGGTTTCTGGACAGTGGCTGCTCCAAACACATGACCGGAGACATCACAAAATTTACATCTTTCACTCCCAAGGAAGGGGGAAATGTCACCTATGGAGACAACAAAAAAGGAAGAATCCTTGGTGTTGGAACAATAGGGAAAAGTCCAGCAATCAAGATTGAGGATGTTCTCTATGTGGAAGGGCTCAAACACAATCTACTGAGTATAAGCCAATTATGTGATAAAGGCTACAAGGTAAACTTTAACTCAAATTTGTGTATGATCGAATCTATTCATGATAATAACATAAAATTGATTGGAAATAGAATCAATAACATCTATATGCTAGACATAGACAACTTAATTTCCAATGATGCATGTTGCTTGATTTCCAAAGAAGATGAAAATTGGCTTTGGCATAGGAGAATAGCTCACATTCATATGGATCACTTGAATAAATTGATTTCCAAAGAACTTGTAATAGGTTTACCAAATAAAAAGTTTGTTAAAGAAGGCCTATGTGATGCATGCCAAAAGGGTAAACAAGTGAAAACCTCATTTAAGGCTAAAAACACTGTTTCAACTAGTAGACCTTTACAATTACTGCACATTGACCTTTTTGGACCTTCTAGGACAAAAAGCTTTGGTGGAAATTTCTATGCTCTTGTAATTGTTGATGACTTACTTGGACCTTTTTCTTAGCACAAAAGAATGAAGTTTTTAAAGCTTTTAAGTAAATGGCTAAGGTTGCTCAAAATGAGAAAGACGTGAAAATTGTTTCAATTAGGAGTGACCATGGAGGAGAATTCCAAAATGAGGAGTTTGATAACTTTTATGATGAACATGGTATAAAACATAATTTTTCTGCACCTAGAACTCCACAATAAAATGGAGTAGTTGAGAGGAAAAATAGGTCACTTGAAGAAATTGCTAGAACCATATTGAGTGACTCTAATTTACCAAAGTATTTTTGGGCTGATGCTGTGAGTACTGCATGTTATGTTTTAAATAGAGTACTAATAAGGCCAATTTTGAAGAAAACTCCATATGAACTTTACAAGGGAAGAAAACCTAACATTTCTCATTTTCATGTCTTTGGCTGTAAATGTTTTGTGCTAAATAATGGCAAGGATAATCTTGGGAAATTTGATCCCAAAGCTGATGAGGGTATTTTCCTAGGTTATTCATTAACTAGCAAAGCATATAGAGTGTTTAATAAGCGTACTTTATCAATAGAGGAATCTGTTCACATAACATTTGATGAGACTAACCCCAAAAGGTTGGGAAATGACATTTTTGATGATACAGAAGCTCTTGAGGATGAAGTGATATCTGATGAAGGAAAGGAGAGCAACAAGGAAAAGTAAGATGAAGAAAGCAATAAAGAACCTCAAGCAGAACTTCAACAAGAAAATCTTCCTAAGGAGTGGCAAGCTTCAAAGAATCATCCCCTAGACAATATAATTGGTGAGATTACAAAAGGGGTAACTACTAGAAACTCTTTAAGAAATATTTGCAATACCATGGCGTTTGTATCTCAAATAGAACCAAAATGTGTTGATGATGCTATTAATGACGAACATTGGATGATTGCAATGCAAGAGGAGTTAAATCAATTTAAAAGGAACAAAGTTTGGGATTTAGTTCTAAAACCCAAAAGTAACCAAATAATCGGAACTAAATGGGTGTTTAGAAACAAAATGGATGAGAATGGAATAATAATAAGAAACAAGGCTAGACTAGTAGCTAAGGGATACAATCAAGAAGAAGGAATTGATTATGATGAAACATATGCTCCCATAGCTAGATTAGAAGCATAAGAATGCTTTTAGTCTATGCTTGTATGATGAACTTTAAACTGTTCGAAATGGATGTGAAAAGTGCCTTTTTAAATGGAATAATACAAGAGGAAGTATATGTAAGCCAACCCCATGGCTTTGTTGATAGTGAATTCCCAAATCATGTCTATAAACTGACTAAAGCCCTCTATGGACTCAAGCAAGCTCCTAGAGCTTGGTATGAGAGGTTGAGCAATTTTCTCCTAGAAAAAGGCTTTAAAAGAGGAAAAATTGATACAACACTATTTACTAAAACAAAAGCACACAATATCTTACTTGTTCAAATATATGTTGATGACATTATTTTTGGTGCTACTAATGAGTCTTTATGCAAGGAATTTGGTGAACTAATGCAAAATGAATTTGAAATGTCCATGATGGGAGAACTTACCTTCTTTCTTGGACTTCAAATTAAACAATACCAAGATGGAACCTTCATAAGCCAAACAAAGTATTGCAAGGAACTACTAAATAAGTTTGGAATCGAAAGCGCAAAGGAAATGGCAACACCAATGAGTCCAGTATGCTACTTGGACAAAGATGAACATGGTAAATCTATAGATGTATCCAAGTATAGAGGTATTATAGGATCCTTACTTTATCTCACTACAAGTAGGCCATATATAATGTTTAGTGTGTGTATGTGTGCAAGGTATCAAGCTAATCCTAAAGAATCACATCTTACTGCAGTTAAAAGAATCATGAAGTACCTCTTAGGAACAAAAGAAATGGGGCTGTGGTATCCCAAGGGATCCACTTGCATATTAATAGGATATTCCGACTCTGACTTTGCTGGATGCAAGCTAGATAGGAAGCAGAATATTCCCTACACTAGTGCAGAAAAGGGATTCTACATCGGAGTTTACACATCGGTTTAGTATAAACCGATGTGTAAAACGAGGCGGTGGCATTTTTGAAATTAAAACGAAAGTATTACACATCGGTTTAGAGAATAACCGATGTGTAAAACTTTTCCACATCGGTTATTTATAACCGATGTGTAAAATTAAAATAAAAAAAATTAAAACTCGGAATTTTTAACATTCAACATCGGTTCTTTTTGAACCGATGTGTAAAATGGTGAGTAACCACATCGGTTTTTAAATAACCGATGTATAAAATTATAAAGAAAAAAAAATAGGAATTTAGATTTTACTTTTACACATCGGTTTTTATTAACCGATGTATAAAATTTAAAAGAAAAAATCAGAATTTAAAAGTTTAATGTTTACACATCGGTTTTGTCATAACCGATGTGTATAAGATGTTTAACACATCGGTTTTCCTTATAACCGATGTGTAATAGTCCCAATTTTTCTATTTCCCTCCTTGTGTTTTGCGCCCTCATTCTTCAGTTTCTGAACGTACCCTAAAACACAACACTCCCTCCCTCTGCTAACGCGCGGCTTGTTTCTGTTCTGCGTTGTCACTGCTTTTCCATCTCTCTCACTGCACTCACATCCGCGAGCTACCCTCAGGTATGCGTCTCTCTCTCTCTCATTCTCATTCTCTCTCTGCATTTCCTTCTTCTCATTCTCTCTCTCTGCATTTCCTTCTTCTCATTCTCTCTCTTTCTTTCTCTTTCTCTCTCTCGCTCCCTTCTTCACGTCCTTTTTCCCTTTTCAATCGTAGACAAAGAAGACCACTGCGACTGCGAGCCTTCATTTTCTACTTCGTAAGAGAACCACTGAGAACGATCATCCGCGAGCTACCCTCGTTTGCGTGAAGAGCGCCATTTTTGCTCGTCCCTCAGGTATATATTTGTTTCTTGTTTAGAAAAGTTATGAACTTTGATTCGAAATGGTTGGATAATATACTTGCATGTGTTGTTCTGTTGCTCCAAGACTGGATTTTTCCAGTGGTGGTATCACCCGTCACGGCCGTGACGGATTCTGCCTTGGAGGTTGCTTCACTGGTTGTTCTGTCATGGCCGTGACCACCATCACGGCAAGGCCGTGATCAGTTCTGCCTGTGAGGGTCTGGTTCAGTTGGCATGTCACGGCCGTGATGGCCATCACGGCCAGGCCGTGATAGGTTCTGCCTTGGAGGTTGCTTCACTGGTTGGTCTGTCACGGCCGTGACCACCATCACGGCAAGGCCGTGATCAGTTCCACTGTGAGGGTCTGGTTCGATTGGCATGTCACGGCGTGATGGCCATCACGGCCGAGGCCGTGATAGGTTCCCGCCTTGGAGGTTGCTTCACTTGGTTGGTCCGTCACGGCCGTGACCACCATCACGGCTAGGCCGTGATCAGTTTTGCTGTGAGGTGGTCTGGTACGGTGACATGTCACGGCCGTGATGGGCATCACGGGATGGCCGTGACCAGTTCTGACTTTTCCATTCTTTCTTTTAAGCTATACTCGATCACGGCCGTGATGGCTTTCAAGGCTAGGCCGTGAAGGGCTCTGTTTGGCTAATTTTATTCACTTTTCAAGCCCCATCTTCATGCAAGCTACATAAATAGTAAAGCCTTAGTTTCCCGTTTGAGATGCAATACTAATGAGCGTACGTGTACGTGCTTAATGTACCGCTCATTGTGTTGGATCTTGAATTGTCCAAAGTTGGACAGTTTGGGAAAAAACTTTTTCTTAATTCAGTTAAAATAGTTATTCATTGGTTCTAATGTTATATACTTGATGAAAGTTCGGATTGATACATTTCCTTTCGTTCTCCGGGTGCATACTTTATCGTGGTGGATGTCATCGCGTTCAAGTAGTGTACGTCGGAGACAGCAGGGAAATGCTGCCAAAATTTTGTCGAGTATGAGCATGAGAGTTAAGGACTAACTGTTAACCGAATGTTGGAAAAGTTTCTTCTCGAATGGGATAGGGCCATACCCCGCCATAAGAAGTGGTTGATTTACATGTTTGACTAAGTACGAAGGTATTGGTTTAGTCATGGATCGCGGTTGGATGAATGCTAGACGGACAAGTGATGAGTATGAGAATGGAGTGGAAGATTTTCTACAGTTTGCAAAAACAAATGCTCCTGATAGTGGTAACGAAAGGTTTTATTGTCCTTGTGTTAACTGTTTGAATGAGAGGCGACTAGAAGCCGAGGAGATACGTGATCATCTTATTTGTGAGGGGATTTGCAAGAGTTATACAACATGGATATGCCATGGTGAATCGTTAGACAGGCCGAGGTGTCGAGATAGAGAGGAAGTTGATGACGTGGAAATGGACGATGGACTAGAGGACATGATCCGTGATGTTGGGCAAGAGTCTTTTCGGCGCGCACATGTGTATGATACTTTGTGCAGTGATGCGCAAGTGGCTTTGTATCCGGGGTGCACTAATTTCACACGATGGTCAGCGGTGTTAAGATTGTTCAATGTGACGGCGAGAAATGGGTGGAGCGATAAAATCTTTACCGAATTGCTTGAGTTGTTGAAAGAAATGCTTCAAGAAGGCAACACATTGCCATCTCGAAACTATGAGGCGAAGAAGATATTGTGTCCGATGGGTATGGAGTATAAGAAAATACACGCTTGCCCCAATGATTGCATATTGTACAGGAAAGAGTTTGAAGAGATGCACAAGTGCCCCAGGTGTGGGGTATCACGCTACAAAGTGAAGGATGGTGATTCTAGTTGTGATGTGGTCACCAAAGGTCCTCCTGCGAAGGTGTTATGGTATCTTCCCGTGATTCCGCGGTTCAAGCGATTGTTTGCTAATGTAAATGACGCAAAGAACATTAGATGGCATGCAGATGAGAGGAAGTGTGATGGACAGCTTCGGCATCCGGCCGATTCTTTGCAATGGAAGAGAATTGATAGTTTGTTTCCGGATTTTCGGCAATGAGCCCGTAAACCACAAGGCTTGGACTTGCTACGATGGAATGAATCCATATGGAAACTTAAGTAGTATTCATAGTTCATGGCCTGTTCTCCTTGTAATTTACAACCTGTCTCCTTGGTTGTGCATGAAGCGCAAATACATTATGTTAAGTATGATGATTTCGGTCCTAAACAGCCAGGAAATGATATTGATGTTTATCCGAGTCCCTTGATTGAAGACTTGAGAATGATGTGGGATGAAGGCGTTGATGTGATCGACGGGTATTGCCGTGAGACATTCAGATTGCGTGCCATGTTATTTTGCACCATCAATGACTTTCCAAAGATACGGGAACACTGTGTGGGTATAGTGTTAAGGGGCATAAAGCATGTCCAATATGTGAAGAAGGCACATGTTACCATCAACTGCAACATGGAAGGAAGACGGTCTACCTTGGGCATCGGAGATTTCTCCGACGTAATCATCCTTATCGTAGATTGAGGAAAGCTTTCAATGGACTTCCGGAGAATGAAATTGCTCCGGTGGCCTTGACTCGGAGAGCAAGTTTATGAAAGGGTGAACAACACTAATGTTATCTATGGGAAGACCCAGAAGAAGGCTACAGAGAAGAAAATATGGAAGAAGAGGTCGATCTTCTTTGATCTTCCATCTTGGTGCAAGCTTGATGTAAGACATTGTATTGATGTGATGCATGTAGAGAAAAATGTGTGTGACAGTTTAATCGAACGCTTCTCAACATTCAAGGCAAGACAAAGGATGGTGTGAATGCTCGTCCGGATCTAGTTGCGATGGGTATACGAGAGCAGTTAGCTCCACTTAAAGTGGGGGATAAGAAGACTTATTTGCCCCCAAAGCATGTCATACTTTATCAAAAAAAGAGAAAAGAAGTTTCTATGAATGTCTACGGGAGTCAAAGTGCCACAGGGTTACTCTTCAAATATCAGAAGACTTGTCTCAATGAAAGATCTCAAATTAGTTGGCTTAAAGTCTCATGATTGTCATGTCTTGATGCAACAACTACTACTAGGTGGCCATTCGTGACATATTGCCTAAAAAAGTCAGACATGCCATTACTAGGTTATGCTTATTCTTCAATGCTATATGTAGCAAGGTCATTGACACTAAAAATTTGGATGAGTTGGAAAATGAGGCAGCCATTGTATTGTGCCAATTGGAGATGTATTTTCCACCTTCATTTTTTGACATCATGGTTCATTTGATTATTCATCTAGTGAGGGAGATTAGATTGTGCGGTCCCGTTTATTTAAGGTGGATGTACCCGGTTGAGCGATACATGAAGATCCTGAAAGGATATATGAAAAATCCACACCGTCCCAAAGCATCTATTGTTGAAAGGTATGTTGCAGAAGAAGCTATTGAGTTTTGTACAGACTACATGTCAGAAGCAGAACCTGTAGGGCTTCCGAAGTCTCGTCACGAAGGAAGATATGATGGTAAGGGTACACGAGGTATCACTGTTAAGAGCATGGATCGGGAGGAAGTGCTTCAAGCACATTTGTATATATTGAATAACACTGATGAGGTTGAACCATACTTATGTGAGCATAAAAGCATTATCAATGAAACTTACCCTAGAATGAATGAAAAATGGTGTTTGAACAAGCATAACAAGACTTTCTTGAACTGGTTTAAAGAAAAAATTGCAAAGGATGGTACTGCTTCTGTTACATTAAAATGGCTAGCACAGGGGCCTAACTTTGATGTCATATGCTGGAGTGGGTACGATATCAATAAGTTTTCCTTCTATACAAAGTCCCAGGATGACAAAAGTACTATGCAAAACAGTGGGGTTATGGTCGTCGCTGAGTCCATGCATTTCTCTAGTTCGAAAGATAAAAACCCTGTTATGGCATCAGTTTCATACTTTGGAATCATTGAAGAGATATGGGAGGTTGATTACATGAAGTTTAGAGTACCTGTTTTTTAAATGTCGGTGGGTCGACAAGAACAATGGTGTGCAAACCGATGAGTTAGGATTCAAATTGGTGGACCTTAGTAAGGTAGGTAATAAAGAGGAACCTTTCATCATGGCATCCCAAGCAAAACAAGTGTTTTATATCCGTGATCCTTCTAACAAAAAGGTGGTCGAGTGGTTCTCCGGGGAAAAAACATGTATAACGGTAGTGAGGGAAATCACGATTCAACTCTTGATATTTTCGATACTCCTTCTTTCTCAACACGAGTGCCTAATTTCAATGAGGAAAATGAAGTGGATGATGTACATGCTACTCGTAATGATCACCAAGAAGGGTTATGGGAGAACTTTACTAATTGACCACAAAGTAAGTTTAGTTTGATATTACCATCAAGTTTGGCATATTATGTGTTTACGTTGATATTTATAAGTTATGTTTATGTACGTTGATCGATATTTATAAGTTATGTTTGATATTTATCCCGACATACTAACAAGTTTTTTTTTTTGTTTTGTGTTTAAACAGTATACATGGCTGATCATGAGGATACACCTCCTTCATGCAATGGTCGAGACCCCGTCTCACCGGTAGAAAGGGTAGACGTGCCACACGGATGAGGCATTTGACCGCCAACCGTGGGTCAAATCGAGAGGATAAGAGTAGATTTTGATGATAACCTCAAACTTATTGGGCCAATGGAAGATCAGTTTACCAGTTTTGTGGCGACCCTTGCTAGGAACAGGCCTAGTATACTCATTGATAGGTGGAGAGATGTACCGCGGACGTGAAGGAGCAGATATGGGAGAGTATTCCGGTATCTATACTTCTACGTCCCTGTGTTTGTCTGCGTATCTACTTTATTTTTATCTTAATAATATCATACAAGAAATCGTTGATTCTTTTGGTCTTAATGTAGTTGACATTTGACATCACAGGATACATACGCTATGAAGAAGCGTTCTTTGAAGTATCTTTGGAGAGCGTTGGAGGGGTTTTAAGGCCGACCTGGGCGGATACTATATATTCGGTCCAAAAAGTAAAAAGAACCCACTTGAGGTGTATCCGTTTCTTGACAAGGCGACGTGGGATCGCTTTGTTGAGCCGACGTGATCCCCACTTTCAGGTTAACTTATTTGATTTGTCTCTAAATTTATGTAATTGCATTAATTTCATTTACTTATGTAATTTAATTGTCTTTTATTTATAACAGGAGAAGAGGAAAAAAGGGGCAGGAAAACCAAAGCAAGAATGTCTACCCCCATGTCATGTCTCGTGGGGGATATAAAAAAGCTTGTTAAGAAAATGGTTGAAGAGGAAAAGAAAGCACGTCGGCGGGAAAGCATCTCAAAGCGGATCCTAATGCTGAAAATCTTCCAGAGGTTGTTGATCCACCTCCACCCCCACGCCATCGTTCATGGAAGAGGGGCCGACAAAGAAAAACGGGACAATATACATCCGAGGAGGCCCGCCAAGTAGCCGAGAGGATTGTAAGTATAGTTTGTTGTAATTGTCATTTTAAGATTGTTACCGAATTGTAATGTGACCTGATATTTTTATGTGATAGGATGCCTTGGATGATCACCTAACCCAAGGAACCTTTGTTCCTAGAGGACGCAATGATATCTTATCTATCGCCATCGGAAACCGGACCACCCGGCCGTGTCATTGGTGTTGGATGGGAGTCGGCATTCGCCAATACCATGGTTCATCTTCACACCAATGCCACAGGGATTCGGTTGCAGATAGAGCACAACTAAAACAGGAGATTGCGGCTGAGCTTCGACAGAGATGGCCGAGCGGTTGCCCAGCAGATGGCAATATTTACTTCTTTGTCCCAAAGAGATGACAAAGGTGTCCAACCCTCTATCCAACCCTCTGTCCATGTGAGCACTAAGGGCTCATGTGATCCTCCTCATCATCCCGAAAATGATGATGATGTCTGATGATGATGATGATGATGATGATGATGACGACCCGATAGGTGTGAGCTGTATGTTGATGATCATCATCATCATCGCCGCTTAGTGGCATTGGGTAGGGCATATAATAAGTTAGGTAATACCATACACCATCGGTTATTACAGGATGATCATCCGAGGGTGTCTGTTGAGATTATTCGAGATCTTTGATGCTCGAGTCCCTGTGCCCACTTAGGAGGTTCAAACAAGTGGGTCAGGCCCCAGTAACTTCATCCTCCGGCCAAGAAGACCGGTCGCCTTTCTTGTTGCATCCGAGGTATTCGGTTAGTTGTGTTTTTCTATATTCATAGTTGAAATATATTTATTATTGTTTAAAGATAATGCTTTATTTGTATTTGTTATAGGATGTTGGAAATGATATTGTGCCTAAAAGGTCGGATCTAGGAAGACCAGAGATGTCTGCTCCTGTCAAGGTATTCATTTGACCATTTAGTTCATAACTAATTAAATAACTTAATTATCCGTGATTACTAATATATATCTATGTTGTTTAGGGGATCGACAAAGGGGCACCTGGCCATGGTGATGTTTTCAAAGATCTTGCTATACGAGGTTGTCACCATGGAGGATGATGCGGCATTGGTAACGTTGGAACATGATGCCACCTGGTGAACTGTATATACCAAAGAAAGAACTTATGGAGATGGCACTCAATAAAGAAATGGCCAGTTCTGCACACATATCGTTTTGGTGCACGTAAGTACATTTTATTTATAAGTTAAGTACGTAATTAATTTTTAAATACAATGATAATTAACATGTTTTTCCAATATATTAGGTATCTGCATCGTATGTTAGTCGATCAGGGTAACCTCGCCCTTTATGGGTTCATTGACCCCATGTTCATTCAGGGTGATGTTCTCGTAGCATCGGAAGACCCGGTCACTACCATACGTGATATACTTGCCCGAGACGATCATCAATTCTATCTTGCGCCTTATCTCAATAAGTAAGTACCGGTTATTAATTTAAGTATAACTATATATGACTTACAGTCACTAATTGTTCGGCAAATACAGCAAGCATTGGCAACTGTTGCTCTTGTACCCAAGAATGAACGTCGTGGTCTTCTTACGCTCATTGGGACATAAGCCGCGAATCAATCGAAGACGATCATCGAAACGTAAGCGTTAAAATACTTTATAATCAGTAATGCAGTTGTTTTAATTATCTGAAATCTATTATATATACTTTAATTAATGTTTTTGTCATGATAGGTCTATTAATGCATCCCACATGCAGCGTGGTGAAAGGCGTACTCGGGCTATCAGATGGATTATTCCCAGCGTAAGATATTTATTAGTTCAAATGCATCAAATGCAGTGGGTACAATAATTGATTTCTATTTTATTTAATTCCTCATATTCTAATTGGGTTTCATTTGTACGTAGTCACGTATACAACGTGGGTCATGGGAATGTGGCTACTATGTGATGCAGTGGATGTTGGAAATTATCTCCTCTGGGATCACCGAAAGATGGAGTGAGGTAAATGTTAATTGACACAATTAGAAGTAATAGTATAGATTCGTTATATGTTTTATGTTAGTTTATTACTTAAAAGATATAATCTTTTGTCCAATTAAACTTGCAGATATTCAACAATCCATCTCCATTGTCCGATTCGACATCAACATCATAAAGAGGCGTTGGGCAACTTTCTTTCTTGAAGTGTACCACCCATAGTTTGTATATATGTAGTTAGTTTAAAAACTTATCATATACTAGCTATAGTGTACGTACCTTTGACTGATGATATGTATTAGTGCTCAGGTCTGGTTCAAATCTTCTTCTCTCGTGTTTTGATGTAGCTTTGATAAAGTGTTGTTTTCATTCATTCGAAATTAATTAGGCATGATGCCCTCTGTTTTCAGATTCTGTGCTCACTAGTCATTTGATGAAATGTCAGTATTTTTAACCATATGTGTAAGAGCTAATTGGCTGTGCTAAGAAAATTGAATGAAGTATGTTTTGCTTTTGAATGATTGTGTCAAAACTGGTTTGGTGTTCTGTTGTTGTTTCTTGTTTGATCAGGGTACTGCTGGTTTGTTTATTGATCTGCATTAGTGAAGCAGGAATGATTGAAATGTAAATAATAGATTAAAAAAAAATGAGATTTTACACATCGGTTCTCAATAACCGATGTGTATATTTAACTTTATACATCGGTTTTGCTCAAAACCGATGTGTAAATTTAACTTTACACATCGGTTCTTTAGAAAACCGATGTAGAAAGTCAATTTTACACATCGGTTTTAAGCAAAACCGATGTAGAAAGTTAAATTTAAAACTGCTTAACAATTGCTAAATTAATTTTACACATCGGTTAGTATAAAACCGATGTTTAAAATATACTTTAAACATCGGTTTTAAAACCGATGTGTAAAGTGGCAATAAACCACATCGGTCGTTTCCACATCAGTTTCAAAACCGATGTGGAAAGCCAAAAATAACCGACGTGGAATCCCTTTTGTGCACTAGTGCTAGTGTCCTGGTTTAGTAAAAAGCAAACTAGTGTGGCCTTATCCACAGCTGAAGCAGAATATGTTGCAGCTGGGAGTTGTTGTGCTCAAATCCTATGGATGAAACAACAATTAATTGACTATGGTGTTTATCTGGATCATATACCAATAAAATGTGATAACACTAGTGCAATAAATCTAACAAAGAACCCAATCATGCACTCAAGAACCAAGCATATTGAAATTAGGCATCATTTTATCAGGGATCATATTCAAAGTGGCAATGTTGTGATTGAACATATAGATACAACCAAGCAATTAGCTGATATATTCACCAAACCACTAAATAAGGAGAGTTTCTTCTTTATAAGAGGGAACTTGGCATAATTGGTCCTCAAAATAACTAATAACAGATGGCACGCAAGGCAGCACAAGTTACTGAAAATTATGAAGGACATGGGCAAGATGCTAAGCGTCCTTAGGTGTTTGTAATTTTTTTTTTTGTGGATATTTTGATGTATTGCATAAGTTCTAAAATGCTTTATTATTAATGAATGCAAGACTGTTTTTTTTAAGATTGATTTCAATATTCTCCATAGTTTCTTTTTGATAATGACAAAGGGGGAGAAAGATGAACCATACATCTGAGATGAACTAGAAAGATGAACCATACATTTGCTGTAAAAAAAAATTTCTCTAATATGTAAAAAAAAAAAATTCTTCTCTGATACCTGAGTAAGAATGCTTTGAAAAGACATACTTGAACTTGTAATAAATACAAGATGATTTTTTTTTTTGATAATGATATGATAACACTTGATCTTTTGAAAGATATCAATGACACAGGGGGAGGACGAAAATAACTCAAGAACCATGCTTACTGAATAGCTGCACTCTGATTTCTTAATAACTAAGGTTAAGTATGGTAAGGTTTGTCATAATCAAAAAGGGGGAGTTTGTAAGACTAAGCCCTCATTCATGTTTTGATGTATGACAAACAAAGTGTATTTTGCATAAGATTTTTAATTTTGACTACACACTCATTACGTGTTAAGTTGCATGCAAGATCACTCATCCAGCAAAGCAAAACTAGCACTCATCCAACACAGGGAAAATATAAGCGCTCGTCCAATGAAGTGAACCAAGAATGACGTCCAACAAAGTAAAGAGCTGAAGTCCAATGAACAACTAAAGAGCTCATCCACTAAAGTACAACAAAGTAAAAAGCTTACGTCCACTAAAAGAACAAAGAAAGCGCGTCCACCAAAGGAACAACAAAGTAAAAAGCTGTCGTCCACTGAAAGAGCACATGAAACGTGTCCACAAAAAGAAACAGAAGGTCTCGTCTGCTGACGTGGCACAAGAAGCACATCCACTAAGAAAACAAAAGATCTCGTCTGCTGACGTGGCACAAGAAGCGCGTCCACTAAGAAAACAGAAGATGTCCACTAAGAAAACAGAAGATCTCGTCTGCTGATGTGGCACAAGAAGCGCGTCCACTAAGAAAACAGAAGATCTCGTCTGCTGTCGTGGCACTTGGAGCACGCGTCCACTAATGGAAAAAGGAGAGCTCATCCACTGAAAGTAACAAGAGCGCACGTCTACTGATAGTAACACTTAGAGAGCTCGTCTACTGATGTAAAAAGGAAAGCTCGTCTACTGATAGTAAAACTTGGAGCTTGTCTACTAATGATACACGCTAAATTAGAAGCTCCGTCCACTTACATGTTATATAAAGCTCGTCTACAAATTGGAGCCCATCCAATTGCCTTGTGTTAGCACGCTCGTCTACTAGTTGGAGCCCGTCCAATGACCTTGAGCTAATACTCCCGTCTGCTGACGTGGCAAATGGACGCGGATATTTTTCTCTTCAAATAAACACGGATTAATTACTCTTCAAAAAGACTTGGCTATCCTTTCAGATGGAAACAGTTATATCTCAAGAAGGACGCAATCTCTACAAAGATCAAATAGAATCACATTTTGAGATCAAGAATCAAGAAACCAGATTTTGATAAATCAGATCCAAATATGTCTTAAATGATCCCAACGGCTATAATTTGTCTTCTATATAAAGATGGATCAAAGGAACACTTTTCAATAAGAACACAACAACAATACATACAATAAACGCAACTCATACTGATTGTAAAACAAAGTGCTTCATCTATGAGAAAAGTGTGATAGTAGTTAGAACTTCAATTTGTATTATCAGGCTTTTAGAGTCTTACTTCTACTCAATTCTTCTCGTGAATTAGACTGACTAAGAGAGGGTATCTCTTAGGGTTTAACAAGGATAGAAGGAATCCTTGGGTAAAGAAAGCTAGTGTGCTTTCTGGAGATTTTTCAAGCAAGGAGGTTATCCTTGTGTTGTTGTAATTAGAATTGTGTAAATTGCTGATTATAGTGAAGAAAACCATAAAGGTGTGGGACTGGATGTAGGCTTACTAGAGGAGGTAGCCGAACCAGGATAAATCGGTTTGCGTGTTCTTCTTATCCCTAAACTCCATATACTTGTTAACTTGAATCTTTAATCTACAATCTGTGTTAAAATCTGTTGTTACTACTTATAATTCTTCTTGTCATCATCACTTGTTCCATAACCTAATTCTTGCGAATTAAAATTGAGTGAAAACCAATTTTCATTAAAGAAACACTATTTTGCTTTAAATTGTTGAATAAGTTTTCAATATCTCAATTCACCCCCCCCCCCCCCTCTTGAGACCGTAGCCACTACCAACACATGATGGGAAGAGTGTTGTGTTATGATTGCAAGTGTAGAAGTCTGTGTCTTAGAAGAAGGGAGAATCAGGGTGAGCCATGTATGCCATAAGAAGGACATAATTGTTTTGATGTCATATTTTCTTGCATTGCTTGAGGACAAGCAATAGTTCAAGTTTGGGGGTGTGATAACTCTTTGTAAGAAGAGTTATTTATTACCTTTATACCTTGAATTATTGTTGCCTTGTAATTTTAAGTTACATTTATGTGAATAAATTTCTATTTGGTAAATATTGGTGCTGAAACATGCGAATGCCAGTGATATGCTCTTCTATGCTTCATCATTATCTCATAATTTTCTACATGTTTAAACAGAGAGGTGCTGCAGAATGATTGAAGCATGGAAAATGGATTTCTTGAATGCTACAGAAAAGCCTAACTTCAGTAGCTCTGCACTAGAAGACAAAAGCTGACTTGGACACTTTTCTCTCTCCTCACATGCGCTGATGCCTCTGATGTTGTGGAGCCCACGTGCCTAGGGATCATGCGCTCCAGCGTTTTTGGAAATGGGCCAGGACACCATTAAATAATATTATTTGTTAGCCCAAAAAGGATGAGAGAGAGTTGGGGTATATATACTAATTAGGGTAACCTTAAAAAAAGGGACCTTGGACACATTTATGACATACACATTCTTGTCTTAACCTAGGGAGCTGCGTCGAGCTCCTTCAACCTCCAGCTGCTGCTGCTGCATTTTCTTTTCCTTACCTTCACCATTGTAATGACTTCTTTATCATCTCATTTTGATTTTTATAAGCTCAACATGAGCTAAATTCTTCAAGCTTTAGGTATGCTTAAGTAATGAATGCTTAGTTGTTTTTATGCAATGAATGTGTTCTGCATTTCCTTTATCATGCGTTATCTGTGTTTAGTTAAGATTGATCAACTTAATTAAATTTCAAGCTTACTTGGTTTGAAAAAATTGAGTAAAGTGGAAAGGGGTAAAGGATAAGGATTAAATCATTAATTGGAAAATTACATGGTGCTGAATAGACTTGGAACAATTATTCAAGTCCCTAAACTAACTGGAACATGCTTATTAAAAGGATGGTGTAATTAATCTGAATCTAGGAATAGAAGGTAGTTAATGAACCTAATCCTTAAGTATTGGAAAACACATCTTTACTTCCTGGAGTTAATGCTAGAGCATAGGCATAGCATAATATAGGCTACGTACGATTTATGAAGAGCATACCTAGAGCTATTTTTACCATATTTGACAACTCATCTCTTTTAAATCTCGTTTACTTAAGCTTTAACTTTCTCAAGTTTGATTTACAATTATTTTGCACACACACCAAATTTTTGTTACCAACCTAACTACTAGAGCATATAGTCTAAATTGGAATCTTGCTACAACATTATACTCCTCGTGGGAACGATATCTGACTTACTTTCTATACTACTTGGAGTGATTATGTATACTTGCACAAGCTTAAAGACAACTGTTTTTAAGGCAACAGGGAGCACGACCATGCGCAAGTGCAAACGCATCTCGCTGATGCTAAGTTGAGCACGCTCGTGCTCAACAAGGAACACAACCTTGCTCTGGTCAGAATCTATAAATATAGAGCTAACGGTGAGGGTTACGAGTTAAATGTAACATCCCTGGCTGCTTTATGGATTGATGACTGTCCCCACAAACCAACGCAGGTCTTTTCAACGTGCTATGTCCTCACTCACACGCTTCCTGGGAAAACTTCTCAGGAGGTGACCCATCCCAAAATTGCTCCAAGTCAAGCACGCTTAACTGTGGAGTTCTTAAGTGATGGGATTCTGAAAAGAAGATGCATCTTATTGGTATAGGTAATACCAATCAATTAATATAAGCCATCCTTAATTGTATAGTCCAATACCTACACAGTCTCAGGATCCCTCTCATTCGGGTGTATAATCGGTTCATTCATGTGTCCCTCCGCCTAGAAGCCTGCTAGGAGTAGCTCCTTGTCCTCGTCGGCACCCGGGTGTTACATGACCACCAGCTACCGCTTGGTTCGTCCTCGAACCACACCGTACTGGGAGAGGTGCTGCTCTGATAGCATTTGTAACATCCCTGGCTGCTTTATGGATTAATGACTGTCCCCACAAACCAACACGGGTCTTTTCAGCGTGCTTTGTCCTCACTCACACGCTTCCTGGAAAAACTTCCCAGGAGGTCACCCATCCCAGAATTGCTCCAAGTCAAGCACGCTTAACTGAGGAGTTCTTAAGTGATGGGCTCTTGAAAAGAAGATGCATCTTATTGGTCTAGGTAGTACCAATCAATTCATATAAGCCATCCTCAATTGTATAGTCTCATACCTACATAGTCTCAGGATCCCTCTCATTCGGGTGTGTAATCGGGTCATTCATGTGTCCCTTCGCCTAGAAGTCTGCCAGGAGCCGCTCCTTATCCGTTCCTTCTTGCACCGACGACCACTCCCCGCCCTCGTTGGCACCCGGGTGTTACATTAAACCCTCAAAATTGGCACTTTCGGCAACCCTAAGTGTGACGACAGCCTCTCCGATTCTTCCCCTTTGAACCCAATCAGTTTGTGGTGTTCTTGCTTCATTGGGAGAGTCAATCACGCGTAGTGCCAATTAGCAAAGGTAATAGTTCTTCCCTTTGTTAGTTCCTTTTCTTGTTATGAATTGGGAAATAATTGGTTAAACTTTCTGTGTTGGCCAAGGCTTGAATCATTCTTCGAGCCATTCGAGGGAACCAGTCTAGGACCGTCTTCAGTTTAACGGGAATTCTTCATACCAGGTATGGGGAGAAGGAATAGTATGAGTATGTAGGCTTGGGGGTAGCGTAAGACGAAGGGTTTCCCATGACCTTATTGTATGATAACATGCTTATATGCCTATATGCTTAATTGCTATTTGATGTTTAACTGTTTGCAATGATGATATTGGCATGTTGTTATTGTTAATGAATGTTGTCTGTTATGAATATGATGATGTGATGATGCCATATTTATGACGAGTTTATGATGTTATTGAATGTTGATTGATGTTGTGAACGTTAAAACTAGTAACAATGTTAAGGGAGGTTGTTTCCCTTGGTGCATAAAATTGAATGATAGTAATGAATGTGAGGTTTATGCCAAAAGGTTTAGTTAAAGACCCAAGGGATTGATCTATGAGTGATTAGGGACAATTAATACGAAAATGAGATTAAAGGATTAATTTCCCTTAATTGAAAGACATGGATATCTAATCAAGATTAATAAAACTGATGTTTAATGGATTAGTAAAATCCAATAGGTTTGAATCTATGAACTATCCCAAGGATCTGGCAAGGGTCTGTGACCCTTATGCCCAGATCAGTACGGCCACGCTCCAATGAGCATGGGCCGTGCTTAACAAGTAGCACCCCCGTGCTCCAGTTCTAAATCCAGAAAGGGAGCGCTGCTTAAGCACGCCAGTTCTCAACAGTCAGCACGATCGTGCTTGACTGTGAGCTCAGCACGCCCATGCTGAGAGTGAGCACACCCGTGCTCACCTGTGCAGACCAGAACGCTGAACAATGCAAAAACAAGGGTTTCACCCCAAATGCCTTAAAAGATTTAACAAGACACCAAACGAACATGGAGACAAAATACAAGTGATAAGATGTTGTACCTTAGTAGCCTAGTGGCCAAGGGGGCCTTGATGCATGACGGTCAAGGTGGTAATCTCTAGTGCTTAATGGCTAGAGTGTTAATTAAAGATGATGTTGCACTTTGGTAGCCTAGTGGCCAAGGGGGCCTCAATAGTCGAGTGGTCGAGGTGGTAATCTCTGGTGCAGAACGGTCAGAGTTTTTAAAAGATTAAAATGATAAAACGATAATCCTCGATAGCCAAGTGGTCGAGGTGTTGATGGTGATAAAACTTGGGTAGCTTAGTGGCCCAAGCGGAGGTGGTGGTTGTGTTTGTGTGTTATGTTGTTCATGCATTCATGCATCAGAGATGTTAGTGGGGAATGTTCAACATAGGGGAGGTCATCCGAGAGTAAGGCGATCTGGCCGTCCTTGATGATTCATCCGAGAGTTAGGTGAATCGTGAGCCCCCGCGGTGGTGCATCCGAGAGTAAGGTGTGTTGGCTATCCTAGGGGTCCACCCAAGGTAAGGTGGATTGCCCCGGCGTTGGTGCTTATTGGCCAATGTGGATATATAATTCCGAAGTTGACATTCTGAGGTAGAATGGATCCAAGTGAATAAGGGAGTAGTGGAGTAGCATTGCATTGCATAGCATACGTTAATGTATGATGCTATTAATCGTTTATATTGTATGTTGTTTTTGTGATAACATGATTGTTGTGATGCATGCTCATCTTGCTAACTGCTTCCTTGCCATTATATTCATATTTATGTTTCTTACTGCCCATTGCTATGTTTGTGTTTTGTTGCATGTATCTTTTATGCAGAGGACGGCGAGCATCCAGTCGAGGAGTGACTCTAAGGAGTCGCGACTCGTAGTTAGGATTTCCAGTTTTATGTTATTAGTTTGTTTGTTTCAGTTGTATCAGAGGATGTTTTTTGGATTTGGTTATACCAGCTCTGTATGCATGTGACATCAGGGGTTGGGTTTTGTTTATGTTATGTTATCGTTTTAAAACTTGTTATTTTCAAGCTTTTAACCGATGTCTAAAGTTTTGTTTTGCATACAGTTTTTTGTTGAATGAGCACTTTAGACATCGGTTTTATCTGGGAACCGATGTCTAAATTGCACTTTAGACATCGGTTCTAGCATTTAATCGATGTCTAAAGTGTTGTTTTTCCTACAGTTTTTTGTTGAATGAGCACTTTAGACATCGGTTTTATCTAGGAACCGATGTCTAAAGTGCACTTTAGACATCGGTTGTAAAATCGATGTCTAAAGTTCCAATATACAACATCATCCGTTTCAACATCGGTTCTAAAACCAACTTTAGAGGTCAATTTTAACCGACGTTAAATCCCTTTTCTACACTAGTGCTTGTTACAATGTGGTACCTTTTACCTTGGTTTGATTTTATGAAATACATGCATGTTTTTATTATTATATCTTTAAATTAAATGCTTCTTTTTGTATGCGGGGTAGAGGGTGTCACAGAGAGGATCCCTTGGAAAAATATCATCTCCATTTTTTATCTCTCCATTTATGTCTATTTTCAAGGTTTTAGGACAAAAATAAATGTGTATTAAACACATGTATGTAATCCGACATGCATTTATTATTCCAAAAGTTTAATAATGGACATCTACCATCTAAAAATTTTGCTTGCCCTGGTAGGTCTGTCCAAATTGCCAATTAGGAGGAGCAACATTATCAAAATCCAACATTTTCCCATCACTTATAGTCACCTGGAATGACAAGGCTTGTCCTACTAAATAAGTATCTGTAAGTGATAAGCCTCTGGCTCATCTGGTTTTATGACTAGTATGACCGTGGTTTTGTGCCAATTATATCTCATTTTCACCCAAATTAGGCTTGATTGTCCTCAAGCAAGGTTTTGAGTCCCTTAAGTAGATTTAGGGTTATTTAGCCAGTTTTCGAGTCAAATAAAGCACTTATGGCTATTTCATGTTTTTAGGTTGACTTAGACTCCAAGGAATGAAGGAAACAATGGAAATTGCTATCTGGAAACACTCGCCCCGCGAGAGTGAGGACCAGCCTGTGCCAGAAAAGTCATGTTCTCTGCCTCGCCCGGCGAGCTATATCTCGCCTCGCGAGCCTGGAATTCAGCAAGCATCACGGTCATCCCGTGATACCCATCACGGGCGTGAAGAGAAACCCCTGGAAGACAGAGACCATCACGGCCTAGCCGTGATGAAGATCACGGCCATGACAGATAAGCACCCAAAGTCAGAAGTAATCACGACCTGGCCGTGATAGGCATCACGGCTGTGACAACCCAGATTTTGAAGACTCGCCTCGCGAGAATCACGCTCGCCTCGCGAGAATACAAATTCAAGAAGGCGCCATTTTAATATTCGCCTCGCGAGAATGCGCAGTTTCTGAAAGTTATAAATAGCTGTTTAGGGCAGAACAGAAGGATCTTTTGCCAATCCTTGTTTTCGAAATTCTTTGGTTGTATTGCGTTTTTGATAGAGAACTAATCTCCCTAGGTTGATCTGCTGTAATCGGCTTCCACCAACACTTGAGGTCTTGTAATTCCTGATTTAATTCTCTTCTCTCTTTCAATATCTATTCTATATTCTCTGTTTGCTTAATTCAGTTTGTATCGAATGGGTATTGATTTGTTTCGATGATTGTATGTTCCTAAACTTAATCGCGTTTGCTTAATTCGCGTGCGTTCAATTCGTGTTTGCTTAATTCACGAAGGGCTTCATCCGTTTGCTTAATTCGGAATTAGGAATATATGTCCCGTAGCGTCGGTTTCGCTTGTTAATCGATGCTACAATCGAAAAGGGATTAGACTCTGCTTAGGGCATGGAATTACATGAACCGATGATAGTGGGAAACGAAACAGCAGATTGATCGTCTTAGTCTTATTTGATAATCACGTATTTTGCTCTGTTTTTACGCTCTGTTTTCATTCTTTTTTTCCAATCAATTTCAAACCAAACACCCCCCCCCCCCCCCAAGAAACTTATTTTCTGCGATAATAGCACTACGAGAGTCCTTGCGATACGATACCCGAGTTGTCGCACACTAAACTACATTTTTACTAACCGCTCATCTTTTGACGCGTGCGCGACAGCGCGTCAAATTGGCGCCGTTGCCGGGGACTCTTGTTGTTATTAACAGAAAATAAAAAAATTAAAAAAATAATAATAATAAAAAAAATTCATTGCTGAATTAGTTATGGCTGCTTTGTCTGGTTATGAATCTTAGTACTGCCATGGATAATTACATGCAAGGTTATATGCCTTATGTTGATTATGAGCTACCACCATGCATATATTATCCTAACTTTGCTGAAGGCTATGAGTCTAGTAGTGGTTTTGGCATGATTGGAGTAAATGAAGTCCAACCCAGCCTGGATGAGTTAGCTTCTCTGATGCAACAACATATGACAAAATTTCAAGCAAATCTTCAACGAATGACAGAACAAAGTCTTGAAAGCCATCGGAGAGGAGAAGCTGAGTCTCAGAAGTTGGCCATTCTAATTGATCAAATTGTCGCCAACTCTGCTGCATTGCTAACTCCACACCCCCTTGAAGAACATACAGATTCACAAGTTATTCTTGGCAATACCCTCGAGGATGATTTTGATAATACTTTGTTGATGAACCGTGTGTTGAATCCCCGATTCTAATGCATGTGCTGATTGTCTGACATCTTGCTTTGTGTATAGAATGTTATGCAGGTTTATTCTTTTCAGAAACGTAGAAAATGAGGATCGGGAGGATCGGGAGGACATCTGCTTCACCATGCTTGAGGATGATGAAGAACCTTTGGAAGTAGATGATTCAATTAAATCAAATGCATGTGTTGAGAGTGATGGGGTGGATGAATTGAGTGCTGAATTTCCGGACATTCGGACCTTTATTGATTCAATTTATTGTGATATATGTATTGACTCTACTAACACTAACCTTTGTGTGGTGTGTGCTGAAATTTCTGCATGTATAGCGGTGATAAATTTGTTAGTGCGGTGAATGAAGAAAATGCAGAAGTTGAAGAAGACCAGGAGACACCCGGTGTCCTATTTGCCACCTCCCCCTGAGAAGCCACCAGTGATGGAGTTTGAGCCTTTGGATTTTGCACCATGGCCAGTTCAAGGGGTTGAACCCCAATTTTATTGGGGAGACTTTGTTGAGAAGAAGGTCATCTGTGACCCAAGAGGGAGTGAGAAGTCCGCCGCACTGGGCAGAGTTACCATAATTATCAAGCGTTCACTCCCATATCAAGGCTGCAAATTAGGGAAGCATGGAACAAGCTTCAGACCTTTGGCTACCACGTGGGCCTTATGCTACAGACAGTGGGATCCTGGTGGAACCGCCTCAATGAGTTTTCTTAACCCTTTCTCCTTTTAAATTTTCTTTTCCTTGCTTTATTTCTGTTTTCTTTTCTTTTCGCTCTTGAATAATTTGAGAAGCTCAAGAGCATGTGTGTGACTCTTGTGTCGGCAAGCTTGGTAGGTTTTGGTTGATTTAGCACAGATTGATGGCATGATTTATGTTGATGATTCCCCCTAGGTTTTTGAAATTTGGAAATTGATCCCCACTTGAAAAATTGAAAAAAAAATTAAAAACTGAACTTTGAGATATTTTGTTGTGATGGCATGATTTATGATAAGTTTGGGGTGATAGGGTGCACACACTAGGGATAGAATCTCGGTCAAACAATTTGCATGAATGTCCAGGTGAGGATTTGAGCCTCCAACATGTTTTTGATTGTGTGAATCACTTTCAAGTTGCACTTTCCCGAATTTGCTTGAATCTCTTCATGGTTTGCATGTCTATGTGTTTGCATCAAATGATTTAGGCAATTTTCTTTGAATTAACTACTTGGCCTAAATTGAACCAGTCCCTAATGCATGTTCCCTAGTTAGCCCTTTGAGCCTAATTAGCCTATTGTTTCATGATGACCTTATGTTATGAGCACCTGAATGCGGAAAAACCATGTTAACCCGATCTTAGGATTAGGAGAGCATGGAAGCTTAGCAAGAGAATGGTTGCAAGAAACTAAGTTTGGGGTGGCTACAGGGATATGATGTGTTGTTGGGGATTGAAAAAAAAAAAATAAAGGTTGGAGCCAAAGGGCAAAAATAAATCTTTCAAAAAAAAAATGCAAAATGTCAAGAAGGGTATTAGAAGAAAAGGGCTGTAGCCACCCAAGGCAAAAAGAAGAATAAGAATAGGAACTTGAGTAAGGAATTCAATGTGTAAACAGCTTCATGCTCTCTTAGTTCCTAGGGACTTCAGCCAGTACCTTTGTATATCCTTCCCTTAGCCAGGCCCCATTACAACCTTGAAAGACCTTTTGATGTTGCATGCATGTTCTCTGTGGGAACCATTTTGAGATGAAAATCAAATTCATGGGAAGTGCTCTTAAAAGTGAAACTGAGTGAAATGTTGTTAGCCTAGACAAACTGAGAGATTGAGTGAACACTAAACCCCTTTGTGAGGAAGGCGATTGTTTGAATTTGGTGATCTCCCTCTTGTGTGTAACTTAGATCCCCTGTTTAGATTAATAATTGTTTGAATGATGAAATTCTCAAATGTTCAGAATAAATGATTGTGGGGATTACATTGTTGAAAAGGGGGGAACATTGAAGGAAAATTGTTTTGATGAATTGCTTGGAATTTGTGCGAAATTGGTTGAAATCCTTCTAGCTTGCCCAGTCTTGAGTCGTTTTGAGTTTTAGTTTGCTTGGCGACAAGCAAAGTTCAAGTTTGGGGTATTTTGATAAGCCTCTGGCTCATCTGGTTTTATGACTAGTATGACCGTGGTTTTGTGCCAATTATATCTCATTTTCACCCAAATTAGGCTTGATTGTCCTCAAGCAAGGTTTTGAGTCCCTTAAGTAGATTTAGGGTTATTTAGCCAGTTTTCGAGTCAAATAAAGCACTTATGGCTATTTCATGTTTTCAGGTTGACTTAGACTCCAAGGAATGAAGGAAACAATGGAAATTGCTATCTGGAAACACTCGCCCCGCGAGAGTGAGGACCAGCCTGTGCCAGAAAAGTCATGTTCTCTGCCTCGCCCGGCGAGCTATATCTCGCCTCGCGAGCCTGGAATTCAGCAAGCATCACGGTCATCCCATGATACCCATCACGGGCGTGAAGAGAAACCCCTGGAAGACAGAGACCATCACGGCCTAGCCGTGATGAAGATCACGGCCATGACAGATAAGCACCCAAAGTCAGAAGTAATCACGACCTGGCCGTGATAGGCATCACGGCTGTGACAACCCAGATTTTGAAGACTCGCCTCGCGAGAATCACGCTCGCCTCGCGAGAATACAAATTCAAGAAGGCGCCATTTTAATATTCGCCTCGCGAGAGGCCACTCGCCTCGCGAGAATGCGCAGTTTCTGAAAGTTATAAATAGCTGTTTAGGGCAGAACAGAAGGATCTTTTGCCAATCCTTGTTTTCGAAATTCTTTGGTTGTATTGCGTTTTTGATGGAGAACTAATCTCCCTAGGTTGATCTGCTGTAATCGGCTTCCACCAACACTTGAGGTCTTGTAATTCCTGATTTAATTCTCTTCTCTCTTTCAATATCTATTCTATATTCTCTGTTTGCTTAATTCAGTTTGTATCGAATGGGTATTGATTTGTTTCGATGATTGTATGTTCCTAAACTTAATCGCGTTTGCTTAATTCGCGTGCGTTCAATTCGTGTTTGCTTAATTCACGAAGGGCTTCATCTGTTTGCTTAATTCGGAATTAGGAATATATGTCCCGTAGCGTCGGTTTCGCTTGTTAATCGATGCTACAATCGAAAAGGGATTAGACTCTGCTTAGGGCATGGAATTACATGAACCGATGATAGTGGGAAACGAAACAGCAGATTGATCGTCTTAGTCTTATTTGATAATCACGTATTTTGCTCTGTTTTTACGCTCTGTTTTCATTCTCTTTTTCCAATCAATTTCAAACCAAACACCCCCCCCCCCCCCAAGAAACTTATTTTCTGCGATAATAGCACTACGAGAGTCCTTGCGATACGATACCCGAGTTGTCGCACACTAAACTACATTTTTACTAACCGCTCATCTTTTGACGCGTGCGCGACAGCGTGTCAGTAAGCCAATGCTGTCCCCAGTTCTGTGACATAGGAATCCAGTAACTTTTGTTAGACCCTTTGATTTTCACACTAGAAACATCACCAGCATTGCCAGCAATGTACACCAATACAAGCAACCAATAAGGGTTCCCTGTGAACTCAAATTTAACACCCCCTATTTTGATGCATTGGGTATGCCTATATTTCATAGGAATGATGCCAGCTTTGTAATAAGCAATGGAAGTGAACATTCTCATAGATAAGTCGAAGTGCTTTAGTGGAGGGTTGCACCAATTACCATCGGGTTTGGAATAATTCGGAGGCCAAAAATTTGTTGCAGTTATTTTGATGGAGCTTGCATTCTTTATGCACCATTGAGGTCGTCGACACACATTATCTCAAAACAAGCACCACAAGCAAGTCCACCGTTGAATAGAACAGTGCTTAGTGCTGCGATATGAAGCCCGTACCCTTGTTTGTGGAGATCACCATGGCCACAAGCACCCTCTGCATATCGAATATATTAACAAAAACATTGAGATTAATAGTATAGGGTATTGCTAACCAGTGTTCTTAGGGCACTGCATAAAAAATCCGAAAAAAGCAAGCTTTTACGGAAAAACTAAATGTATCACTTCTTAAAACAATAAATTTATATCATTTCTCATACAAATTTATTTATTTAATAACTTAACCGATGGCCTTAGGTTGCATTCTCCTATGATTAATTAATCATCAAAATAACTAGTCTTTGGGTGAGAAAGGGAGAGAGTAATATATATACTTACTCAAGGTATCTTCACCCGCCATGTCACCATAAAAGGTTGCATGAGCATCATACCAATTGACGTCAATGCCAGATGACTTGGCTCTGCCAAAGAGCTCCATGAAGAAGGCCAAAGGAACAAGAGAGTACAACTTAGCCATGACTAGGGTAAAGGGTAGAGAAAAGATGAGTTTCTTATGTAAGAATTGTTGGTATTTATAAAGGTGGGGGAGTAATACTAGAAATGGATATACCCTATTATTAGTTAACTATTTGAAAACTTCCATTTTTCTAGGAAAAAAATTTACAGACTTATGTCAAAGTTATTAGTATTGGAAAAAGAACCTCTCCATTTTTTATCTCTACATTTATGTCTATTTTCAAAGTTTTAGGAAAAAATAAATGTGCACTATACACATATATGTAATCTGCCATGCATTCATTATTCCAAAATTTTAATAATAGATATATTCATTTCTCATGAGAAATGGAGAGGATCCCTAGCCGATCCCATGGAAAAAGATCATCTCCATTTTTATCTCTCCATTTATGTCTATTTTCAAAGTTTTAGGATAAAAATAAATGTGTATTATACACATGTATGTAATCCTCCATGTATTTATTATTCCAAAACTTTAATAATGAACATCTCTATTTCTCATGAGAAATGGAGAGGATCCCTACCCGATCCCATGGAAAAAGATCCTCTCCATTTTTAACTCTCCATTTATATCTATTTTCAAAGTTTTGGGATAAAAATAAATGTGTATTATACACATGTATGTAATCCTCCATGTATTTATTATTCCAAAACTTTAATAATGAACATCTCTATTTCTCATGAGAAATGAATAGGATCCCTACCTGATCCCATGGAAAAAGATCCTCTCCATTTTTATCTCTCCATTTATGTCTATTTTCAAAGTTTTAGGATAAAAATAAATGTGTATTATACACATGTATGTAATCCTCCAGGTATTTATTATTCCAAAACTTTAATAATGAACATCTCCATTTGTCATGAGAAATGGAGAGGATCCCTACCCGATCCCATGGAAAAAGATCCTCTCCATTTTTTATCTCTTCATTTATATCTATTTTCAAAGCTTAAGGAAAAAAATAAATGTGTATTATACACATGTATGTAATCCTCCATGAACTTATTAATCTAAAACTTTTTTAATGGACATCTCCAATTCTCATGAGAAATGGAGAGGATCCCTACCTTATCCCATGGAAAAAGATCCTCTCCATTTTTTATCTCTCTATTTATGTCTATTTTCAAAATTTTAGGAAAAAAATAAATGTGTTTTATACACTTGTAAGTAATCTGCGATGCATTTATTATTCTACAACTCTAATATTGGACATCTCCATTTCTCATGAGAAATGAAGAGGGTCCGGAAAAAGATCCTCTCCATTTTTTATCTCTTTATTTATGTCTATTTTCTAAGTTTTAGCCTTTTAGGACAAAAATAAATGTATATTATACACATGTATGTAATACATTTATGATTCTCAAACTTTAATAATAGACATATCTATTTCTCATGAAAAATTTAGAGGATCTAAAAAAGGTCCTCACCATTTTTTATCTCTCCATTTATGTCTATTTTCAAATTTTTAGTAAAAAAAATTATGTGTATTATATACACATGTATGTAATCCGCCGTGCATTTATTATCCCAAAACTTTCATAATGGACATCTCCATATCTCATGGGAAATGGAGAGGATCCCTACCCGATCCCATGGAGAAAGATTCTCTCAATTTTTTATCACTCCATTTATGTCTATTTTCAAAGTTTTTGGACAAAAATAAATGTGTATTATTCACATGTATGTAATCCACGATGCATTTATTATTCCGAAATTTTAATAATACATCTCCATTTCTCATGAAAAATGGAGAGGATCGGATCCCAACTCGATCCCATGGTAAAAGATTGTCTCCATTTTTTTTATCTCTCCATCTTTTTCTATTTTCAAAGTTTTAAGACAAAAAATAATTTGTAATATACACATGTATGTAATCCACCTTGAATTTTTTATTCCAAAACTTAAATAATGGACATCTCCATTTCTATCCCTACCTATTCCCATGGAAAAATATCCTCTCCATTTTTATCTCTCCATTTATGTCCATTTTCAAAGATTTAGGAAAAAATAAATTAATGTGTATTATACACATGTATGTAATCTGAGACGCCCCGACGTCCCATTAAAGAAAACCAAAAATATTAAGACCTAATTTCGTTATTATCGTTAAGCTGATATATTAAAATAGTGGAAAAAATAAAAAACTTAAAATATACATAACATATACACCTCAAGACCTGATACAGTATAGTAGAGAGAATCCCATCAGTCGGATCCCAAAATGTACAAACTGATAATCAAACAAAATAAAAACAACATCCCAAAGAGACAAGACACACTGGCCATAAACTCTGTACTCAACTATGAGGATCCACTGTTCGTCCTCCAACGTCTGGCTCATAGGAGGTCCCATCAAGCTCCTCCATAGTTGGCTCCCTAGTAGGATCTTCTCATCACGATCACATAAAAAAAACATATGCAATATAGAGAAGACAGGGATAAGAAACCATATAACATCAAACATGGAAAGGGTTTAGCTACATTTAATTAAATAACGGCACACTAAACATACGTCTCCCAAGTATAAATATATAACACAATCATCCTTAATCCACATCTAGGATCTTTCCTCTACCCTCCATCATGATGCAATGCAAATGCTGTATGAATAATCTCCTCAGGTATCGGCCATATCCGGATATCACAACAATATAATCGACACGTCCCAGAGTCCCCGGCGCACACCCTCGTCCGCGGATGGAGGGTACCCACGCAAAGAAATGGCACTATAGCTATACAACCCGGTGCACACCTCTGGACCACAATCCAGGATGCTCATGTAATGCATGAACTATAGCTGCGACTAAAATGAAATCATCTCTGGACGGTCCGCCATTAGCCTATCCCCGGGAATTCTCCTTCCGAGGCATAGACCCCACTCGACCATGTTTCAGGTCCACTCGACCATGTTTCAGGTCCCTCATATCACAGACCATGTTTCAGGTCACCCCCTAATGCCCTAACCGCTCATCATAATCTCATAGATAACCTCAAAATAACCTCATCTCATTAATCTCAGCCTCATATCACGATAATCATCTCGGTTAGGCACTGCTATCACATATCGTATGCAATACCCAAATACATCCTTGTGTCTCAACATAACTTATGATTTACTTAATCCTCTAAGCACAATCATAACACTCATCATATCATCATAATCATCACCATGTTATCCGAAATCATCATCATATATCATCATGTCATAATATCATTTCCAAATAATAATTACCAAAATATAATAATAATAATAATTATTATTATTATAAACACTTTCAAAAATAATTACAACACTCATGATATCATACATGAAGTACCAAGTTCAAATCAACCAGTCAAACAGGCAATCATCATGTAATAAAATAATATATATATGTAGCGTAACAACGATAAACGCACAATTTCTATATCATCATCGGTACCACCGAGTAGTCCCCAATGTGGTATAGACATTGTCCGTTACTCGCTCTCGTGCAGGGTTTGGGTCGCCCTATGCCATTATCTAATTAAATGTAACAGCGTCGTTTCCGACGTTAAATAGTTTCTTTCCCCCACCTGGAGAGTCGCGCACTACACAGAACGAGACGAAACGAACTAAAACGAAGCGTCCTCGAAACTCCTCGATTCTGCCTCACCTAGAAATAGGGTCTCCGAGCCTCAAAATCCACCTATGAATCACATTGTAAAAGGCACCTTGTAAGGAACTCAAAATCGGCAGCAAATACCGCCAAATCCGCCACTGATTTGGCCTCATATATCACAATCCAGACATATATTTACAAAATTGAACGGTTAGATTAAAGAACTACCTTCCCTTTACCTTATCCAAAACCTTCAGCTCGATCCAACGGTGGATGCGCCGGGGATGAACCTTGCAAGATGACTGGTCTGGAGCTACCCGAGTTGAACTCCACTCCAACTTCTAGGCAGAATAACTCACACTTTGGGAAAGGTATTTCCAACTCTTAGATTTGAATAGCTACTAGCTTAGAACCTTCATTTCAAATTTAGACACAATCCAACGGAGGATAAAGGCTTAGTGATGATTTCTCTGAAACTGCTCCAGCTCCTAAAGCTCTCAACAATGGTGTTTTAGGGTTCTTTAGTGAGCTCCCTCTCTCATTCTCTAATTTTCTATCTAATTCTCTCCCACTATATCTCTATAACACTCTGGCTTTCTGTTCTTTCCAACTCTTAGGTCTCCTTCTTTGTTTTCGGTTTCAAAAGGCTCAAGTGCAAGTGAAATCACTTGAGCTCTTTTTATTTTTTCAAATTCCTGGCGCTCACGCTCAGCGTGGGAGCGTCCACCAGCGTGATTGCATGCGTTCCACGTCACCCGCCACGTGTCCTCGTGCATGGCACCACTTCCCACGCTCAGCATCAACTCCCCCACGCTCAGCGTGGCCTCTGGTCAGCAACGTTGACTTCGCACGTTTCTTCGCGTTCTGAGCTCGTCTGAAGTCCGATTGACCTTAAACTTGAGATATAGGCTCATCAAGACCTAATAAACAACCTCAAACCATAAATAATGCCTAATCTCAACCCTAACTCCAAATTTCTTGTTTCACACTCACACGTCTTAAAGGCGATAATCGGGAAAAACCCTAAGTTGTTTTTCACGTTCAAACTCACTCGAGATGACTTCGTACTTCCCATGAAAAGGTTCCTAGACCTCAAACAACATCTTAACTATTTATTCCAAACCTTAAACCTAATCCTCTTACTTAAACAAAACATAAAATTACGGATGTTACATAATCCGCCGTGCATTTATTATACCAAAACTTTAATATTAGACATCTCCATTTCTCATGAGAAAAGGAAAGGATCCCTACTCGATCCTATGGAAAAAGATCCTATTCATTTTTATCTCTCCATTTATGTCCATTTTCAAAGTTTTAAGACAAAAAATAATGTGTACTATACAAATGTATGTAATCCGCCTTGAATTTATTATTCCAAACTAAAATAATGGACATCTCAATTTCTAATGAGAAATAGAGAGGATCCTTATCCGATCACATGGAAAAAGATCCTCTCCATTTTTTATCTCTCCAATTATGTCTATTTTCAAAGTTTTAGGGCAAAAATAAATGTGTATTATACACATGTATGTAATTCTCCATGCATTTATTATTCCAAAACTTTAATAATTGACATCTCCATTTCTCATGAGAAATGGAGAGGATCCCCTACTCGATCCAATGGAAAAAGAGTGTCTCCATATTTTATCCCTCCATTTATGTCTATTTTCAAAGTTTTAGGACAAAAAAAATGTGTATCATACACATGTATGTAATTCTCCACGCATTTAGTATTCCAAAACTTTAATAATGGACATCTCCATTTCTCATGAGAAATGGAGAGGATCCCTACCCGGTCCAATGGAAAAAGATCATCTCCATTTTTTATCTCTCCATTTATGTCTGTTTGAAAAGTTTTAGGAAAAAACATAAATGTTTATAATTTACACAAGTATGTAATTCGCCATGAATTTATTATTCCAAAACTTTAATAATGAACATCTCCATTTTTCATGAGAAATGGAGCGGATCCCTACCCTATCCCATGGAAAAGGATCCTCTCCATTTTTTCTCTCTCGATTTATGTGTAATTTCAAAGTTTTAGGAAAAAAATAAATGTGTATTATACACATGTACGTAATCCGCCATGCATTTATTATTCCAAAACTTTAATATTGAATATCTCCATTTCTAACAAAAAATGGAGAGGATCTCTACCCGATTCCATTGAAAAAGATCCTCTGCATTTTTTATCTCTCCATTTATATCTATTTTCAAAGTTTTAGGAAAAAAATAAATGTGTATTATATACTTATATGTAATCCGTCATGCATGTATTATTCCATAACTTTAATGATGGACATCTCCATTTCTCACAAGAATTGGAAAGGATCCCTAGCCGATCCCATTGAAAAAGATCCTCTCTATTTTTTATCTCTGCATTTATATCTATTTTCAAAGTTTTATGAAAAAAAATGTGTATTATACACATGTATTTAATCCGCCATGCAATTATTATTCCAAAACTTAAATAATGGAGAGGATTCTACCCGATCCCATGGAAAAAGATCCTCTCTATTTTTTATCTCTACATTTATGTCTATTTAAAAAATTTAGGGAAAAAATAAATGTGTATTATACACTTGTATGTATCCGTTTGCATTTATTATTTTAAAACTTTAACATTGGACATCTCAATTTCTCATTAGAAATGGAAAGGATCCCAACCCGATCCCATGGAAAAATATCCTCACAATTTTTATCTCTACATTTATATCTATTTTCAAAGTTTTATGAAAAAAATAAATGTTTATTATAATTATACACATGTATGTAATCCGCCAGACATTTATTATACCAAAACTTTAATATTGGACATCTCCATTTCTCATGAGAAATGGAGAGGATCCTTACACGATCCCATGGAAAAAGATCCTGTCCATTTTTTTATCTCTCCATTTATGTCTATTTTAAAAGTTTTAGGGAAAAAATAAATGTTTATAATTTACACATGAATGTAATCCGCCATGCATTTATTATTTCAAAACTTTAATAATGACTATCTCCATTTTTCATGAGAAATGGAGAGGATCCCTACCCGATCCCATAGAAAAAGATCCTCTCCATTTTTTCTCTCTACATTTATGTCTATTTTCAAAGTTTTATGAAGAAAAAAATGTGTATTATACACATGTATGTAATCCGCCGTGCATTTATTATTCCAAAATTTTAATAATGGACATCTCCATTTCTCTTGAGAAATTGAGAGGATCCCTACCTGATCCCATTGAAAAAATCCTCTCCATTTTTTATCTCTACATTTATGTCTATTTTCAAAGTTTTATGAAGAAAAAAATGTGTATTATACACATATATGTAATCCGCCGTGCATTTATTATTCCAAAACTTTAATAATGGACATCGCCGTTTCTCATGAGAAATTGAGAGGATCCCTACCCGATCCCATGGAAAACGATCCTCTCCATTTTTTATCTCTCCATTTATGTCTATTTTCAAAGTTTTAAGGGAAAAAAAAGTTATGTAATCCGCCGTGCATCTATTATTCCAAAACTTCAATAATGGACATCTCCATTTCTCATGAGAAATTGAGATGATCCCTACCCGATCCCATGGAAAAAGATCATCTCCATTTTTTGTCTCTCCATTTATGTCAATTTTCAAAGTTTTATAAAAACAAGAAATGTGTATTATATACACATGTATGTTATCTGCCGTGCATTTATTATTCCAAAACTTTAATAATAGATATCTTCATTTCTCATAAGAAGTGGAGACGATCCCTACCCGATCCCATAAAAAAAGATCCTCTCCATTTATGTCTATTTTCAAAGTTTTAGGAAAAAAATAAATGTGTATTATAATGGACATCTCCATTTCTCATGAGAAATGGAGAGATTCCCTACCCGATCCCATGGAAAAAGATCAAATCCTCTCCATTTTTTATCTATCCATTTATGTTAATTTTCAAAGTTTTTTAAAAAATAAATATTTATTATATACACATGTATGTAATCTGCTATGCATTTATTATTCCAAAACTTTAATAATGAACATCTTCATTTCTAATAAGAAATGAAGAGGATCCCTACCCGATCCCACAGAAAAAGATCCTCTCCATTTTTTATCTCTTTATTTATGTTTATTTTCAAATTTTTAGAAAAAAATAAATGTGTATTATAATGGACATCTCCATTAATTGATATGTCCATTATAGTACACATTTATAATGGAAATATTTATCATGAGAAATGGAGAGAATTCCTACCTGATTCCATGGAAAAAGATCATCTCCATTTTTCATCTCTCCATTTATGTCCATTTTCAAAGTTTTAGGAAAAAATAAATTTGTATTATATACACCTTTATGTAATCCGCCATGCATATATTATTCCAAAACTTTAATAACGGACATCTCCATTTCTCATGAGAAATGAAGTGGATCTCTATCAGATCCTATGGAAAAAGATTCTCTCCATTTTTTATCTCCCCATTTTTGTCTGTTTTCAATGTTTTAGGGAAAATAAATAAATATGTATTATACACATGTATGTCAATACTTTAATAATTCACATCTCCATTTCTCACGTGAGAAATGGAGAGGATCCCTACCCGATCCCTTGGAAAAAGATCCTCTCCCTTTTTTTATCTCCACATTTATGTCTATTTTCAGAGTTTTAGGAAAAAATAAATTTGTATTATACACATGTACTCCCTCTAGTCTCTATTATAAACAAAAATTAAATAAAACACACATATTCAGGTGGCTAGTTAATCTCATTTAATATTGTTATTCTTATTTAAAAAAATTAAGTTTGTTACCTAAGTTTTCCTTAATCTCATTTATTAAGCTTGTGTTGTTAGGAATAAAAGGAGTCATTGGAAAACACAATTTGTATTAAATGAAGGGCATTTTAGGAATAACCTCATTAAATTGGATAGAATTAGTTGAAATTTACTTATATATTTGACCAAAAAATTTGAGACTTTTTTGCTTACAATAAAGACTGAGGGAGTAGATAATCCGCCATGCATTTATTATTTCAAAACTTTAATAATGGACATCTCCATTTCACATGAGAAATGGAGAGGATACCTACCCCTGGAAAACCAAAAAAAAAAAATCTATTGTTCCTGCCGAGATCCGACTTGCCGGAATCTCGCCGTAGAACGTCAAACCAAGAGTGAACAATGGGGGTTGTTTTAGATTATGGCTTGACAAAATATTGTATTCCGGTCCTACGTATCCCAATGGGAATCAAAGCCAAACGTAGTTCTTGGTTCAACCTTTGGTCATACAGTGATGTCAATCTCCTAATCTTGTGTCTGATGAATACCAGCCAGCAAGGACTCTTCAATAGTCTCTTGGTCAAGCTAGTTTCTCTAATACCCTTAAGGGAGATTCACCTAGGTTGGTAAAAAATGTCTTTTCCTTGGGGTTCTCCTCTTTTTATAATAGGATCCCCTTATCTCTTAGAGATTGGATTTATCTCTTTAAATCTTCTCCGGGATATATGATTTCCTTAATTAGTGGGATTTATCTCTTGTAACCAGATAAGGTTATTAGAGATAGTATCATGATCTTATCTTTCCACTTATATCGGATCGGGTATCCAAGCTCGGTGGCCGAGTTTTACTCCTCGGTCAGTACGCAAGCCCCCCAAGCTTTGAGCTTAAAAGAGCGTAAAAGTTTTCATGAGAGGAGCCGAGCTTGGCCTTAAAATTATCTGAGTTAAGGATTTATTGAGTAAGATTTCTCCCCTTTTTGCCATAGTTCGATGGCCGATCTTTATACATCGGCTAACATTTGAGTTTAGCGGCTTTGGAAAGTGGGTCTATCAATCCTTTCTTTTAATCATTTTGATTTCTGATGAATGTGCAAAATATGTTAGTTTGGAAGTGTAATTAGGAAAGAGTTTGTAAATAATCTTAGAAATCATAGGGAAAGTGATAGGAAAATACATACTTTGATATGAATAAAGTTTGGATTCATTTGATTAGAGTTTTAATCTTTTATATGAAAAATATACTCAAAAAGATGTTGAAAATATGTAGCATTGAAGGCCGAGGGCTCAGCTCTGGAACCGAGCGCTCAGCCCGGACAGAAACAGAAGAAAACAACAGGAGCATGACCAGCGCCCAGTGCTGTTATCAGGTGCCCACTGTGGACAGAGAGTCCTACAACCAGTGCCCAATGCTGAGGTTTGGGCGCCCAGCGCCAGTGTTGACAGCAAGTTGTGTTTTCGTGCAGTAACGGGATGCCCAGTGCAGGCCAGGGGCGCCCAGTGCTGGGGGACGAGCAGAGAACCTATAAATTCATGTTTCTGCAGTTGAAAAGGGATCTTTTGCTCATTTTTACACATTTCTCACCTTGGTTCATCACTTTCTCTCCACTTCCTTGAAGATTCAAGCTTGGGAACAAGATTTGGAGCTTCCATTGAGTCTTCCACACTCTTCCACTCAAGTTCTTCTCTCTTTTCCCTTTCTAATATGAGTAGCTAGATCATTTAGGTTAGGTTTAGGATGATTTCAATTTGAAGCTTGACGTAATTGACTTCTATCTCTAATTTCAATTCTATTTCATTCAGTTTGGTTAATCTCTTCTATGCTTAATGCTTTTCTTGGATTGATCAACCTAGAATTGATTTTGAATTCTATTTCATAATTGGAAAATTGGTGATTGAGTTGGAAATAAAGTTGATTAATATTGTGATGTTGATTCTAGGAATAGAACTATATTGCAATACATTCTTGTGAATCCAATGCTTAATGTTTGTTCTAATCTTGCATCACCTAAGGAATTAGGGTTCTTGATTTGTAACAAAAGGATTATCACCTAAGGAATTAGGGATAAATCTAGGTTAGTGATTTGAATGTCAATTGAATGAATTGGATTGAGATTAAGATTGAACAAAGTTACATTAGGTGGAAATTGAGGGATTCCGATACCTAACCACTTTTGCCTATATTGAAGTCATTCTTTAATTAATTGCTTTTGTTTCATTCATTGTTGTGACAACTCTAAAAATAAAAATTCATAAAAACTCTTGGAACTATGAAATTCATTCATTCAAATAGCTACTGCTTAAGCTACGTTGTTACTTGAAACACAATCCTCGTTGAGAATGATACTTTACTTTCACTATTATTACTTGTCGCGGTTTGGTACACTTGCCAAACCATCAACAAGTTTTTGGCGCCGTTGCCGGGGATTGTTGATTTCAATATCAACGAAGCAAAGGCATTGTTAATTTGAACTTTTTTCTTTGTTAATTTTCTATTTTTGTTTGAATAATTGATATATTGGATATTCTCATCTTTTCTTTACTTTGGATTCTTGTTTTGTGAGGAAAGTATCCTCTACAGACCATGGACATCTTTGAAGCTACTCTTCTTGCTCAAAGAAAACATATTGAAAAACAGTTGGAGTTGATGTCTAAACAACTTCAAGTCATGCAAGTGAAGGTAACGAAACCATTGCAACCTACATGTGATTTTTGGGGTGAATACCATACACTTGAAAATTGTGAGGTTCAATTCAATGCACAAGAGAAGGCTTATTACATGAAGAACCTCATGAGGGAACAAGATGCACAACCTTACCATCAATCCAATGAGTCACTAGATAGAGTGTCCAACCTTGAAAATGTTTTAATTCAATTTATTGGAGCTACTCAAACGAAATTCAAGGACATACATCTTCAATCAAGAATCTTGAGATTCAAGTTGGGATGCTATCTGAGTAATTGGTTGGAATTGTGCAGAAAAAGATAGAGTTAGTAAGAGAGCAAGAGTCACATGTTTGGGAAATGGTTGAGCAAGAAGAAGTGCTTGTAGAAATGGAAAGTGAACATGACTCAATTGAAGTGGTGGAGGAAAAACAAAAAGAAAGTGTAGTTGTGGAAGTAGATGAAAAACAGAAAAACAAAAATAGTGACATCGAAGAGAAGCCAAGGGTGATACAAGAAGAGATTCATATGACTAAGACTCAACCCTTGGTGATTGAAGAGAAGAGTCCTATGCGAGATGAGTTTTACATGCTTCAAAAATAGGGGAACACATATCCCAAATGCTTAATTGTTGGAGCATGGGAACATTCTTGTCCCTATGCTAAATACATGGAATTGTTACCTAAAAGAAGAAAGCGGAAGGATGAAATTTTCTTTTTATCATATTATCCACCCTAATGGGGTGACAATATGTCAAGCTAGTGGCGTTAAAGGAGTGCTACTTGGGAGGCAACCCAAGCATTTTCGTCTTGTATTTTTTTCATTTTTTTTCCTTATCATTAAAAAATAAGTAGTTCATTGAGTTGTTGAATGGTTCCTTGATGTGTAGGCCATCTAATGTAGTGTAATTGCTTTGAATTGTTATGCAGGCACATCTAAGGGAAGGGAATCGAAGGAAGGGGAGAAATGACACAAAAGAAGGGTGAAAATGGCCCTGTGCAGGCGTCGGGCGCTGCTGTGAGCGCTAAGCGCAAACAGAAAGCAGATTCAACAGAAAACAGTGCACCTTGGGCGCTGAGCGTGGATTCCTAGCCCTGGGCGCTAGCCAGTTAAAAAAAATTTGCATATGCTCACCCATTGTACAGAAAAAAGGGGGTGCTCTAAACTCTTTATTAATTTTTTTATCCTCCTTAATGTTTAGTTAGTTTTAGTCGAATAAATTGCCCAAACTTGCATATTTAGCACAAACTTGTGTTTTGAATGGATTTTTGTGTAGATTCTCTAATGAGCATATAACTTTTGCTTGGCTGAAATTTCTATCATTTGCCATTACTATGCCCAATCGAGCCTTGGCCTATTTTTCTTGGTACGATAGCACATTACAAGCCAAAAATCGAAAAAACAATTTTGTCCCACTATTTTGGCTTAGAGGAATGTTTAGACTTAAGTTTGGGATTGTTCTCTTGCTTAGGGACAAGCAAGCAAATAAAGTTTGGGGTGAGAGTAGGCCACTAAAGATGCCTACTAGAAAGAAAAAAAATTGAAAAAGAAAAAAAACTGAAAAAGAAAAAGCCACAAAGAAAAAGAAATAAAGAAAGTATACAAAAGTGAGAAAAAGGCAATATAGAAAGATGAAAAAGAAAAGAATGAAAAGAGAATGAAACAAGAAGAAACAAAACAAAAGAATAAGAGAAAAAGAGAGTTACAAATAAAATAAAAAGGGACATAGCACAAATTGTGTGCTATGTGCTTGTGTATTAGCTAAGTAAGGGATGCCCCAAGAGAGTCCACATTCCTTCAAGCCAAAGTAGTCTAGCCTATATACTTGATTTTATCCACCCCCACCTTAGCCCCATTACAACCAAATAAAAGCCTCATGATATGTGTTGCAATGACATTTGTGATGTATGTTCTTAGCATCTTGTCAAGATTAGGATTGGGGAGTGCATGATGATTGGAATTGATACAAATTATCACCAAGTGAGGATGTGTGAACACTAAATAGAGAGGTTGCAAGGGATTTTCTTGTGCATTCAATGGAGCTAATTTTGTAGTATGTTTGATTGTTCTAAAGCATGAAGCATGTGATCAATTGGAATGGATGCAATGATTGTGTGATGCTTGTGCATTTTGCAAAAGTGTTAAGGAATTGAAGTTTTGCATGAGTAATGTGTTTCACAAGGGAATTGAACATGAAAATCATCTCATTCACCTCTGTTTTGAATTTAATTGTTTGCTTGAGGACAAGCAAAATCTCTAAGTTTGGGGTTGTGATGAATGTGCAAAATATGTTAGTTTGGAAGGGTAATTAGGAAAGAGTTTGTAAATAATCTTAGGAATCACAGGGAAAGTGATAGGAAAATACATACTTTGATATGAATAAAGTTTGGATTCATTTGATTAGAGTTTTAATCTTTTATATGAAAAATATACTCAAAAAGATGTTGAAAATATGTAGGATTGAAGGCCGAGCGCTCAGCTCTGGAACCGGGTGCTCAGCCCGGACAGAAACAGAAGAAAACAACAGGAGCATGACCAGTGCCCAGTGCTGTTATCAGGTGCCCAGTGTGGACAGAGAGTCCTACAACCAGCACCCAATGCTGAGGTTTGGGTGCCTAGCGCTAGTGTTGATAGCAAGTTGTGTTTTCGCGCAATAACGGGATGCCCAGTGCAGGCCAGGGGCGCCCAGTGTTGGGGGACGAGCAGAGAACCTGTAAATTTGTGTTTCTGCAGTTGAAAAGGGATCTTTTGCTCATTTTTACACATTTCTCACCTTGGTTCATCACTTTCTCTCCACTTCCTTGAAGATTCAAGCTTGGGAACAAGATTTGGAGCTTCCATTGAGTCTTCCACACTCTTCCACTCAAGTTCTTCTCTCTTTTCCCTTTCTAATATGAGTAGCTAGATTATTTAGGTTAGGTTTATGATGATTTCAATTTGAAGCTTGACGTAATTGACTTCTATCTCTGATTTCAATTCTATTTCATTCAGTTTGGATAATCTCTTCTATGCTTAATGCTTTTCTTGGATTGATCAACCTAGAATTGATTTTGGATTCAAATTCATAATTGGAAAATTGGTGATTGAGTTGGAAATGAAGTTGATTAATATTGTGATGTTGATTCTAGGAATAGAACTATATTGCAATACATTCTTGTGAATCCAATGCTTAATGTTTGTTCTAATCTTGCATCACCTAAGGAATTAGGGTTCTTGATTTGTAACAAAAGGATTATCATCTAAGGAATTAGGGATAAATCTAGGTTAGTGATTTGAATGTCAATTGAATGAATTGGATTGAGATTAAGATTGAACAAAGTTACATTAGGTGGAAATTGAGGGATTCTGATACCTAACCGTTTTTTCCTATATTGAATTCATTGTTTAATTGCTTTTGTTTCATTCATTGTTGTGACAACTCTAAAAACAAAAATTCATAAAAACTCTTGGAACTATGAAATTCATTCGTTCAAATAGCTATTGCTTAACCTACGTTGTTACTTGAAACATAATCCTCGTTGGGAACGATACTTTACTTTCACTATTATTACTTGTTGCGATTTGGTGCACTTGCAAACCATCAACAATTTCCTTGTGGCCGAGCTTGATACCTCGACCTCTATTAATTTTTAGCTCGGTATGCTCGGTGGCCGACCTTGACACCTCGACCCATATACAAGCCCCCCAAGCTTTTGGCTCGAAAGCGCGTAAAAGTTTTACTGGAAGAACCGAGCTATGCCGAGATGTAGGCTGATAATGACTTTTTGGTCTGTGCTAGCATGTAAGTTTCTCAATTTCTGAGTTGGAAATAGATATGGTTATTGTCATTAAGGCCTAGTTTGTTTTTGCCGCGTGGCCCTTGTGGCATCATTTCCGAGACCAACTCTACGGCTGCATACTCAAGTCCTTAGCTGTTGTAGCACGTGTTCCGATGTCTTCGCCACCTATTAGTCCGCCATTGGTGCGTCGAATTTGCACAGACTTGAAAAGACGTTTCCCTTCCTTCATACAGTATCTCTCATCATTACTTTTTGGAAAGTAACGTTAGCCTTTGTTTTTTGAAGCGTCAAGGTCTCTGCTATAAATTGGTTTGAACTTGCTGAGGAGTTCACTTTGCCTCCTTTCTGCTCAAACCCTTCTTCTTCAAGCTCTTCTCCTTCAAGTTTATGCATTTTCTTTTTTCTTCCAGGTACGCCCTTCCCCGTTCTTCTGTATTTCGTTGTTTTCTTCTTTTGTTTCATCCATGGAGCCTTCCTTCGAAGTTTCTCAAAATGCCTCTTCTGAGGTTCAGATTATAGAACCTGGGATAAACCTAATTGGGGGTTCTCCCCATTCTTCTCTGCCTCCTTCAAAGGGTAATGGGGGTAACTCTAGGGCTTCTTCCTCCTCTTCTAATGAGAGTAGCTCTGCTACTCCCGAAGCTATAACTGCCCCGAAGCGTCGTAGACAGGCCAAAAGGAGGCCTAGAGTTCCGTATCCAGACATCACCATCCCAGGGTATTTCTGGGTTAGGCCCGATGCCGGGGCTTTTCATTCCAACTTTAGGACTTCCGAGTCCCTTGAAACCATTAAAACCAAAGTTGCCTCTACTCGTGGTACTGTAGAATGCCTGCCTTGCTCAGAAAATGAGCATGTTTTTCTTCAATCCCCTTCCAACGAACCACATTTTATATATGTGTACAAAACGTTTTTTTAGCAAATTGGTATCACCATTCCCTTCACCCCCTTCGAGTGTGAAGTCTTGAGAATTATGAACGTTGCTCCAACTCAGCTACATCCAAATAGTTGGGCCTTCCTGAAAGCCTTCCAAATTTTGTGTGGTCAGATAGGGATGGAGGCCACGGCTCCCAAATTTCTTTTCTTTTACAAAGTTCGGTTTGGGGACCGACTTGGCTGGATCTCCCTGAGTGGAGTGGAGAAGAGAGGAATCATTAGGCTCTATAAGAGCTCCTACAAGTTCTTTAAGTCGGACTTTTTCAAAGTCTGACCTACTGAGGGCAACGAACCCTTCTTTTTTGACTCGGTTGGGATACCGAAATTCCCCTTCTATTGGCAACCTCACCCCTCCAAGTTTTCTAGCTTTGATATCGACTGTATGACAGCTCAAGAAAGAATCGACGTTGAGATTCTCAAACTTTTTCCTCGGTCACTGCCCTGTGGGAGGCTTTTAAAACTTCCCACCTCTTCCACTCGGCAAGCCGATTTCGATCATAATTTGTTTTTATTTAAAGGTATTTTAATTTACCTGTTAATATTGTAACTACTATATTCTTACCGATCTTTTTTTTTACAGTGCTTATGGGGAAATTCAACTATAAGTCCCTATTGAAGAAGTCAGCTCCCCAGGATACTAGTGGGTCAGTTCTTGCTGTCGACGTGAATGGTAAGAAGAAGAAAATTGTTGAGACGACCGACCCCAATACACCTTTCCCCAAACAATCCCAGGCAGATATTCGATTCGAGGTTCCAAGAGGAAGTGCCTCTCTCCTCCCGGCGACCGAAGAGACTCATGTTGTTGAAAGTAGAGCTAAAAAGGTTCCCATGGTGACCGATTTGACCTCGGACACCTAATGGTATAATGGGAGTTGTAATCCCGACATCAGCTTACTTTGGGGGAACGATTTCAACCCTGGACTCCTTATTGATAAGGAAGTGTTGAAGCCAGCAGATGCTCGGCTTTTGCTGGAGCAGGGAACCGATGCAAGCATGGAGGCTACTGCGGCGTATGCCCTTCGCATCTCCTTCATTGTCCACTTCTGGAGCCGTGAGCTCTCTAATAATGTGAAAAAGATGGAGTTGATGAAGGCGGATGCTGCCAGGGCTTTGCGGGTAACAGATGAACTGTCTCAGGCCGTGGCCAAATGCGAGGAGCAAGCCCGAGCTATTGGCCAGCTTAAGTCCCAAAAAGCCGAGCCTGAGAAAACCAAAGCTTCCCTTCAGTCCAAGTTGGACCAGGAGAGGGTAGAAAAGGCTAGCTTGCAGAAGGCTGCTGAAGATTCTCATGCTTCCTTTGCTCAATTGCAACAATCCTTAGAGGTTAAAAGGGAGGCTAACCGTAAGCTTCAAGTCGATCTGAATGAAGCCGAAGCCACCATCATGAAGGAGCATGTCAATGGATTCTCCCGAGCTGTGAAGCAACTTCAATACTTCAACCCAGACGCTGAATTTTCCCGAGCTGATGTGGACAAGGTATAACAGCCTGTTTTTAATTATGCAGTTAACAGTAAAAATAAATTTATTTATATTTTAAATTGAGACTTAGGAAATGATTTTGGAGAAAACAAAATCATATCTGGAACTCACTCTACGGTAGGAAGCTTTGGTTAAAAAATTGGGTTTAAAACTCAGACGGAAATCGGTCTGCGTTTTTTTTAACTGACAATATAATTTTATACTGACATAAAACCCTAATTTAGCCCGAAAACTGAAATTTGTAGTCTTTTTTATATTTTGTCATTGAGGAAGTCTACTTTCCAAATTTCTGATCAGAAATAAAATATTATGTTTTTTCGCATTTAATTTTGGTAAAAGTTGCGGATTAAAGCAGTCGGTGTTTTCACTGACAGTAAGATTTTAATGATCATAAAACCTAATTTTGACTCGTGAACGAAATGGTTTATATTTAAATCATATTTCCAACGAGTTTGGTTAGTTTGAAATTTTTCAGTCGAAAACGAAATATTACGCTTTTTACGGGCATAAATCCCTAATCGGGAAACCGACGGAGTCGAGAAGGGAGGTGCAGAGACAAAACCCGCCACCGGAGGAGCTGGGTCATGGGGTGAGTCACCACCATGACTCACCAAGCATTTATGAAGCATTAAATGCAAATTTATGTGAAATGACCAAAATGCCCTTTTAGCTTAACCTAACCAAAGTTAAGTTAGATTTTAACCATGGTTAAGGAACCATGGTTAGTTTGTGTGGTCTAAAATCAGTCACACCCTCCACTAAATGTGAGCCACGTATTTATTAACCATAGTTAGCAAAGTAACAATAGCTAAGTTAATTATTAACTATGGTTAAGCTTATATTAATTAAATAATCACAAAAGCTATTAATCCAACATCTAATAAACCAAACAAGGCCTAAGATATAACCTATATATACCACAAAACTGCAGCCCCTTCACTCACACCTTCATTCTCTTCATCTTCTTCATTTTCTTCATTTTCTCTCACTTTTCTCAAGAACACTTCAAACAATTTTCTGAAGGACTTGATCCATTCCTTTCAATTTTCCAACATCTAAGAGGTATACCTTACTCTTCTTGATAAATAAACATCATGTTCTTCATTGATTTTCTTGTTTCCAAGTCATGATCATCAAGTTTTCATGAGTTTTTCATTCTTAGATCTAGAATTTCAAATATTTCTAGAAAATTGTAGAAAAATCATTTTAATGTGAAACCAATTTCTATGATCTTAATATGTCCTCTACTATCATCATCTAAGAGTATGTAATCAAAATCATTTTCCTTCCTATTTATCTATTGAAGGCCGAATCTATATATTTTTAGGCAAAGGAAGTTTTGTTCAATTTTTACAATATGACACTTGATCTTTACTCTTTAATACCTATAGTTGTTGTAACTAGAAGCTTGAATCAAAAAGAATTTCCTAGCCTATTTTACTAAGTAAGGCCGAAACTTAATTAAAAGGGAGATTAAATTATTTTGTTAATATTTTCAAGTTAAGATAATTTATCTAAGCTATCTAAGACTATAGGAACTATAATCCAAAAGCTTGGAATGAGAAAAGAATCCTAACCCTATGTTTAATTAGGAGGCCGAAACCTAGCTAGTTAGGTTAAGAGTGATTTTGTTGATTAATTATAGTGTATTGTTTGGTTGAAAGAGAAACTGTTAAACTGTGGTGTAATAACGAGGATCGTTGAAGTCAGAATTCTGGTGCTAACTCAGGTGGGGGAAAGAACCAATCTACCATTAGAATCGATAAGTAGCATATTATATAATAATTGTGTAGGGCGACCTAAACCCTACTAGTAGTTGAGTAATCGACAAGACCAAAATCATATTGGAAACATTTTCTGTAAAACCAATGGTGATTTGGGGATTGTAGGTTTATCGACGTTAGGATGATTTTATCTTATCTGAGGTTGATTGAATTTATTATTATTATTGCATTGCTTATGTGATATTTTGTGGTATTTGAATTATTTTTGATATTGTGTTATGCATGATCTGCCTGGTTTTTAATATTGTGCTTAGCTGATTTTTAAGTAAGGATATGTGTTGTTCGGGAGATAATTGTTTGGGTGAGAGAATAAAGGTGATTTAGAGGTGCCTAGCCTAATTAAGTGGTTTTATCTATGAGGAAAAAGGTGTTGAGACTTTGATGGAAGGTTGAGACACTAGGTTGTTATTGATGTAATTTAGGGAGATTCATTTATAGATGTATTGTTATTCACAGCCATGTGAGTGGAACACACGAGGTTAGGATATCCTATTTTAGGATATCGGATATTGCGGGTGAGTGCCCTACGGATGTGGATGCCGAGGTAGACTACCGTAATATTCTTTTAGTTCTTGACACGTTCGAATGCTTTTGGCACTGGACCATTCTGGACTGATATTCCTCGACGCGTTCGCATATTCTTGGCACTGGACCGTTATAGACTAATACTCGCTTAGTCATTGACGAGTTCGAAAGTTATTTGCACTGGACTGTTTCGGACTACTGACTAATGTGACAGGAGTAAAGATGGCCACATCAGTATAAAGTCTTAGTTGCAGGGGTAGAGGGTAGAGGATGATATGGTGAATTGAGGATGACTGTTGATTTTGAGTGATGCGTGTCTATGGCTATCATTATATTATGTGCTATGTATTCTTTTCTGCTTTTGATGATAGAAATGTTTCTTATCCCCTATGTTCTATATTATGTATCTATTTTGTCATGTGATCGTATGAGAAGATCTGATGGAGGAACCGGTTGCTGAGGAGCAGGATAGGATTCCTTATGAACCGGATGCAGGAGGACGAGTTGTGACCCATGGTGATAGGGTCTAGATAGTTATGGCCGGTGCGTCTCGTAAGAAGTTTTATATTTTCCGCTAAGTACAACTTTTGTTTAAGTACATGCCTGTGAGGGATCCTACAGAGAGGATACCCTCAACAGTGTTTTGGTAATGTAATAATAAAAAAACAGGTGTGTATTTATATATTATAACCTTGGTGTGTTTAATTTGCAGAAGTCGTATGATTGTTTCAATAAAGTTTTAATTTTTACGCGTTTTCACGTTAAGCATGCGATTAAGGAATTAATTAATAAGGTTTTAAGCTAATAAAACACCGGGGCACAACGGGGTGTCTCACAAGGACTTTAACAAGGATGGAGTTATGGTTCCTCTGTCCGAGCTCGAAGATGAAGAGGAGAATCTCAAAGAAGATGTCCAAGAAGAAGAGGTCGAATAGCATGCTGCCGAGAAGAAAGGGAGTGGCGAAGGCTAAATGGCTGTGCCTGATCCATCTGCAGTTGTTCTTCCAGGTGCTAATGATGCCCTTGATTCTACTCCTGTTGGAACCATTGCTCATGAGGATGCCTATGAGCAACTGTTTGACGAATCTGGGCAAGTATACCCAGTCGTGCAAGTAATACGGTGGTGAGACCGATTATCGTATCCACGGGGATTGGATGTCAATTACCAATTCACAAACTCAGCAACTATCGAGACTGTGCAGAGAAATCAAAATAAACAAAACAGAAGAATAAAATCTTTTTGTATTTTTGTCGAGCACTTGGAATGCGAAAAGGATATGTTGGGATCAGATTTCACCAAACCTCTGTCTCACGTACTACCAGGACTATATACCTCCCATTCATGCTTCAGATATTAAAATCAATCCACTAAACTACTCAAGCCCCGATCTCTCGGATGGCAAGAGCCTAAATCCACTAATAGACCCTAATCCCTTAGGTGGCCTAGATTAATGAATTTGCATTAGGATTAGGGATTACGCGATTACTAGAAAACCAAACTCCATTTCTAGACGCAAGGGTTACTAGGTGATTAAATTCAATTCCGGTTCTAATACGAATTTCTCAATTGCATATCAAAACACTAATCGAGTCATGGGGGTGCTAGCCACAACAAGCATTAAGCATGGAAAATTAATCACTAATACGAATGCATGAACACAGAATAATCAGTCAAGACAAATACATGTTAATCAGTTTGGTTACATCTAATCCCAACAAACGGGATTTAGCTACTCATAAAAGAGAAAGCAAAAACCAGAGAAATAGGAGAAGAGGAGAGAAGAAACTCCATGGGAGCTTTCCACTATCGTCACAGCAGCCCCTCTCAACAACTCCGTTCTAGGGTTACAATCCTTCCTCAGCCGCAGCCTCCAAGGTCTCTATTTTTTTGATGGTTTTTGGTCTCCACTAGGGTTCCCAACTCTAAATCCTCCAATCCAGAATACAGATCCCCTTTTTCTGTCAGCTCTGCGCTCTATTTATAGAGAGGCCACGCGTCACGGCCGTGATGGCCATCACGGCCAGGCCGTGACGTGTTCTGGAGTGGGCGCGCTTTCAAATTTGGAGCATCAAGGACGTGAGCCTCATCACGGCTAGGCCGTGATCGGTTCTGTTTGGCCTGTCACGGCCGTGATGAGAATCACGGGTAGGCCGTGACAGCTTCTGACTTTTGCCTTCAATCTTCTCAGTTTTCTTGATCATGGCCGTGATGATCATCACGGCAAGGCCATGATGGGCTCTGCTTGGCTCATTTTCTTCACTTTTCAAGCTCTCTTTCATCCAAGCTCCATCAAGGCTAATTCTGAGCATTTTTCCTTAAATTCCTGCAAAACAACACCAAGAAACCGCTTCACCCGTTCCAAGGGAAAAACTAACTAAAATCAAATAAAGAATGCCTAATCTATATGAAAAATGCATGCAAAAGTGTATATGAAACATCATGTAAAATCACACTATCAGTAACTTAGGAAAATAATTTTTTTATTATGTGTTTCATTCCTAGGGCAATGCCCTTTTTGTTTATGGAACCTTGTGTACTTTGGCCTTTGCCCTTTTTATATTATGATAATTATGTGTTGTCTTTGGGTGGCGAGTTTCTTTTCACCTTTCAAACTTAGAAAATTTTCTAAGTTCATGCCTTGTATTTTATAACTCTGCCGGCTTTTTGAGCTCGGATCTTTAACTGAACAAGCTTCTAACTTTTTCCTAAGTTAGTACTCGGCTTTTACGTTTTTTGCGTGTTACTCGGCTTATGCAAGCTTTCGGAGCTCGGAATACCTCTTTAGGTTTTTTAATTACCTTTTTAGGTATTTAGTTTATCCTCTTTAGATTCGGCATTTCGACTACAACTCGGTCAATTTTAGCTCGGTCAACCTTTTTAGGTCTTTAGTTTTTGTCTATTTAGGTTCGGCATTTCGACTTCAACTCGGTCGATTTTAGCTCGGTCAACCTTTTTAGTTTTTGCCTCTTTGGGTTCGGCATTTCGACTTCAAATCGGTCGATTTTAGCTCGGTCGACCTTTTTAGGCTCGGGTTTTTCACAAATAAATTTTTAACCATATAACAGTCTTCTTACCAAATAATGCAACTGAAATAGATTTTATTTATTTATTTTCTCAGGTATGTCTCATTAAAACCTTTCCGGCAAAAACCTCGTGGGAAAAAGACCGGGGTAGGAAAAAGAGTACTTTACCTGCTTACATAACTTTCAACTAAAATAAAATTTAAGGTGGGAAGTGTTCCAAGTTCTTGGAACGGCCTTTCCTGATTAACTCTTCTAGCCTATAAGCACCATTTCCTAGACTTTCAACTATTCTGAATGGGCCAGCCCAGTTTGTTGCGAGTTTACCCTCTTTGGAGTCTTTTCTTGCATCGTTTTGCAATCTCAGCACTAAGTCACCTTGTACAAACTCCCTTGGCCGCAATCTTGAGTTATGCTTCCGATTTGCCTTCTGCTTGCATAGTTCCTCCCTGATCTTTGCTTCATCTCGGATTTCTTCTGCCATGTCAAGCTCAACTCAGATTTCTTCTTCATTCTTGCTTTGGTCATGGTGTTGCCTTCTAAAAGAGAGTTCACCGAGCTCAACCAGAATCATTGCATCAGTTCCATAGGTTATCTTGAATGGTGTTTCTCCAGTTGATGACTGTGGCGAGCAGTGATAAGCCCAGAGGATGCTCGGTAATTCTTCATCCCATGCCCCTTTTGATCTGCCTAACCTTTTCTTGAGCTCGTTCAAAATGACTTTGTTGGCGGCCTCTGCTTGTCCATTTGTTTGTGGGTGCTCAACCGAGGTCACCTTATGTTTGATTCCGAGGTTGGAGTAGAACTCTCGGAGCCCTTTATCAGTGAACTACTTTCCATTATCTGTGACAATCGCATAAGGTAGGCCATGTCTGCATATGATGCTTTTCCACACAAAATTATGAACCTTTTTAGCTGTTATGGTAGCTAATGGTTCGGCTTCAATCCACTTGGTGAAGTAATTGACTCCCACTAGCAAGAACTTGACTTGGCCTTTAGCAACCGGGAAGGGTCCGACAATATCCATCCCCCACAAAGTTAAAGGTCACGGTGAGAGCATGGAATGAAGCTCTTCACCTAGTACTCGCGCAATATTGATGAATTTCTGACAAGGTTCACACTTGTTAGTCTAGGGCATAGTCTGATCTCATGGTCGGCCAATAAAACTCCGCTTGCAGGACCCGAGCTGCTAGAGATCGGTGCCTCTGGCTTCAACCCCCTTTTTTTTCAACCCAATATAACATATCAAACCCTTGTATCCACCCGAAACTTAGTTTCCTTCAACCCTTGTCTTGCTAAGCACCCATGCTCTTCTAAATCCTAAGATTGGGTTGACATGGTTTTTATGGATTTTTGGCTTATAACATAAGGTCATCAAGAAACAATAGGCTTATTAGGCTCAATGTGGCTAACTAGGGAACATGCAAGAAGGATGGTTCTTTTTAGGCCAAGTAGCTATTTCAAAGAAAATTGCCTAAATCATTTGATGCAAACATATAACCATGCAAACCATGAAGAGATTCAAGCAAATCCGAGAAAGTGCAACTTAAAAGTGATTCACACAATTTAAAAACAATGTTGGAGGCTTAAATTCCTCACCTAGACATTTTTAGCAAATTATTTAATGGAGATACAATCCCTAGTGTGTGCACCCCTTCACCCCAAACTTGTCATAAATCATGCAATCCAAACAAAAATTCTCAAAGTTCAATTTTCAATTTTTCATGGGGATCAATTTTCAAATTTTCAAAACATAGGGGGAAATCATCAAAAATCAACATATATCATGCAATCCATCTATGCTAAATTCAATTAAATTCATTCAAGCTCACCGACACAAGACTCGACACACATATGACTCGAAGCAAAGCAAAGAAAAGATAATTAAAAAGAGAAGGGTTTAGAAAAACTCATGAAGACGCTTCCACCAGGATCCCATTGCCTGTGGTACAAAGGCCAAGAGATGCCCAAGATGTAAGACCTTCCTCCCGGGTCAAATGGTAAGTCACCTACTCCAAGAATGGCCATTATGTAATTAGTTTCTCCATGAAGCACTAGAACCATAACTTTTTGAGGTGACCTTAGAGCCTTTGCCGTTGTTGATGAAAACTCACAATGCTTAGGCAATGACTTGAACTCCAAAGTTGGTATTTTTACCAAGTAATGTGATAGACAAAAGGGACTACCTTTGTAACATCCACACATGCATGCAAACTAACATACTTATCCAACTCAGAATTTCTATGCTCCTCAATAGGAATGGTGAAGGAAGAGTTTTCTACATGATTCTTCTTAATCGTCCATTGCAAAGGAATAATGGGGGATAATTCCTCATTGCACTCTGCTTCATGATCATCTCCTCTTAAATCATCTTCCACTACCACTTCATCTTCATTTAAGTCCATATTGGCAACAACATTCTCTTCAATTTGAGTCTCGTACGACTTTTCTGCTAGCAATTTAGAAAATTCACCAGCTTGCTCTTCTAACCTCTGAAAGTTGTTACTTAGCATCTCCGCTATCAATTGAGAACGTTTCTTTTTATGCCTTTGAATCATGGCACTAAATTCTTCCTTGGTACGCTCTATGCTCTGGATCAAATGTTGAGCATCTATATCCCAAAGTGATTCCAGCACCTCGGGATCCAGCTTAATGTCTGGTAGTGGTTGTAAGGATGACAAATAGGATCTTCATTCCTCCTTGGAGTATATCTTCACATACTTATCAACAATACAATCAAGCACGATCCAATCAATTTGAAATTCTCTGTTTAGATAGAAACAATGGTCCATGTGTGGCATCCACCTAACACAACCAAAACTCAAAAGAAAAGATCAAATATATACAAAATAGAAAAAATAATGTCTAAAGTAGTTGTCTTCTTTGTTACTGATGTTATTGGTAGTGTCAATCCCCGACAACGGCACCAAAAACTTGATAGGGTCTGGCAAGCGTACCGGATCGAAGCAAGTAATAATAAAACGGTGAGAAACCGAGTATCGAACTCAGGGATTGGGAAACCAAGTATCACTTCACAAATTAAACAACTATTTAGACTGGGAAATAGGTGTGAAAAGATTTCAAGAGAATAAATGAAACAATAAAAGAAATCAAATATTTTTGGGTTTTTAAATATGAGAAGAGAGCTTCCAGGATCGGGACTACCACAATGACCAATTATGAATCCTAATTGACTATACCTTTGTTAATATCTAACTCAATTGAAGGTGAATCATTTTAGCTTAGTTAATGTTCCCTCTCGAGATACAAGAACCGTGTCCAATTAAACCAACTCTTACTCTCGTGGTAATTGTATTTAAATTGAACACATTACAATTTATGATAATTCAATGATACCCTCGAAAGACCGCTTCTAACTCTCGTGATTTAAGTCCTAAGTTCAATTCATATGGATCCAATACCTAGGTTCACTTCTCAGTTCCTCCCTAGAATATCTGAGACATGCAAATAGGTGATCAATCAATTTACATGGATGAAGTACAATAAAAACTAAATCAATGAGTCAAACATCAACAAAAGAGAAAAATCAAATATTCTCATACTAATGTCAAAGGACATTGTGCAATCCTAGAAACGAAACAACTATTCAGCCATAAAAAAAATAATAAGAAAAGGAGAAAATAAAAATTCCATTGAATGTACTGTATTGCTTGAACTGACGGTGCTGGGACATCAGCTATGCGCTACTGACTTGCGCGCTCCTTGGACCTTTGTGTCCTCCTCTTATAGTTCAAGTCTTATTCTCTTTAATCCAAATAAAATTTCAATAGATATGTTTCAATAAATCGTTCCCCCTTTTCTCGTAATCAGCTAATCAATTCCGATCTGCTGTCATATCTAAAATCTTTTTCACTCTATTATCCCAATTCCATATGAAATCTCGCGGCCCCCACCTTGTATTCCTTGATTCACATTTGGTCCCTTTTTTATAGCTTATCACTCTATGTTTTATTTTCCAATTTCATTATCCAAGTTTTCTCTTGCTGACACAATTCTATATGGATGTGGGCCAGCTGCTTGCTTTTCAACTTCTTTCCAAAACCCAAATCCAAACTTCAATTGGATTCCAATTCATCAAATGGCCCTCTACGTGACTTGATTCCCAAATCCATTCAAATCCATTCGAAGCCAATGTTTCATGTGGGACCCGCATGCTTTCTTTTCTTTTGTTTCACTTAAACTGGGTTCTTTCAATATGAAGTCCAATCCTTCACTCTTAATTCCATAAAATCCTTTTTCTAGCTTCTTTCTTTTCAATCTTGCTTATTTAATTGATTTTCATTCTTTTCTTTTTTTTTGATATTTTTCTAAAAATCAAAAATAAGATAAATATCAGAAAATTAATCAAAATCAAATTAAAATTAATTAAATATACATATTAACTCTAAAATAACCAAAATAAGAAAACAAAGTCTAATTTGGTCTAAATCAAGCATTCAACAAAATTTAATTGATGAAATCCACTCTAAAATAATATCTAAAACATGATAAGCCAACGGATTATCAAAATACCCCAAACTTAAACTTTGCTTTTCCCCAAGCAAACTAAAAATAAAAAAGACTCAAAACTTGGCAAGCTCAATGGACTCAATTAATTTCGCACAAATTTCATGCATTTTTATCAATTCAATTTTTATTCAATATTTCCCCTTTTCATTTTAATTAAACAATCCCCAAATTCATTTATTTTAAACAAAGAGAATACATCATTCATACAATCATTAATCTAAGCAAATGATCAAAGTTACACACAAAAGGGAGATCACCAATTTCAAATAATTGCCTTCCTCACAAGGGCATTTAGTATTTCACTCATTCGCTCAATTTGTCTAGGATATCAACTTTCACTCAATTTCACATTTTAACCGCACTTTCCATGAATTTGATTTTCATCTAAAAAATAGTTCCCACGAAAACATGCATGCATCATCAAAAGGTCTTTTAAAGGTTGTAATGAGGTCTGACTTAAGGTAAAATATTTAAAGGTACAAGGCTAAGACCCTAAGAACTAAGAGAGCATGAACATTTTTACACATTGACTTTCCACTCTTATTCCATTTTCCAATTATTTTATTTTATTTTATTTTATTTTTATTCTTTCATTTTGGGTGGCTACAACCTTTTCCTTTTAATACCTTTTTTGACATTTTTGTATTTTTCTTCTTTTTCTTTTTAATATAGTGGTGAGTAAACCCGCCTGTCACGCGGGTGACCCGGGTTCGTTCCCCGACAACGGCGCCAAAAACTTGATAGGCTCCGACAAGTGTACTTGATCGAAGCAAGTAATAATAAAACGGTGAGAAACCGAGTATCGAACTCAGGGATTGGGAAACCAAGTGTCACTTCACAAATTAAACAACTATTTAGACTGAGAAATAGGTGTGAAAAGATTTCAAGAAAATAAAAAAAACAATAATATAAAATCAAACATTTTTTGGGATTTCAAATTAAAAGAGATTTCCAGAAATTGGGTTACCAACAAGACTGCTCATGCTACTAAATTGACTACCCCTCTTGTTAATTATCAAAATTGCTTTGAAGGTGAATTTATCCTAAATAAGTTAATGTTCCCTCTCGAGATATAAGAACCATGCCTAATTAAACCAGCCCCTACTCTCGTGGTAATTGTATTTAAATTGAACCCATTAAGATTCGTGACAATTCAATGAACCCTCGAATGACCGCTTCTAACTCTCGTGATTTAAGTCCTAAGTTCAATCCCTATAGATCCAATATCTAAGTTCACCGCTAGGTTCATCCTTAGAGTATCTATGACATGCAAATAAGTGCGCACCAAATTTACAAGTAATTCATGCAATATGAATTAAATCAAAAGCAAATTGGAACTAACAAAGGGAAAACATCAATTCATAACATAAAACAAGTCTTGGGCATAGCCCCAATTCCTAGAAATAAAAAGACTACTCAATCATTGCCATGGTCATGGCAACCTTGAATAACAAAAGCATAAAAATCCTAAGAGAAAAGAAGAAATTGAGAAGAAGAGAAATCATAACAAAAACTTGATGGGCTCCATTTGGCTCATTTTTCTTGTATTTCAAGCTCTACCTTCATGCAAACTCTAACATAACTGGTCTGAGCATTTTAATCTTCGTATTTAATTACCAAATCAATATCTCCAAATTAATTGTCAAATCTTATCATATCATTTATTGTTGTGATAGGCAATTATTATCCAAATCCAAATTGATTTAGATCCAATCTTTTATCTCAATGCCAATTGAATTATCTTTTAATCATAATAATTCAAATCCAAATTGATTTGGATTCAAATCCATCATGTGGGCCCTTGCAATTTACTTGGCAATCTTCAATTTAATTGCAATCCTTCTTCTTTGTCATTTCCTAAAAATAAAAATAAGAAAATATTGAGAAAATCAATTAAATGCACACATTGACTCTAAAATAACTAAAATAGGAAAACAAAGTCTAATTTGGGTTAACTCAAGTATTCAAATCAACTTAATTGATTAAATCCACTCTAAAATAATAGATAAAACATGATAAGCCAGCGGATTATCAATCGGCCACCTGAATGCATTCCACAGATTCCTCTATGCATCTCGCCCATTACGTACTCGGACTGCTCCTTTGTTATGCACTTTAGTAAATGTATGGAGAATCATCTTCTGTATAACTTTCCATCTCGAATGGTGTAATGACAAGATTTCAGACAGATTTTCCTTGCCTCTTTAGGATCATCGGGCCATTTGTCCGAGGCTAAATATTCCCAAATCGGTGTCATCCAGACCCGATCATAGTGCTCGGTCATTATTACCTCGGCACTCTTTATGCTCGGTTCAGAGAGATTTTCCTGAATGAAAGTTCTTAGCTGGCAGCTTTTTTGGTGCTAGCCAACTTAGACAACAGATCTGCCCTGGAATTTTCCTCACGAGATATATATTCGATAGTAAAATTATCAAATTCTGAAATTAAACTATTAACTTTACAAATATACCTGGTTAATTGGGGATCCTTTGTTTGATAATCACCCGAGACTTGTCCTGTTACAAGTTGCGAATCACTTCGGCACTTCAACTCTTTGACTCTAACCTCTTTAGTTAGCATCAGTCTTGCAATAAGGGCTTCATATTCTACTTTGTTGTTTGAAGCAGTAAACCCAAACTTCAAGGATTACTCCAGGACTAGATTATCAGGACCTTCAAGAATTATTCCAGCTCCGCTTCCTTTCAAGTTAGATGAACCATCAACATATAGAAGCCAGATGAAGGATTCCGAATTCGACTTTGAAGAGAGCTCGGCAATGAAGTCGGAGAGACACTGTGCTTTCATTGGTCCCCTCGACTCATATTGCAAACCGAACTCTAACAACTCCACTGACCAAGCTATCATTCGTCCTTCTAGATCAAGTTTTCTGATAACTTGCTTTATTGGATGATCTATTTTGACTATAACTTGGTGTGACTGGAAGTAAGGTCGTAACCTCCGAGCTGCCATGATTAAAGCGAGGGGTGAGCTTTTCAATTACTTGATACCGTGTTTCTGCATCTTTCAGAATTCTACTAACGTAATACACCGGCATCTATTGTTTTTCTTCCTCCTGGAGGATTACTGCACAGATTGCGTAATCATTGACGGACAGATACAAGTACAGCTCTTTGCCGAGCTGTGACCGAGTTAGGATCGAGGGAGAGGCTAGAAAAAGTTTCAGATCTTCAAAGGCCTTCTCACACTCCTCAGTCCAAGTGAATTCCTTTGGTCTTTTCAGAAGCTAAAAGAAAGGTTTTGCTTTTTCTGCAGATTTTGGGAGAAAGCGGGACAGAGTAGCTAATCGATCGGCTAGCCTCTATATCTCTTTCACATTCTATGGGCTCCGCATTCCATTTATGGCTTTGTACTTATCAGGATTACCTTCAATTCCTCTATGTGTTAGCATATATCCCAAGAACTTCCCTCCTTGTACACCAAAGGAGCATTTCTCTGGATTCAACCTCATGTTGTACTTTCTAAGTTGGCCAAAAATTTCTTCGAGGTCGGTTGGGTATTGTTTTGGATCATTGGACTTTACCACCATGTCATTAACATAAACTTCAAGGTTCTTTTTGATCTGATTGACAAACACTTTGTCCATTAGCCTTTGATATGTTGCACTAGCATTTTTTTAAACCGAAAGGCATTACTCAGTAGCAGTAGTTTGCCCCATCGGTCATAAATGTTGTTTTTTCTTCATCAGGTGGATACATCCTTATTTGATTATAACCTGAATATGCATCCAAGAAAGTCAAGATTTTGTAACCTGAAGCCCCGTCCACCAATCTGTCAATGTTGGGAAGAGGATAAGAATCCTTTGGACATGCTTTGTTGAGATACGTGTAGTCGGTGCACATTCTCCACTTTCTGTTGGCCTTTCTCACTAACACCACATTAGCTAGCCAAGTAGCGTATTTCACATCTCTGATGAAATTTGCTTTGATAAGCTTCGCAGTCTCCTTGGCTACTGCCTTGCGCCTTTCTTCGCCGAGCTATCTTTTCCTCTAAACTATAGGCTTGGCCTCAGACATATAGATAGCCTATGGCACAGAACATTGGGGTCTATGCCAGGCATATCCGATGTCTTCCAAGCAAACAAATCGGCATTCCTCTTTAGAACAGCTTGAATCTGTTGTTTGAGTAAGGGGTCGAGCTGACTGCTGACCTCGGTGCACTGTTCGACTTGGGCTCCCAGTTGGAACTCCTCTAAAGACTCTGTTGGTTTAGCTCTGGACTAATACATCTCCATTCTCAGATCCAATTCAAACATACTAGCCGAGCTTGCCGGGCTAACTGAATTGACTGAACTTACCACTTCTGCTTTATCATCTTTAGCATTTTTTGTGATATTTTAGCTCTCTGGTCACCTTTAGACTATCCTCATAACACTGTCTAGCCATCCTCTGGTCAGCTCAGACGGTAACTATCTCTCCCGAATCAGTTGGAAATTTCATGGTGAGGTGCAGGGTTGAGACAATTGCTCCGAGTTCATTCAGAGTTGGCCTTCCGATGACATACCTGACTGATATGGTTCGGGCGAGCTTGCCCTCACCAAATGCTGTCAAGAGGTCTATGTAACCTTGGGTCTTTACCTGCTCTCCGGCGAACCCTACTAGCTTGTCCTCCTATTCTTTTATCAACTTTTTTGGAATTCCAAGCTTTTTAAAGGTTGCCAAGTACAAAATGTCAGCCGAGCTACCCTGACCAACAAGTGTTTGTTTGACCGAGTAGTTGGCTAATTCTATCGTTATCACCATCGGGTCATCTTGATTAGGATCTAGTCCTTCGAAGTCATCATCTGAGAAAGTAATGGGAGGTCTCGACCACGTAGGTTTTCCAGACACCGAGTTGACAGGTCGGATAGCTTTTACATAACACCTCCGAGCTGAACTCGTTGTACCTCCTCATATGAAAACTCCTGAAATAGTATTAATGACTCCTCTAACTCACTCCTCTAACTCCTCCCTATGTTTCATCGTTAGGAGATATCTGGTTGTGTACATGGTCTCTGTTTTGATTGTTACTTTGCTGGTTTGCATCTCGGTTACGATTGCCATAACCTCATCTTCTGCATCGTCGGCCAGCTCGTCCACCACCATTATCATCTCGGCGAACGAACCAGTCAAGACGGCCTGCTTGTACCAAGTCCTCAATTTTTCCCTAGGCTGTTCTACAGTCTTCAGTGGAGTGACCATAGTTTTGATGCCATTTACACTGTTTACTTCTGTCAGCATTGGCTGGAGTTTTAGACGACCGAGGTAAGGTGAGTAACTCGGCATTGTACTCCTCCTGGAGAATGGATGCTCTGGATCGGTTTAGCGGTGTATAGGACTGGTACCTGGGTTGCCTCTCTGAGAACCCCCTTTCATTGCTCTTTTGGGCCCTTTGTGGATTGGCCCCTCTATCTCTTTCTTTGCTCGGGACCGAGCTCTTGTCCTCAAAACCTCTTTCCCTCTTTTTGGATTCTACCATCTCTTCCGAGTTCATGAAACCTGTGACTTTTTCCTGCAACTCTTCAAAATCTCTCGGTGGTTTCCGATATAAATACTCAAAGAAAGGCCCCGGATTCAAACCGCCCATGATGGTATGGAGACAGAGTTCTGAGCTCATATTGGGGATTAAAATTTGTTTAGCATTAAAACGAGTCATGTAATCTCTAAGTGATTCATTCTTTTCTTGTTTAAAATTCACCAGCAAGACCGAGTGCCTTTTATGCTTTCGACTCGCTGAGAATTGTGCAGTGAACTTAGTTACAAGCACATCAAAAGAATCAATTGATTGAGGTGGAAGATTCGTAAGCCAGGTCAATGCAAGGCCTTGTAGAGTAGTTAGAAAAATTTTGCACATGACGGCTTCCGAATCGGTCACCAAGTAAACAGAAGAAATAAAAGATTCCACATGCTCAGTTGGGTTAGTGGTGCCATTAAATTAATCAATGTTAAGGGGCTTAAAATGTCTAGGCATGATCACCTCATCTATGTCATCTATGAAAGGCAACCTCAGTCGTCGGTCTGTTACCCTTTCTTTCTCAATAGTGCCTTCCGCACTAGATTTAACTCCCGAACCCTCTGGCCGAGGTTTGGTCTTGGAAGGTCGGCTCGTATCATGATGAGAAGGTATATACGACAGGTCCTTTTGGCTATCCTCGGGTGAGGACTGCGCTTCCTCGGAAGGTGTTGCTGATCTTTCCCTTTTCTGAGCTCTTAAAAGCTTTTGATTCTGAGCACGTATCCTCTCGTTCTTCTGACGCAGCTACCTTAATTGTGCCATAACCTCTCCCAGCTAAGGGTTATATTCATTGAGGGGTGGGGACGAGGGATTGTCATGGTTCTGGTTCGTATTCGAAGCCTCATGATCAACATGGTTCGCGATGTTTGCCCCCCCCCCCCCCCTCAGTCCATTCTGTGTAGTCACCATCAAGCTTTCTTACGGAACCGGGGAAAAGCTTTTCCTCGGCCCCACAGTGGGCGCCAAATGTTCCTGTCGAGACCCGACTTGTCGGAATCTCGCCGTAGAACGTCAAACCAAGAGTGAACAATGGGGGTTGTTTTAGATTATGGCTTGACAGAATATTATATTCCGGTCCTACATATCCCAATGGGAATCAAAGCCAGACGTAGTTCTTGGTTCAACCTTTGGTCATACAGTAATCTCAATCCCCTTGTATCTGATGAATACCAGCGAGCAATGACTCTTCAATAGTCTCTTGGTCAAGCTAGTTTCTCTAATACGCTTATGGGAGATTTACCTAGGTTCGTGAAAAGTGTCTTTCCATTGGGGTTCTCCTCTTTTTATAATAGGATCCCCTTATCTCTTAGAGATGGGATTTATCTCCTTAAATCTTCTCCAGGATATATGATTTCCTTAATTAGTGGGATTTATCTCTTGTAACCAGATAAGGTTATTTGAGATAGTATCATGATCTTATCTTTCCGCTTATATTGGATCGGGTATCCAAGCTCGGTGGCCGACTCGGCCAGTATATCTATAAATTGCCAACCTCACTTTATGTTCCTCTCCAAAGAAAAAAAAAACCTTACTTTAGGTGATTAAAATTGACAAATTATAATTTAGTTTAATTTCTATGTATACTATCAGTATGAAGGATTTTCACACTGACATTTAATAATATTTTGACAAATCAGCATTATAGTATTATTTCTAACTTAGTTTTTGAAATAAAAGTACACATGTCAAAATATTAGTGATGTCAGTGTAAAACTTTTTACATCAACAGTGCATGCTACTTGTCGCAACCGTCCCGTCCGGAAGGCACGAAAAGGGATAAAAAGTCAGAGGAGTCGCCACTAAAATTTTTATTGGGGAAATCTTAGAAAACCCAAATATTTATAGATAAACTGGTCTAAAAAAAAGATAGAGATTTGGATTCGGGAGTCAGTTACGAGTAGGGAAGGTGTTAGCACCCCACATCGCCCGTTTAAAAACGGTACCTCAAGTTAATTGTGCAAAAAACATTTTAATCTTTTAAATATTTATTTTACCCCAAAATTATTTATAAGAAAGAATTATTTTTTAACTTGTAATATTTTAAATTTTTATTAATTTTTACGTTTTTTAAATTTATTATTTATAAAAACTAAATGAGGTTGAACATGGCACATGAGTCCACAGGGCAACTTCGAATCTAAGGGACTGAACATGGCACCGTGTCCATAGAGCATCCCTAAAAACAGACAAGTTTAATTATTTTAATATAAAAAGAGACATAAAAAAGGAAAATTTAGTTTTGGCCCGACAAGATGATTTATCTTGCTCCTACGCATTCCCGGGTGCGATGGGAAACTCAAAGCCACGTAGTTCTTTTAAAAAATGTTTGATTGGTTGGTTGATTTTTTTAATTTTTTTTTATAAAGATTTGATCTTTGATTTTTTTTGTTTCAAAAGGGATTTTTATATTTTTATGTTTTGTGATTTCAAATATTTTTTTTGGTGCATTTTATAACTTAACCAATGGAAAAGAAACATGGCCCAATAACAAACTAACTGGCCCAGACAAACACAAACAGACCCAACAGGCTAGAAACTCTCATAAAAAATGAACATAAGGTTAAGAAAAACACAACAAGGTCAGAAGCTAGTCTTCTTCAACCTTGATCTTCTTCTACCTTACCAACAAAGGACCAAGGAGCTGCAGATGGAGGGGATGACGGTGACGGAGGACGAGCTCCTCACGCGGCGGCTGGTCGATGATGGTCTCGCGGTGGCGCACGACGGTCTGAGGGACGCGGATCTGTGTATGGAGCCAAGGTGAGGACTTGCGACCTGATGTGACGGACCGGCAGTCGTGTAGCGGCGGATCTGTTCGTGCGGAGCTTCTGCCTGGTGCGAAGGTTACGAAGGTGGAGGCACGGCGGAGATGGCGAGTTTCGTGCCAGAGCGGTGGGTTTGACTGGCAGCGGTTGCGGATCTGTGGTTGCTGAGGCGAGGCGCGGCGCGGCGGAGGAGCAAGGTTCTAACCTGTTACGATGTGGAAGGAACAGGAGATGATGGTGGAGGTGGACGGATCGAGCGGTATGAAAACAACAGCAAGGCGGCGCAGATGGGAAGCGCGGCGGGTGACGGCGGCTGCAGTGTGCCTGAGCAAAGAAGCACGCAGAGTTGCTTGAAACAAGATCATACCTGTTTTTATTGGTGCTTTGATGGTGCTGGAGCTTTGGATTTTGATTTTTCTTCCTTTCTCCTTCTCTGGTTGGTTTTGTTTTATTTTGAGAGTGGTAATGGCTTATGGCAGGTTGAAGAGAATGAAATGATATTTGAGATAAGATGAAAAGGGTGGTTATGGATGAGTGATTTTGCTTTGTTGGTTTGGCCAAAAGTCAGAAAGGATTGTGAAGGTTCGAAGGAGATGATGAAGTGTGTGTCTCCGAGCCCCCCCTCTTTCTGTTCTGAACTTCCCCCTTTTTAAATCCTCCTTGCTTGCAAAACTCCAAAAATAGAACCCAATGGCCACAATGGATAGTCATTTTCGTTCATTTCCTTCTCAGTGTTTCTGCCTAACTGCTTCAATCTGTGTGTGCTGCAAATTTCTTTTAGTAATTTTTCTTTGGTTCATGTTTGACTCTGGTTGAAAGTGAGGGAGCAGTATTGCTTGTTCCAATATTTCCTTCTTGATGCTTAAATTTGAAAGCCATGTTTATTGCAAAATGCTTAACAATGTCACTGCTCTTTTGGGTGCTGATATGCATTAAAACATTTTGGTCTTTTGCTTCTTCTTTCTGCACTTGTTTGTCCCATTCTTCTTTTTTTTGTTTTGTTTTTTTTTGTTTTTGTTTTGTTTTGTATATTTTGTTTTTCTATCTTTAAATGGGCTTTGGGATAAAGGACCACGGACCAAGTAGATGGATTTTATTTTTGCAATTTTGGTCTTTTATCCCTTTTTTTTTATTATTCTAAAATTTAATCAGATAAAGTAAAACATAGCATCCGGACAAAATTGAGTATTCACACTACTCTAATCTATTATAATTACTTTTTTTTATATGACCTAGGAAAATGATTTTATTAGAATACTTTCTTTATTACATAAGCTTCACCTTTAGTTTTGATTAAAAAAAATTATAACGGATACTGGAGTACATGATCCGGTCATTTTTTCTTTTATTTATTTTTTTTCATCAACCACTCTATTGAACCATAACCAATAGCTAAATTGAAACAAAAGAATCTCAAGATCATGCTAGGAAGGGAATGCATTCAAAAACACATACTCTTGTAGTATATTCAAAAGCATTTAATACCTATTTATAGTATATTCCAAACGATGAACGTTACGCTTAATAAATAAGATAATTTGAATCCTAACAGAGTCAGTTGTTTTGTTTCAGAACAGTGTACATCGGGTCACATTCTTTTCTTTTCTTTTTTACTAAAAAGATATTCATTCATTCAAATTGATAAAATACATCGAACAACACAAATCCAACATCGCTAAAAACCGAAAAGGATGAATCTGCGAACAAACTCACAGCACCCAGGTTAATAGCATAACACGGCAAAATCAAAATGCCTACTGACAAAATCAAAGTCACCGGAATACCCATGTCTCCGGATTGTAACATTGACGCCCAATTATTGATCAAATCTGTGATGGATCGAAGCAAATCTGTCAATCTGAACCAAACGAACACCGCACCAAGACGGGAAATCAAACAACGCCTTACCAAGACGATGCACAACAATACCGCCGCCCACAGAAGACGAAAAACATGAAAAACACGAAGAAGAAAAAAAAACCAAATCTATGTGGAAAAACCATTTATTTAAATAAAGTGGGAAAAAAAAGGAAGTAAAGGGGTGATTCCAAACCAAAAAATGGCTCAAAACCACCCCTCTAATGGTGGCACGTGACTGTGTGTAGAGAGGAGAGAGAGAGTTTGAAGTTAGAGAGAGAATGAGAGATATAAATCGGGTCACATTCTTGTACATCGATATATTAATCAAGAACGGACTATTTTCAACACATGTGCATGCATCGATTCATTTCTTGAGTACGTCGATTAAATTCTTGCTTACATTGATTTATTGAGTCTTTACAATAATTTATAAGTCAGAGAGGGTGTTGAACCTGAGATATATGGTACATCAATATATTCGTGAGTTCCCTCAACAATTAGCTTCTGACTACTTATACATGAATGCATTTTTGCATAAATCGATTCATTTCAGTACTTGAGGTATGTTATGATCTAGAAGTTCAATGACTCACTTAATTCTGTTGGAGATATGGCACACACAATTTCTCACTTAGTGCACTCAAACACAATGAATATCAAGAAGGAAGGGAAGAAGAAAGGAAGAAGAGAGTTCAGAAATTTTTCACTAAATGTATTGCACATTATTCATTAACAAAGAGGGTATTTATACACACTTGGTTTGCCCCACATTGGCTAAACCCTTCTACACAATTCTGTTATACACCTATAACCACTTTTATCACTTACTAACAATCACCCTAACTGAAATTACCTAACTTTCTCAACACACTTCCCTAATTTCAGTTTCCTAAAGCATGATATGCAGATTTGCATCACTATGAAGCCTAACATCCCAACTATGTTGGCACCCTAGGCTTCACCTTTCATTTGCAGCACATCATGCCTAAGTTAAGTCAAGTCAGAAACTGAAACAATGCTTAGCATTTCCCTCAGCATTTTAAATCTGTCACCCTTCAATGGCTTGGTCATTATGTCTGCAACTTGCACTTCTGTGTTGCAGTGTTCCAGCTGCAGCCTCCCTTTGCTCACTTGGTCTCGAATGAAATGAAATCTTGTTTCTATATGTTTACTTCTACCGTGTGCAACTGGATGTTTGGCTAGGTTTATGGCTGACTTATTGTCAACCAACAGTTTCTGACTTCATTGCCTTTCACTTTCAGTTCTTGCAAGCAGGTGTCAAGCCACAATGCTTGGCAAACACTCATTGAAGCTGCAATATACTCGCCTCGCATGATGAAAGTGCCACCACAGTTCCTTCTTTGAGCTCCATGAGACCGGTGCAGCACCATACATAAAGATGTATCCAAAGATTGCTCTTCCTATCATTCTTGTCACCACACCAATCTGCATCAAGTATAGCCAAACAACTTGGTGTTAGTTTCACTAATTATGTTTGGAAACAGAATTCCAAACTTCAATGTTCCTTTCACATATCTAAGTATCCTCTTTGCAGCCCATGAGATGACATGACTTTGGTTTCTCCATGAACCTACTGACCAGTCCCACACTATACACCAGGTCAGGTCTTGTATTACACAAGTACCTAAGTGATCCAACCAGACTTCTGTAAAAGGTTGCATCAACAGCCTACTCTTCACTTTCAGTCTTCAATGCAAAACCAGTTTCGGCTGGTGTTGCAGCTGGATTGCAGTTAGTCAACTTGAACCTTTTAAGCAAGTCAGCAGCATACTTGGATTGGTGCATTACAACTCCTTCTGTCTTGCTGAATTCAAGTCCAAGAAAGTAGTATAGCTGACCAAGATCAATCATTTCAAACTCTATCATCATCCTTCCCTTGAACTCAGCAATATCCTCTTCACTGCTTCCTGTTACAAGCAAGTCATCCACATAGAGGCATACAATCATTACATCAGTGGCAGCATTACACTTCACATAAACTCCATATTCTGAAGTACATTTCACAAGTCCTAATGTACTCAGAAAGGCATCTATCCTCTTGTTCCAGGCCCTTGGGGCTTGCTTCAAGCCATACAAGGCCTTCTCTAATTTATACACTTTTGTTTCTTGGCCTGTTATTACAAAACCAGGGGGCTGATCTATGTAGACTTCTTCATCAAGTGGCCCATTCAGGAAAGCCGATTTCACATCCAACTGATACATTGACCAGTTTCTTAGACTTGCAAGAGCTACCACCAATCGGATTGTTTCAATTCTTGCAACTGGTGCAAAAACATCACTGTAATCTATACCATGTCTCTGCAGAAAGCCTTTGGCAACAAGCCTGGCTTTATGCTTGATTATCTCATCATCAGGGCTCTTCTTTAACTTGAAGACCCACTTCACTGCTATTGACTTCTTCTTGCTTGGTAGAGAGACAAGCCTCCATGTCTGGTTCTTCTCAATTGCACTGAGCTCCTCCTTCATTGCTCCAATCCAGTTTGGATTCTGCATTGCTTCCTCAAAACTGACCTCTTCAGTCTCAGAAAACATGGCAAGGTGCACCAAGTCACCATATGTATTTACTGCAGAATCTGTGACTACTTCATAATCAAGTAGTCTCTGAGGGAGCTGTCTGCTTCTTTGTGATCTTCTTAACTCTGAAGCATCAACTTCTATCTCCTTTCGAAGTTTCGAATTTACTAAATCCAACAGCATCCTGTTTGATCCTTCACTGCCATTCTCAGCATTCCAGTCCCAGCTTTTCAGCTCATCAAACACCACATCCCTGCTAATTACAAATTGCTTGCTCTTGGGGTTGAACAATCTGTATCCACCAGTGGGGTGGTATCCCAAGAATACCATTAGCTCCCCTTTATCATCCAACTTCCTTCTCAGCTGGTCTGGTATATGCCTATAGCATACTGCTCCAAGCACCTTAAAATGTGTCACTGTTGGCCTGCAGCCTGACCAAGCTTCCTCTGGTGTCACTCCTTGAAGTCTCTTGGATGGACTTCTATTCAAGATGTAGGCTGCAGTGGATCTTGCCTTCTCCCCCACGTAAACTTGGGAAGATTCTTGGATTTCAGCATGCTTCTGATCATATTCAGAATGGTCCTATTCTTTCTCTCTGCAGTTCCATTATGTTGTGGAGTGTAGGGTGGTGTGCATTCATGCACAATTCCTGCCTCATCACACAAAGTCTGGAATTCTTCAGAAACATACTCTCCTCCATCATCTGTTCTCAATACCTTTATGCACAAACCACTTTGTTTTTCCACAAGTGTTTTGGACCTTTAAAGGTTTCTAACACATCACTCTTTCTTTTAATCAAATAAATCCAAACCTTCCTAGTAAAGTCATCTATGAAGGATACAAAGTATTTGTTACCTCCAATAGTTTCAGTTTGGATAGGTCCACACACGTCTGAGCAGATTACCTCAAGCTTGTTGCTGGCTCGAATTGGGATTTGTTTCTTGAAGGGCTTCCTGGATTGCTTGCACTCCAAGCATTCCTCACACACTTCTTGTGGTACAGTGATCTGTGGAAGACCATGAACCATTTTGAGCCTGGACAAAAGACTCAAATCTTTGAAGTTCAAATGTCCATATCTGTAGTGCCATAGCCACTCATCTCTACATGCTGCAGCAGCTAAACATTTATGATCCATGATCTCAATTCCAACTTGAAAAGTTCAATTCTTGGACAAGGGGCACTTCAGAATCAGATTTCCTTTGTTGTTAAACATTTTAAGCATGCCATTCTTCATGTCCATCACATATCCCTTCTCTAATAGTTGTCCAAGACTTAGAAGATTATGTTTCATACCTGGCACATACAGTACTTCAGAAATGAATGACCTCTTGCCATCCCTTCTTTTGATTAACACTCTGCCAGACCCTTCTGCTTTCATGGTTCTATCATCAGCAAACTTGACCACACTCTTCACTGTTTCATCTAGATCAACAAACCAATCTTTGTGGCCTGTCATGTGTGTGGAACATCCTGTATCTAAGTACCAGGAATCTGCACTGCATTCACCCTCTTGAGTTGTCACCATAAGAAGCACTTGTTCTGCATCTGAATCATCTTCTTGCACAAGTTGAGCCTCCTCATTTCTGTTCTGCTTGGTATAGCACTCATCTGCGAAATGACCCCACTTCTGGCACTTGTAGCACTGAATATTGCTCTTGTCAAACCTTTCTTGCCTCTTCTTGCCACCTCTGCCCCGATTACCTCCATAGCCTCCTCTTTTGTTGTTAAAGTCACTGTTTCTTTGATCATCAGAACCTTTGTTTTGATTCTGAGTGTGGCGATTTCTTTCTTTGTTCCCCTTCCATCTTCCTTTTCCTTTCTTGCCACGGCCATACTCCTTTAACTCCTTTGCTTGACACTGAACCTGTAAAGCTTGTTCAGATGTCTTTTCACCATTTCTTGCACTTCTTTCAAGAGACCTTTGTTCTTGAGCCTCAAGACAAGCCTGCAGTTCTTCAATCTTTAATTCTTCAAGATCTTTAGATGCTTCTATTGAGACCACTATGTGATCAAACTTAGGAGGCAAGGATCTCAATATCTTTTCCACTATTTGCTGGTTTGAGAAGGTTTCTCCACAGTTCTTCATTTGATTTGTCAGAGTAGTCATTCTGTTGAAGAAAGCAGCTACACTTTCATTGCTTTCCATCTCCATCACTCGTATTGTTTCCTCATGGTCTGCACTTGACCTTCTTTTTTTTTCTCAAGACCAGCACTGACACCTTTGCAAGAATGTCCCGGGCCTCTTTTGCGGTGGCGGCCAAGGCAATCTTCTCAAAGTGAGGAGGGTCTACACATTGATGAAGAATAAAGCGTGCTTTGTAGTCTTTCTTCTTCATTTCTTTGAACTCAGCTCTTTCTTCTCATTTGCGTTTACGCCAGGTTCCCTGAAGCCCTCGATCATGACTTCCCATACTTCTTGGAATCCGCAGATGGCTCTTATCTGGGTACACCATTTGTCATAATCTTTGCCATTGAGAACTGGCAGATTCGCAGGAAAATGGCCATTTGATGTAGCCATTGAAACGCACGAATCAGAGGCACAATCACTTCACAGCAGTGATACACACACAAATCAGACTCCAAGATCTTTAAGCTCTGTGATACCAATCTGTTGGAGATATGGCACACACAATTTCTCACTTAGTGCACTCAAACACAATGAATATCAAGAAGGAAGGGAAGAAGAAAGGAAGAAAAGAGTTCAGAAATTTTTCACTGAATGTATTGCACATTATTCATTAACAAAGAGGGTATTTATACACACTTGGTTTGCCCCACATTGGCTAAACCCTTCTACACAATTCTGTTATACACCTATAACCACTTTTATCACTTACTAACAACCACCCTAACTGAAATTACCTAACTTTCTCAACAAATTCTAGAAGATCTATTATAAAATATGTATTTTATTAGTTTGTTATAGTTATTGCTTTGTATAATTAGTGGATGTCTTATAGTGTAGTTATAACAAACTAATAAACCCACTAATTATACCAATCAACAACCATAACAAACTAATAAAATACATAATAGATTATTCTAGAATTAGGTGGGCCTCTAGGATCATAACAGGCTACAAGAGGTACTCAACCCATAACAGATCAACCAAACAATGGTTTCAGACCAAAACAAAACATATCAAAAAACCACAACACTGTCATATTTAGGGATGACAATTTATAACATATTTATTAGGTACCTGCAAAAATTATTCATGATGGGTAAGGTAATTACTCACACAATCGATAAGGGTAATTACTTGTAAATTTGAATGGATACGAGTGAGGTTACGAGTACTATGGTACTCACCCCGTCCCGCACCCGCACAGATATGAATATATAATTATTTGTTTATTTATTTATATTACTAACATATATAATTTTAACTATAATACAAATTTTAAAATCAAAATTAATCTAAAGATTCCTGACATTCTAAACATAGTTGCATTTATAATTCCTCTTTGGATGTTTTTATTTATTTAAATAATTTGATTTGTAATGTTTTATGTGTAGATTTAAAAGACCTTTGAATCGTTTTTTAATTGTTATAATGTTTATTTTGTTATATATTACTTTTTTCACAGTTAAAGTGCGGGTAACGGGATGTGGGTACGGGTATTTAGGTAGCCAGAATATATGAGTAAGGATACTAAAATTGTTACGCATATAGGTATGGATCTGAATACCGGTAATTTTTTCAGATGCGGATATGGGAACAAATACTATTGTACCATACTCAGACTCTACTCGTTACCATTCCTACACATTATTGACACACACCCAGGTCCAACCAAGCAAAAACAAATGCCCCTGGGCGGCTGGGCGCACGGCTTCACAACACAAACACCAACCACGCGACGCACACCAAAGAAGTGCCATGGCAGTAAAAATAGTTGTGAAATAGTTGTGAACCAGCTAACATAGTTGTGAAACTATGAAAATCTTTACACCTATATATCAGGACAAATAATCAAGAACCCGAACCCCCCCGCCACCTAACCTGATTCTTAACTTGAAGGCACTGATGATGACAGACAATCCACTAGGTTTAACACTACCAAAAATTCGTTATCTAGTGATCAATTTAGAGAACTGAAATTTCAAATCGGTCGCCACGCATTCGCGACCACTCATTTAGCAACCGGTTTGACAACCGGTTTGGAAAATCGATCATCATAGTGCCTGAAATTTTTCAGTCTCTAAATCGATAGTGAAATGACGGATTTTTTGTAGTGTAAAAACCAGCTGGAAATTGAATAACTAAATCCCTTCCTCCTGCTATTAATCCACTGTCATGATAGAACCTTAACAAACTCCATAATTTCTCCAACAGAATACATGGATGTATTGATTTGATACAGCAATGTATTTGTTCATTCACAAAGTACAAGCTCGACTTACAATATACATGGATATAGAAAATGTATTTCATGATTTTTCATGCGTATAGGTTTTGACTTTAAATGAATGCATATATTTATACATGGATGTATAAATGTCTCATTAATCTTTTAACTTGTTTTGTAAAGGTTTAATTATTGAGTTGGTCCCTGAACTATTTGAGAATTTTCAATTAGGTCCGTAAACTAAAAAAAATTATAATTAGGTCCCAGAACTTATATAAAATTTTAAGTTAGGTCACTGAACTTACATAAAATTTTCAATTAGGTCCCCAAAGTAAAAAGGTGAATATATAAAACAATAAAATGATAGATGATAAAATTATAAAAAAATAATATTTTTTGACATAATAATAAAATGATAAATGATGAATATGAGAGAAAAAAACTCACAATTTAAAATAATAATAATAATAATAAATAAATAAATAAAACTTAGTGAGAAAAACTATTGTTTATCATAATAATTAAATAAAAATAAATAAATTTGAAAGACAAAATTTAGTTCTTGAAATAATAATAAAATAATGAAATTTGTAACAACCTGTTTTTATTTAAAACAAAACATATTAAGTGTTTTAATAACCTTATTGATCCTTTGTATCCTTATACACAATCAATTTTTGAGGTTCCTTATTTGTTTTGGACCAATAATCGATTATTTGAATCACCATAATCGATTACAAGGTTTCTGGACTGAGTTCCTGAAGTTCAGAATCATCATAATCGATTATATGTAACCCATAATCAATTATGAGCTGTCTGGAACTGAAAAACCTGAAAACTGAACATGCATAATCGATTATGAGGAGTTCCATAATCAATTATGAGATTTGTAATTGATTATATAGCCTTATATAATCGATTATATCATGGGAAATCTATATAAAGCCCCCTTGACCGACCCCAAACGTGAAAAATTGATGTTCAAAGGCAAAAACCTCATATTTTTTGGAGAAAACCTCAAATTTAATCACTCTAAACCTCACTATCATTAAAGCTTGGCCATCTACATTAATCACATACTTGCATCTTCTTCTTTTTCCATCTTCAACTTAGTTTCCATTGAAGAGCTTGCAAAGGAATCATCAACTTTTCTTCATCTTCTCTACTAGCTTAAGGTAACTTGATCATGTTCTTCCTCTTGAGTCCTTCTAATCCTTTTCATGTTCATTTTGTTGGAAACCCATTTTATCTCTCCCATAAACATGAATCATAAGTTCTTATATTAGAAAAGTTCATGAAGCTTGATTCTTTATCTCATAATCACTTTTATTTGAAACCCGTTTTTGCCTATGTTCATGAAAATGGAAGCAACTTGATTTGTATAATTTGATTCTTGTTCAATGATCACTCCTAGTATCTTTCCATGATCTTAGCACTTTATATCTAGGAGATTGAATGAAAATAAAAACCCAAACCCCACAAAACCTATTGGCCGAATCTAGCCTATTATAGTTAAGGGTGATTTTGTTTGATTAATTTTGTTATTGTGTTGTTTGATTGAAGGTGAACTTGGTATTTTGGGGTGTGATAACGACCCGCATCGAATTCAAGATTTCGATGTTAACTCGGGTGGGGGAAAGAATCAATCTATCGTCGGAATCGATAAGTAGTAGATTATATGATAATTGTGTAGGGTGACCTAAACCCTACTAGAAGTCGAGTAATCGACAATACCAAAATCACATTGGAAACCGTTTCTTTAAAACAAATGTTGATTCGGGGATTGTAGGTTTATCGATATTAGTTTGATTATAGGTATTTGATGATGTTTGAATTTATGTTGTTGAATATACTGTGATACGCTGGTTGAGGTATTTCATCTGCATCTGACGTATTAGTTTTGATGTTTGAATATTTTGATTGATATTGTGTTAGGCATGATCTGCCTGGTTTTTATTATTATGCTTAGTGGATTTTAAGCAAAGATATATATGTTGTCTAAGAGATGATTGTTTTGGGTGAGAGGATAATGATGATTTAGAAGTGCCTAACCTAGATGATGTATGTTAAAGAGGTGTTATGGTATAGAATATGTGTCAAGTTCTAATGGAAGGTTAAGGCACTAGGATGTTAAAACGGGTTGGTGAGATTCAAGTATAGGTGTTGTTGTCCACAACCGTGTATTGGTAATATAATACACAAGGACAAAAGTGTATTGGTAATATAATACACAATGACAAAAGTGTATTGGTAATATAATACATAAGGACTTTTGTGTATTGGTAATATAATACACCGTGTATTGGTAATATAATACACGAAAAACACATATGTGTATTGGTAATATAATACACCGTGTATTGGTAATATAATACACGTAAAATCAAGAGTTCTCGCAAGACCACTTCCATCTTATAAATAAGTGTGCAGCTATGGTGTCTTTGGGTAGCATGAGATTGATGGTGGAGGATGATACTTGAATTTGAGGATGTTTTGTTAGTTAGGTGTTGAATGATGATTTTTCTGTGACAATTACTGTATAATATGCTATGACTCCTTTCCGCTTTTTGATGATAGAACTTCTTTTTATCCTCTATGTTTCTGTATTTTTGTGGGTTACTTTGGTTTACATTAGAAGACCCGATGAATGGTTATGTTGCTGAGGAGCTGGACGGAAATCTGTATGAAATGGAGATTGCTGAGGAGTTGTATGGAACTCCTTATGAACCAGACACTGGAGGTCGAGCTGTGATCCATGGCGATTAGAGTTTAGACATTATAGCCAGTGTGTCTAAGGAGTATTTTATATTTCAGCTGCGTATGTCTGTTTTTAAGTTTATGCTTGTGAGGGATCCTACTGAGAGGATATCCTCAACAGTGTTCTGGTATTGTAATGAACAAATAGGTGTGTATTTATATATGTTAAAGTTGGTGTGTTTTAAATTTGCAGAAGTTATATGATAATTAAATAAGTTTAAATTTTTTACGTATTTTTCACGATAAGCGCACGATTAAGAAATGATTTAAGAAGGTAATTAATCTAATAAAACACCGGGGCACCACGGGGTGTCTCAAAATTGTGCTAGAAATTTCATGTTTTATAACAAAATGTTAAGTTATTAAACTGAGTCAAATATTTAATATTTAAAATAACATTAAAATAATAACAATAGACATAGCAAGGAAAAATGTTATTTAAGAAATATTAAAATAATTTATTAAAAACCTCAATTAAAATATAAAATAACATAATAAATAATTAAATAAATTAAATAACTCAAAAAAATAGCAATCCAACTAAGATTTGATATTTACTTAACTAGATTCTTTATTTTATTTATTATTTCAAACAATAACTTTGTTGTTAATTGAGGTTTATTTTATTTATATTTTTTAATTTAGGTTTATCAGTTTAATATCTTAATATTTTGTTATAGAACATGGATTTTCTAGCACAATTTCATATTTCATTATTTTATTATTATCATTTCAAGAACTAATTTTTGTCTCTCAAATTTATCTATTTTTATTCAATTATTATGCTAAACAATAATTTTTCTCACTAAGTTTTATTTTTCATTTATTATTATTATTTTAAATAGTGAGTTTTTTTCTCTTATATTCATATTTTGTCATTTTATTATTATGTCAAACAATTTTTTTTTCTAAATTTCATCATCTATCATTTTATTACGTTTTATTTTATATATAGTCACATTTTTACTTTAGGGACCTAATTGAAAATTTTATATAAGTTCAGGGACCCAATTAGAAAATTTTTTAGTTAAGTGACCTAATTGAAAATTCTCAAATAGTTCAGGGACGAACTCAATAATTAAACCTTTTGTAAATCATTTTGATAAAAACTAAGTGTTGAGATATGCCTCAAAATCAATAATCACTACAAAAAAAAGCTCATTTAGCGACCGAAAATAGTGACCGAATTTGTTGGTTGCTTTTTGCGATCGAATTGGCGACCGATTATAGGATCTAAATCAAACACTGATTAGAGTTGATATTGCGACCGAAATAGAGCGTAGCAGAGGTATCGGTCTCTATTTCGGTCGCAAAAGAAAGGAAAATAAAAGTAAAAAATTTATGACTTTTTAGCGACTGAAATGGCGACCAAGTTAAATGCAACGGTTAAAGTTTATTTATATTTGCGACCGAAATTAAATCGGTCGCTAAACGGCGCGTAAAAAATTAAACTAGAGCGTGTTAGCGACCGAATTTTAAATCGGTCGCTGAATTTATGAATTCAAATTTCAAATTAACCCATTTAGCGACCGATTTAATTCGGTCGCTAAAACTAAAATCCCTAAATCGTGAGCCCTTCCCCTTTCTTCCCCATTTCTCTCATTTCTTCTCTTTTCTTCTCTCTCTCTCTTGCACGCTCTGCTCCTCCCTGCCACCACGCGACGTCTGTGCTCTGGTCACCGTCAGGCCACCTCGGTCCGGTGAGTGATTCCACCTTCCCTCTCTCTCTCTCTCTCTATCTCTCTCTTTCTGATGTCTCTCTGTCTCTGTCCCTGTAGCGCACCTGAGCCGCCTCCCTTGAGCCACCACTGTCCGCAGCTCCGGTGACACCACCACCACCAAGGGTAAGCTACCTTGTCTTCTCTCCTCTTCTCTCATTCTCTGTTTCTCTAACATAATGGATATTTGGTAGCAAGGGTAAGGGAATTAATGTAGAAGGTGGTGTAGTGATGGAAGGGAATGGGAATATAAAGAAAATGGAGGATGGTGGAAGGGATATAAGATCATTTTAAGTAAAGAGGGGTGGCTAAAGCCATAGGGCAGAGATAGTTGCGCTTTCTCTGGTATTTTTAAATTTTTGTATACGCTTTTCTGCATTCATAGCTTCTGTTCTCTACAATTGGAGTTTGTTGCTTATCATTGTTTTACTATTTCTCTTATTACTACCAGTTCCTATCATAACGTCAGTACTCACTCCTAGATCTTTTCTATTTGTTGTGGAAATATGTATGTTACCATGTAAAAATACTGGATAAGTAGAAAAACCAACAACCGAACCACGATCTCTGATGATGCATTAATGGAGCACTGAGAGTCAAAAGTACTTGCTAAAATATGATCGAGTTTAATTAATTGGTGTAGGAGGTTGATATGCAAGAAGGAGAAATGATTTAAATATCCATTTTCATTGTCGAGTTTAAGTCCCTATTCTTACCTAAATCTGTCATGAATGCAGTGTATATATAGTGTAGAGTGGAGCTCTTTGGTTGAGGAAATCTTTGCTCGGGTTAAGATCATAAAATTTGTACTGGTGAGGGGGTCATACTGGATGTTTTTTTTCCTCTGGTGTCCTGGGAATTGGTTGCTAGATCTGCGCTGTAGCAGGTTTTCAAGAGTTGGGTGTGCCTTTGAGTTATAGTTTTGGTGTTTTTTTCATAATTTTCTTATATGGTTTCTGATATATGTTCTATTTGATGTATATTAGTCTTGGCTTTGTTTTGTAAGTCGTGTGGAGTTTCTCCTGCTGGTCCTAGTTTGCTGCTATATGTTGTGTGTGGCTAGCAGATATTTGGTAATTGTGGCCTTGCTGTGTTCATGGGCACTACAACTTGATAGAAAAGCTGATTTTCTAATGTGTTGTCCTTTTTTGTTTGTGCTTCTCTACTTGAGAATGTTCCAAAAAAAATTTAGAGGGTAGTTAATATACTGAACATTATTTATAGAGTAGGGAAGTTTGAATCCCAATCTAACACAAATTGAGATCAAAATCGGTTGCTTCAGATCCAAGTAATGCGCGTCACGGCCGTGATGGCCATCACGGCTAGGCCGTGACGGATTATGCCTTGGAAATTTTTCACTGGTTGGTCTGTCATGGCCGTGATGGCCATCACGGCCTGGCCCTGACAGCTTCTGACTTTTTTGTTCTTCTTTCTTTTTCAGCCCTGCTCGATCATGGTCGTGATGCCTATCACGGCTAGGCCGTGATGGGCTCTGTTTGTCTCATTTTTCTTCACTTTTCAAGCCCCATCTTCATGCAAGCTCCATCATGGTCAATCTTGAGCATTTTGATCCTTAATTCCTGCAAAACAACACCACAAAACCGTTTTGGTGTTTCACTGTTTTTGTGTCATCAACGAATGAGATCAACCAAACCATTTTTGTATTTCACTTTTTTTTTAACAAGCAGTTGCAGTACCATGATAACTTCCCAACTCAGCATGGATCCAAAAGTAAATTATAACTCTTTTAAGTGAAAATCTCAATATGAAATTTGGTTTATAAAAATATATATCAAATTAGTATAAGGTTAAAGTAATATTATCAAATGTTGTCATTTTAGCTCTGACACGATTATTTTTATTTATGCATTATAGGTCCTTGTCTGATCTTCGTTGTCTACGGCTCCTCCCTTATCCTTACTTGGTTTTGCTTTGTCGAATAGGTAAGTTCTCTCAATACTCTCTTTTAAGGTTTTGCTTTGTCTAATAGGTACTGATATGTGTGGTGCTTCTAATGTATTATGTAAATTATCGTGTTGTTTGGTAGTGGAGAGCTGAGCTCAATAGGATGTGATCTTGTCTGATTGTATGCTGATAATTTAATGTTTATGCATGTGTTTGTCAATATGTGTTGTTTGTTAGTGGAGAGCGGAGCTCAATAGGATGTGATCCTGTCCGAAAGACGGGATGCTGGTTGTGTGCTGATAATTTAGAAATTATGCATGTGTTTGACAATTAACTGCTACTTGTTAGTGGAGAGCGGAGCTCAATAGGATGTTTGCTACAATATTTAATCTAAGTTTGTATTGATTTACGCTGCAATTTATATAAGCTCAACAATGTTGTAATATTTATAGGTTAATGGTTTTATTTTCTGTTAGAGTTAATAATTAATTTACGAAAGCCTTAGTTTCCTATTTGAGATTCAATATTAATAAGCATGCGTAACTTATCAAGGTATGCATGCTCATTGTATTGAATCGTGAATTGTCCAAGTGGGACAGTTTGGGAAAAAACCTTTTTCACACTCGTACAATAGTCATTTCAATATTCAAATGCCTTATATACTTGTTGAAATCTAGGTCTGATGCATTTCCGTTTGTTCTCCTGGTGCATACTTGAATGCGGTGATTCTCACCGTGCTCGAGTCGTGTACTTGGAGACCGATGGGAAATGCTGCCAAAATTTTGTCAAGTATAAGGTATTTGAATATGGGAATAACTATTATTAGCCGAGTGTGGTAAAGGTTTCTTCTCGAATGGGATAGGTTCTTACCTTGTCATAAGAACGAGATTGATGGAGTTATTGGAATGCACCGTAATATATAAGTGTTATTGTAGGATTGGTCAGGCTATTTAATTGCCAGCAATGGATATTCCGGAGAATCGGAAATGGATGTATCGTAGGTTGGATCGGAATAAACGTCTTAGGGAAGAGTATAGAGTTGGAGTGGGTGAGTTTGTAGAGTTTGTTGTTAGCCAGGAGAGATTTATACGGCTGGGCGGTGATCAATTGAGGTGTCCTTGCAAAAGATGCAAGTGTCAATCTTTCAAAAGCATGGATGGAGTTGTAGCCGATCTTTATGAGAAGGGTTTCATGCCTGATTACTATTGGTGGAGTAACCATGGTGAGACGTTTCCTGACTTCAACCCTATTGTGTTTGAAGGTTCTTACTATGGAAGTGGTGACCGGAGGGAAGAATTGAATCCATACGAGCAGATGATAATGGATCATGTTGGAACACCTGCCAGTTCATCTACCTTACGAAGCAAGAGTTGGCGGCCCAGTCCAATACCGCTGGATGTATCCATTTGAGAGGTAAACAACATCATCTATTTTACTTAATACATATGAAATTCACGAACACGAGAGCGTAGTTTAGCTTTCCCTAAAACTAGTAATTATTTTTATGTATCCCTCTTTAATAGGTTCCTGCACTCCCTTAAACACAAAGTCAAGAACAAGGCACGAGTGGAGAGTTCCATTTGTGAAGCATACTCAGTAGAGGCCTAGAAACCTTGATTCGGGCGAAGGAAGTTCAACTAGTCCTCCTATATCAATGTTCAACTATCCGGGTAGGGACAAAAATCGATAAAAAATATGGTATTGTTCAAGTTAGGCTGTCTCGAAGGTATAATAAGGCGTACGACCCATTCATTTTTTCACAACAGGCAGATCAGGTTTATTACTCGCCATATCCCGAATGACATCAAGGCTGGTTGGCTGTTATTAAGATAAAGGCTCGCAGTATAATTACTGATAATGTAATCAACCAGCCTGAAAAAGATGCTCCGTACCAAGATGATGAGTTTTCATTTTTAATTATTCTTATGAATTTAATATTATATTTTTCTGTGTAGAAGGCACAGAAACAGTGGGCCCCCACTGCTATGGAGTTGGTGGAGAGGACGAAGAAGTTGAAGTCGGGGACATGGGTCAACGACAAGGCCCGTAACTATGCTGTAAGAAAAAAAACAATTTAGTGTTTACTTGTAATTTATTATAAATGATTTGTTAATATTGGATATAATTTTAACTAAATCTCTTCAACTATACTTTGTAGGTGGGCTTCAACGAGAAGAAGGACGATGCCATATCACGTGCCTCACAGTCACAAGATGAGGCTTTGACTGGTGATGGGCTCAGCTCTCCTATCTCCGTCGACGATAATGCCATTTATTTGGAGGTCGTCGGGGGCAGGAACAAGAAGGGTGATCAGCCTCTGGCTCGACTAGTTTTTGACTAGTAAAGACCATTGTTTTATTCGAATTTAATCTCGTGTTCCCCCAAATTAGACTTGATTGTCTTCAAGCAACATTTTGAGTCTCTAAAGTAGTTTTAGGTTAATTTAGTTCATTTAGAGTCAAATAAAGCACTTACTGCTGGTCGCGCTGTCGCGCACGCGCCAAAAAGCGAGCGGGATTATAAAACTGTAGTTTAGGGCGACAACTCGGATATCATCTCACAAGGACTCTTGGGTTGTTACTAACACAAAATCAGTTTTTGGGGGGTTTGGGTTTGAAATAAAATAAAGAAACAAAACAGAAAACAATGCAAAAATAGAGCAATAAAGACAGAGCAGTTTAAGAGATTATCAAATAGCTAAAATCGATTAATCTACTGTTCTCAAATTCCCAACTATCATCGGTTCATGTAAATTCCAAGCCCTAAGCAGATTCTAATCCCCTTTCGGTTGTAGCAACAATTAACAAACGAAATCACTACTACAGATATATGTTCCTATTCCCGAATCAAACAAACGGGGTTAAGCCCTCATGAACTAAACGAACATGAACGAACACACGCGAATTAAACAAACGCGATTCAATATAGGAACATAACATCACCGAAATGAATCAACACAACACTATACACTCCTGAATTAAACAAACAGAAATATATAGCATGGTATTGAAAAGGGAAAAGCATACAAAACAGGAATTACAAAACCTCAAGTATGGTGGAAATCAATTACAGTAGATTAATCAAGGAGACTAGTTCTCCATTACAGAAATAAACCCTAAATTCGCAGCTATCTAAACTAAAGAGAAAACTAAAGATAAACTACTGACTACTCTCTGGTCTGCCAAAGAACAACAATTTATATCTGTGAGTTCTATGCGAGCTCGCGAGGCGAACACTGTCTCGCGACGCGAATCTTATGAAGAATCTGCAACGTTTGGTCTTCTCGCGAGGCGAAGTACGGCTCGCGTGGCGAGGAATGGAAAAGTCATGGCTTCTGGTCTTCAATCTCGCGAGGCGAGGAATGTATTCGCGGGGCGACACAGAGAGGTTTGCAATTTCTGGAACAGTCACCTTCAGATTCGCGAGGCGAATGCCTTCTCGCGGGGCGAAGAACTCCAGAATTATTTCTTTTTATTAACCTGAAAACAGGAAATAGCATAAGTGCTTTATTTGACTCTAAATCAACTAAATTAACCTAAAAATACTCTAGAGACTCAAAATGCTGCTTAGAGACAATCAAGTCTAATTTGGGCGAAAATGAGATATAATTAGCACAAAACCACGGTCATACTAGTCATAAAACTAGATGAGCCAGCGGCTGATCAACTGCTATTCCCTGTTTTCAGGTTAATAAAGAGAAGCAATTCTGGAATTATTCACCGCGCGAGAGGGTACTCCCCTCGCGAGCCTGAAGCCTTGTTGTGCCAGAAATGACATCCTCTCTGTCTCTCCACGCGAACGGTGTCTCGCCTTGCGAGCCTGGAAGTCAGAAAGCATCACGGTCAGCCCGTAATTCCCATCACGGGCATGATGAGAAGACCCTGAAGGACAGAGACCATCACGGCTTAGCCATGATGAAGGTCACGGCTTTGATAGATTGGAATTGGAATCCTCGCCCCGCGAATAACTGTCTCGCCTCGCGAGAACCCAATTTGAACTCGCGCCACAATTAATATTCGCGTCGCGAGAGGCTTCTCGCCTCGCGATCGCGCGCAGATCCTAGGCTTATAAATTGCTATTTAGGGCAGAAACGAAGGATCATCTTTTATGCTCTTCTTTTCCTTTTAGAATAGATGACTGCGAGTCAGGTTTTTGTTATAGTTGTAATGGAGAACTAACTCCCTTGGGCTGATCTGCTGTAATCGGTTTGAATTGCCATTTGGGGTTCTGTAATTCCTATTTGAATTTCTATTCCCTTTCAATATTGTTCTATATGTTTCTGTTTGCTTAATTCAGAATTGTATAGGATTAATATTGATTTATTTCGATGATTGCGTGTTCCTATACTTAATCGCGTTTTCTTAATTTGCGTGTGTTCATTCGTGTTTGCTTAATTCACGAGGGCTTCACCCCGTTTGCTTAATTCGGGAATTAGGAACATAAGTCTCGTAGCGTTGGTTTCGCTTGTTAATTGATGTTACAATCGAAAAGAGATTAGAATCCGCTTAGGGCATGGAATTACATGAACCGATGATAGTGGGAAACCGAGAGCAGTAGATTAGTCGTTTCAATTATTGACAATCACCTATTTGCATTATTTTCTTAACTGTTTTCTTAATTTAATTTCAAATCCAAAACCCCCCCAAAAACTGACTTTTCTGTTAACAACAACCCAAGAGTCCTTGTGAGACGATACTCGAGTTGTCGCACCCTAACTACATATTTTTACAAACCACTCTTCTTTTTGACGCGTGCGCGACAGCGCGTCAAAATTGGCGCCGTTGCCGGGGACTCTTGTTGTTATTAACAGGGAAAAAAATAATTATTTTTGCATTGCTGAATTAGTTATGGCCGCTTTGTCTGGTTGTGAATCTTAGTACTTCCCATGGATAATCACATGTATGGTTATATGCCTAATGTTTATTATGATCCACCACCATGCATATATTATCCAAACTCTGCTGGGAGTTATGAGTTTAGTAGTGATTTTGGCATGTATGGAGTGAATGATTATTCTAGCCAGCATAGTGGAGGACAGGGCATCTTGGATGAGATAGCTTCTTTGGTGCAACAACAGATGACAGAGCAAAATCTTCAATTCCAAGCAAGTCTTCAGGAAATGGCAAAGAACAATCTTGAATTTCAACAGAGGATGGAGGCAAGTCGTCAAGATTTTGCCACTCAAGATGCTCTCATCGTTTCCTCCTTAGCTACACTGCAAACTCCACATCTCCTTGAAGAACATACAGATTCACAAACAGTTGTTCTCGGCAATACTTCCTCTGAGGATAATTTTGATAATGATGTTAAGAATACTTCTGTTGATGAACTGTGTGTTGAACCCCCAGATATTCACACCTTTCCTGATTCTATCTATTATACTTCATGTGCTGATTGTAATGAATTTGCTTCGTGTGTAGCATGTTTTGAAAGGTATGAAGAGCAAAACGTCCATATGAAATATGAGACATATGAGGTTGAAGGCCCTGTTCGGCCATGAAACATAGAAAATGAGGATCAGGAGGACATCTGCTTCACCATGCTTGAGGATGATAAAGAACCTTTGGAATTAGATGATTCTATTAATTCATATGCATGTGTTGAAAGTGATGGGATGGATGAACTGAGTGTTGAATTTCCAGACATTCAAGCCATTTTTGATTCAATCTGTTGTACTATATGTACTGACTGTACTAACACTAACCTTTGTGTGGTGTGTGCTGAGATTTATGCATGTATAGCAGGTGATGGATTTGATAATGCAGTGGATGAAGATTGTACAGAAGTTGAAGCAGCACCAGAGATCCTTGATACCTGTTTGCCACCTCCCACAGTGGAACCACCAGCAATGGAGTTCAAGCCTCCGCCTGAGAGACTGGATTCTTCATCCTTAAATTTGAAGGCACTATGGCCAGTCCAAGAGGTAGAACCCCAATTTTATTGGGAGGACTTTGTTGACTTTGTTGACCAGGAGGTCAACTTTTACCCAAGAGGGAATGAGAAGTCCGCCGCACTTGGCGGAGTCACCATAATTGTCAAGTGCCCACTCCCATACTTATGCTTCATGCCATGGGATCCGGGAGGATCATATTGCACTTTGGGCATTCCGTGACCGCTGTATCACAGACAGTGGGATCCCGGTGGAACCGCCTCCATGAGTTTTCTCTAAACCCTCTCCTTTTTAATTATCTTTTCCTTGCTTTATTTTTGTTTTGTTTTCTTTTAGCTCTTGAATAATTTGAGAAGATCAAGAGTTTGTGTGTTGAGTCTTGTGTCTGCAAGCTTGATTGGGTTTTGATTGAATTTTGCATAGATTGATTGCATGTTATGTGTTTACTGGTTCTCCCCTAGGTGTTGAAAATTTGAAAATTGCCCCCATGTGAAAAATTGATTGAAAACTGAACTTTGAGATATTCTGTTATGATTGCATGATTTATGATAAGTTTGGGGTGATGGGATGCACACACTAGGGATAGAATCTCGGTCAAACAATTTGCAAGAAAAATTGTCCAGGTGAGGATTTGAGCCTCCAACACATTTTTAACTGTGTGAATCACTTTTGAGCTGCACTTTCCCGAATTTGCTTGAATCTCTTCTTGGTTTGCATGTTTATGTGTTTGCATCAAATGATTTAGGAAATTTTCTTTGAATTATCTACTTGGCCTAAATTGAACCAGTCCCTAATGCATGTTCCCTAGTTAGCCCCTTTGAGCCTAATTAGCCTATTGTTTCATGATGACCTCATGTTATGAGCCTAAAATCTGAAAAACCATGTTAACCCAATCTTAGGATTAGGAGAGCATGGATCCTTAGCAAGACAAGGTTTGCAAGAAACTAAGTTTGGCGTGGCTACGAGGATATGATGTGTTGTCTGGAATTGAGAAAAAGAAAAAAATAAAGGTTGGAGCCAAAGGGCAAGAGAAAAAAAAAAGAAAAAAAAAAGAAAAGAAAAAAAAAGTGCAAAAATGTCAAAAGGGTATTAGAAGAGAAAGGCTGTAGTCACCCAAAAGCATAAAGAAAAAGAAAAATGGAAAAAGGAACTTGAGTGGAATTTCAACGTGTCAAAAATGCTCATGCTCTCTTAGTTCCTAGGGACTTAAGCCTAGTACCTTTGAATATCCTACCCTTAGCCAGGCCCCATTACAACCTTTAAAAGACCTTTTGATGTTGCATGCATGTTTTCGTGGGAACCTTGATTGAGATGAAAATCAAATTCATGGGAAGTGCTCTTAAAAGTGAAATTGAGTTAAATGTTGATAGCCTAGACAAACTGAGGGAATGAGTGAAACATTAATTCCCTTGTGAGGAAGGCGATTGTTTGAATTTGGTGATCTCCCTTTTGTGTGTAACTTGGATCCCTTGCTTAGATTACTGATTGCATGAATGATGGAACTCTCAATTGTTTAAAGTAAATGAATGTGGGGATTGCATTGTTAAAAAGGGGGGAATCATTGAAGGAAAATTGTTTTGATGAATTGCTTGAAATGTGTGCGAAATTGATTGAATACTTTGAGCTTGCCAAGTCTTGAGTCGTTTTGAGTTTTAGTTTGCTTGGGGACAAGCAAAGTTTAAGTTTGGGGTATTTTGATCAGCCTCTGGCTCGACTAGTTTTTGACTAGTAAAGACCATTGTTTTATTCGAATTTAATCTCGTGTTGCCCCAAATTAGACTTGATTGTCTTCAAGCAACATTTTGAGTCTCTAAAGTAGTTTTAGGTTAATTTAGTTCATTTAGAGTCAAATAAAGCACTTACTGCTATTCCCTGTTTTCAGGTTAATAAAGAGAAGCAATTCTGGAATTATTCGCCGCGCGAGAGGGTACTCGCCTCGCGAGCCTGAAGCCTTGTTGTGCCAGAAATGCCATCCTCTCTATCTCGCCACACAAACCGTGTCTCGCCTCGCGAGCCTGGAAGTCAGAAAGCATCACGGTCAGCCCGTAATTCCCATCACGGGCATGATGAGAAGACCCTGAAGGACAGAGACCATCACGGCTTAGCCGTGATGAAGGTCACGGCTGTGATAGATTGGAATTGGAATCCTCGCCCCGCGAATAACTGTCTCGCCTCGCGAGAACCCAATTTGAACTCGCGCCACAATTAATATTCGCGTCGCGAGAGGCTTCTCGCCTCGCGATCGCGCGCAGATCCTAGGCTTATAAATTGCTATTTAGGGCAGAAACGAAGGATCATCTTTTATGCTCTTCTTTTCCTTTTAGAATAGATGACTGCGAATCAGGTTTTTGTTATAGTTGTAATGGAGAACTAACTCCCTTGGGCTGATCTGCTGTAATCGGTTTGCATTGCCATTTGAGGTTCTGTAATTCCTATTTGAATTGCTATTCCCTTTCAATATTGTTCTATATGTTTCTGCTTGCTTAATTCAGAATTGTATAGGATTAATATTGATTTATTTCGATGATTGCGTGTTCCTATACTTAATCGCGTTTTCTTAATTTGCGTGTGTTCATTCGTGTTTGCTTAATTCACGAGGGCTTCACCCCGTTTTCTTAATTCGGGAATTAGGAACATAAGTCTCGTAGCGTCGGTTTCGCTTGTTAATTGATGTTACAATCGAAAAGAGATTAGAATCCGCTTAGGGCATGGAATTACATGAACCGATGATAGTGGGAAACCGAGAGCAGTAGATTAGTCGTTTCAATTATTGACAATCACCTATTTGCATTATTTTCTTAACTGTTTTCTTAATTTAATTTCAAATCCAAAACCCCCCAAAAACTGACTTTTCTGTTAACAACAACCCAAGAGTCCTTGTGAGACGATACTCGAGTTGTCGCACCTTAACTACATATTTTTACAAACCAGCGCGTCGCTAATATATTTAGCATTAACAAATTTGGTATAGCGACCGAAAATCCGTCGCTAATATAGGTTAACAGTAACCAAAATTGGCGACTGAACTAGCAACCAATTATCGGTCGCTAAAAATGGTTACCCAAACAATGCGACCAACCTTATAGCGACCGTTTTTTATTATTTAGCGACCGAAATTATGGTCGCCATTTAGCGACCGAATTAATATTTCGGTCGCTAAAAACTTAGCGACCAGGTATTCAGCCACCACCATTAATCGATCGCTAATTCGGTCGCTAAATTAAATAGCGACCGATTTAGAAAGTTTAGCGACCGAATATGTCGGTCGCTAAACAGTTGTTTTTTTGTAGTGAATATGAAGTTGAAGTTGAAGTTGCAGAGGCATAATCGATTATGGTATGACGTAATCGATTATATGTTTGGAAGGAACATAGTAATCGATTAGGATAATCGATTATGGCTAGTATCAGAAAAGGCATTTCAGACAGAGATAGCATCATCAGTTATGGTGCATCTGATAATCGATTATGGAGCAACTAGTTGCAATCAGTTGAGAAGTTAGTTAATTAGTTGGTGCAGTAACTAACTTGGATCAAGCTTCACAATGATTGGTTACTTCATATGGATCAAGACTCACATAAGTCTATAAATAGATATTATGTAATAGGATGAGTATATCACATCTGGTCTTAGACACACAATGTAAAGTGTAGAAAAAGAATAGAGGGATTGAGTGAGAGGCAATACTATCTTGAGCAAAAATAATAGAGTGATTATGAGTTGGGGATCAAGGGTTGAGAGAATAGAGAGATAAGCTTGGGTTTTCCCATGATTCATCAAGAGGATGAAAAGGGGCAAGAACACAAGGAGTTTCTATTGTAACCATGATCTATACTCATTGTTCAAGATAGTGAAGGGGAGAAGATGGTTTGTTGCTCTATCTCCCGTGGACGTAGGCCACAATGGCCGAACCACTAAAATCCCGGTGTTCATCTTCTTTTACCGTTTTATGTCTTCTTTATTATTCGAATGTTCTTGTTATGGTTGATTTGCCTTATTGTTCTTGTGTTTTTTTTCATGGTGCTTGGACATTTCGTGGCCCCAATTACCCAACTCATTGTTAAAAATAGTGAAGGGGAGATGATGATTTGTTGCTCTCTCTCCAGTAGAAGTTGGCCACAAAGGCCGAACCACTAAAATCCTGTTGTTCATCTTCTTTTATCGTTTTTCTTCTATTTTTCGTTAGTTCTTGTTATGGTTGATTTGCTATAATGTTCTTGTGTTTTGTTTTCATGGTGCCTTGCATATTGTTATGGTTGATTTGCTGTGATGTTCTTGTGTTTTGTTTTCATGGTGCCTTGCATATTCCGTGGCCCAATTATCCAACAAGTCACCACTAGGACATAGCTGAAGTAAAAGTGGGAGAGAGCAACATTGATGATTGACTTGAACTCATATTCTCTGATTTAGAGTCAAGGTGGAGATTGTTGAGATATGTCTCAAAATCAACAATATGAAGTTGAAGTTGCAGAGGAATAATGGATTATGGTAATGACGTAATCGATTATATGTTTGGTAGGAACACAGTAATCGATTAGGATAATCGATTATGTCTAGTATCAGAAAAGGCGTCTGAGACAGAGATAGCATAATCGGTTATGGTGCATCTGATAATCGATTGTGGAGCAACTAGTTGCAATCAGTTGAGAAGTTGGTTTGTTAGTTGGTGCAGTAACTAACTTGGACCAAGCTTCACAAGGATTGGTTACTTCATATGGATCAAGACTCACATAAGTCTATAAATAGATATTATGTAATAGGATGAGTATATCACATCTAGTCTTAGACACACAATGTAGAGTGTGGAAAAAGAAGAGATGGATTAAGTGTGAGGCAATACTATCTTGAGGGAAAATCATAGAGTGATTGTGAGTTGGGGATCAAGGGTTAAGAGATCAAGAGGATGAAAAGGGGCAAGAACACAAGGAGTTTTCTAGTGTAACCATGATCTATACTCACTGTTCAAGATAGTGAAGGGGAGATGATGTGTTTCTCTCTCTCTCTCGTGGACGTAGGCCACAATGGCCGAACCACTAAAATCCCGGTGTTCATCTTCTTTTACCGTTTTGTGTCTTCTTTATTATTCGGATGTTCTTGTTATGGTTGATTTGCTTTAATATTCTTGTGTGTTTGTTTTCAGGGTGCCTTGTACGTTTCGTGGCCTCAAAACCCAACATTAAGTTTATAAAAACTTTATAAAATATGTTTTCAAGCAGATGAAAGAGCTAGCATGTGATTATGAAATTAATTTCCCTTACATAAGCATCTATTGCCTAATAACCTTTTAACTTGGTCTTGATGCTTTGCAACTTGATGTTCTTGATGATTTTGAACTTCACTTGATGATTTTGAACTTCACTTGACTTTTGTATACACAATTCAAACTTCCTTGCATATTTGATCATTATACTTTCATTCATTAAACATAATTAGTTTGGCACGCATCAAAACTCACATAAAGAATATACTAACATTATCATTGTTAAAGTCGGACTAAATATCAAATAGGAGAAGGTTTTAATTCAGGTTCAACTAGAAGGCCTGATCGGATGATGTTTATATACTTTATTCATAATGATAGTATTATAATGATTTTTCTATATATTCATAATATCATATTATGATGATTAAAAGTAAAAAAATGAACTTACTATCTCTATACTATAATAATATTATTATAAAGTTAATAACTCTATATTTACTTTTTAAGTAATTTTGTGATGAGTTTTGTCTGTATTCTCAGTTTCTCACTATTTTTGTAACTCAAGTCAAGTACGGGAAGACCGTAGAGGCAAGCGAGTAAGCGACTGCGCGTGAATGAAGACTATGAGTAACCGTGCAAGGACGAAGAAGACGAAAGGATTGGGTGGTTAGGCAACCAGATGGACGACAACCAGGACAAATTGCGCAAGGGTGAAAACAAGGGTGGTCAACCGAACGGACTGCAACAAGGATGGACTGCATAAGGATGAAAACGAAGGGACAAGGCGAACGTGAGCGACTGTAATTCCTTAACTTAGTGTTTCAAAAGTAACACAAGACATCCACTCAAGTTGATAATCAAACTGATAGTCTTAGCACAATGGTCATAAACGACCTTACAAACTCAAAATAAAAGTATTACATATAGAAACTAATCTCGAACTTCAATAAAACAGTTTATGAAGCCAACAGTTACATATTAAAGGTTCCCATGAAACATATTGAGTTAAAGAGAAATTCCTTCTTTATCTTTTTAATCCTCCGAGGGACCTAAACCTGCTTATCTGAAACAACAAAGAGCCTAGTGAGAAAATTAATTCTCAGTGAGCTTTGCTTCAAGCAAGGATATATGAACAATTAAAACCAATTAAACAATCAAAAATGAGTATGAGCATGGGAACTTTAACTTAAAACATTCACTAGTTAACTTCAAGTGTGGGGACTTTAAGTACTCTAGTTTTAAAGATTTTTAATATGGCAGTTAGAGCTCTAAGACAACAATCAGGCATCCCTTAATTTCTAGTACCATATCCTAGCCTTCAAGAAAATGAAGGACTTACAAAAACATATCTCACCCACAATTACAAATGTGGCCTCAATGGCTAGATTTGGTTTTGAAACAAGTGTCTCACCAAATGTAAACCATTTTAGATTTTTTTTAGTGTCATGCTATACTTCACTTTATCATGACTAAAATCCAAACATAAATAAGACAGCAAGGGTCAATTACAATAAGTGACTGAGACCATCAATTAACAATAATAAATTAAAAAAAAAATATGGCTATCACAATTTGGAGGATGATGCATAAGGTTACCATCCACACCATTTAATCCACAGTCCAAACATCCAATCCCAAACAATTAGGAGCTCATAAAACAATAACCAGAACTGAACATATCAACAATGCATTGTAAACAAATCTAAAGTGTCCACAATCAAAAAAATTATGCAATTCAAAGTGTTATCATATTCAGAAACTGACAGCAGAATTTTCAGCAACTTGCAACAGAAATTCCTACATCAAAACCGAATAAAATTCAAAATTTCCAAAGCATATGTTGTTAAAAATTCTGTCTATTTTCTATTAGCACAGCAATTAACTCAAACCAATATTTGTACAATTTACTACAATTTAAACACTATAACAGTATCAGTCCAGAGTTCCCAGTACGAACAGAAAATTGTATGTCATTTTTCTCCCTCTATACTTGATGGAATTGAACCATTCCAGGGCTCAATTTGAAGGAAAATGATTCTAGTTTCCAATGGTACAAAAATCACTTCGAAACAAGTCTTGTGGAGGAAATTATGGGTGAAATACTAACAAGGGTACGTACGGGTTTGAAAGATTTTTACATCCCCTTTCAATTTATCATCACAAACAACCTCTAATTTAACATGCAATCAAAACCCAGTTGTTTAAAGTCATATATTACTTCAAAACAAGCATTCTACAAAGTTAATTTAAACATTTAAGAAGTACTTGAAATTTAAGGTCACCCAAAGTTACAAACAACAAAACTCACATTGCTTGGTAGAAGAATCAAGGTTGTAAAATGTAGATCTTTCTTAAGTTCTCCCTAAACTGACTTGGTTCTCCTATTTCAAATTTTTGAGGGAAGCTAGAGGTCTTGCATGTTGTTCTTCTTGTTTGATTTAGGTTTTTATGAGTAGTTGAAAGTCGGAAGTAGAAAGTTTAGAAGGAATGGAGGAAAGAAAATGGAGGTGGTGAGGGTTGAGGAAGGGCTAAAGTGGAGGGGAAGAGAGGAAGGGGAAAGGTTGTTTCTGAATGGAGAGAATGAAAATGATCAGAATTGTCAAGCCCCACCTATGTCTAGCCGTAACAAATTTTTTGAGGGGGTAGGCTGATTGGCCAACCAATTGAGTAAGATTGGCTTGTGAATGTATCGGTCAATTAAGGGATTTTCTAAGATAGAGGTGGATAAAATAGTTTAAAATAAATGGGTGTGTGTATGTGTGAGTGTGTTAACATGTATATACATATAAATGAGAGGGAAACATGATGGTTCATCTAATTGAAATGAATCTAAGTGAAAGTGGTGTGTGACTCTAAAAACAATTTCTAGATTAATAATAGTCAACCTAACACAATTGTATAAAAAATTCTATTCCCTCTTTAATCCCCAAGTAATTACTTCATAATTCAATCAATCAAACAATTGCACATTTATGAAATCTAAAAGGATTGAAACACACCCATGGTATAATTATAATTAAAAGACTAAAATACCCTTGAGAAAGGATATTACAGCGACTGAGCAAGGACAAAGATGAAAGGACAGGAGGGACAGTTGGACAGATTGCGCAAGGATGAAAAACGAAAAGACAAGGGGAGCGACTGAACTATGTATGGATGGAAACGAAGGGATGAGGTGAACGGTCTGACCCTGACCAAAATGGAACAAGAGGCAATTCCCACACGAGTCCACCAATTACCACTTTTTTCCCCACTTGGTAGTATTCGAGGGTGTGACACCCGGGGCTGACAAGGGCGGAGAGTGATCACTTGTGCAAAAGATGAAGAACAAACAAGGAGAGACTCTTTGCAGGCTTCTAGGCGGAGGGATACATGAACCGATTCCACATTGGAACGAAAGGAAACTTGAGATTGTGCAGGTATAAGACTGTAGAGTTGACGGGATTCTGAGACTGCGGGTATGAGATTGTAGAGTTGAAGGAAGCTTAAAAAGAATTGATTGGTACTATCTATACCAACAAGATACATCTTTTTAGCATCCCATCATTTAAGAAGTCCAAAGTTAAGCACGCTGAAAAGATCTGTGTTGATATGTGGGAACAATCGTCAATTCGATAAACAACCCGAGATGTTACAGAGGAAATCCCATCACCGAAAGATCTTCTTCCATGAGCTAAATGAAGAACCATATAAGTGGACTTGAAAGTACATCTTGGCCCAAAATCTTAATGCAATGAACCTATGAGTCTTCTTCACTTATATAATCTTTAACTCGTTAACTTCTTTTTAATGTTGGACTTCTTCATTCATATCTTACTTACGCATAAAATTCACAACATGAAATTGAACTCAAGAATACGGATACCCCTACCAAAATTTGGCCCAGTTTAGGATACTTGTTATTGAAAGGAACAAGATTGTTTTAGCGTGTTTGGAATGTTCCACACCTTCAAATTCGCATTTGAAATGAAGAAGCTACTCATAACGATTTTTTGTTATAGCAGCCAGCAGGTTCACACAGCAGGTTCAAATGCAAACAATTTTAGACTACAAACATCAAAACTGTTTAGAACTACAAATTCCGATGTTCATTCCTATATGTTGAGGCTATTATGTATAAAGTGTTTCTTTAAACAAATTCGAGGAAGGATTTCCTAAAATGGGGCAAACATTATCACACAGGAAATTTCTAAACAATGAAAAATATAAATCATTGACTGCCATGTTGTCCAGCAAGAGAGATTCCCATCAACTTCGAAGTAAGATCCTCCTGGTACTCATGGTACAATTACAAAAAGAGGCTGCAGGGAGAACAAGTATTTCAGTTAGAGAAATGGCACACACACACACACACACACTATATATATATATATATATATATATAGAGAGAGAGAGAGAGATTACCGTGTCTACACTGACTGGTTTCCCATCCTCTGCCAGTATCTCAGCTAAAGTTCCTGATTGATCAGCCTGGGAAGCATTGAAGGAGAACCAAGTAATTGAGGTTTGTTAATTGACTAAATATGCAACTATAGAGTTAATTCAGATGAATGAGATGTAACAAAAAACAGAAACTTTGTGCAGATACAGCTCTCATAAATCTGTGTTTGTGTGTTTGCTAACCTATTAGATGGATTGTATAGTAACTATATAGGAATAATCTAAAATAATAATGAGACAGATGTCTAGAATGAAGGGTAAATAAAAAAAATAGTAATTTTAGTAAATGGGGAAAGAAAAGCACAATAATAAACAAAAACTATTTTACAAAAAAACACACACAAATATGGACATACTTCAATTTCATTCATCAGTTTCATAGCCTCAATAATGCAAATAACCTGCCCTTTCTGCACTTTATCCCCCACCTGAAACAGCAAGAAAAGAATGAGGCTATTCCTTGTTTTATTCAGTATATACCCAGTAGTGTGATTTGTAAATTGAACCTAAAAGAAAGTGCATTGTTTAAATTACATTTTTTTTTGTAAATTTGTACTGATATATACCTTAACAAATGGTGGTTCACCAGGTCCTGGACTCCGATAAAGGGTTCCTGCCATTGGACATTTTAGCGGTGGATGAGATGATGTGCTTGCTTTTCCAGGCGAAGGTAAGGCTTTTGAAGGTGGAGGGCTTGCAGGAGCAGAAGCAGCAGTTGGTGGTGGTGTTGGCGGCGGAGAAGAATGTGTGGGATAGTGCAATGGTTGTGACACTGAAGATACAACTGTAGCTGGTGGAGGCTCCAGAGCTTCCTTTTTTCTTATCATGAGCTCACAGTCTGCTTGCTTAAGTTGCAGCTCCACAATATCTCTAGAATCCACAAGTCTGCCCATGGAAATAATATTAAATAAATATATAAAAAAAGTTGCAACTCCTAAGGTATAAGAACAAAAAAACAAACATGCAAGTCTGCATTGCTGCTTATGTCTTACTTTACAAGGTCTGAAACTTGATTCATAAATGCAGAAATTGATGATGCATCTGCAGAAGTGCTTGGACCAGAGGGTTTCCCATTATGGTCATCTTTCTCTTTTGATGAAGCAACTTTAGGTCCATTGACTAGTAAAGGTGCAGAATTTGAAGAATTTTCAACAGTAGCAGCCTATGATTCAAAGCAGGGAAATTTTATGGTTAATATTAATTCAATCTTATGGAGCAACAATCTGCAGAGAGCAGACTGAAACGACAATTTTCGTTAAAAATTAAACCCAATCGGACTGACCTCATTAGGCTGTGCTTGAAACTTCCAGACAGATGATTGCTTCCTGTTAAGCCACTGTAGAACACAACAATAACAAGGGGAAATTAAAATAATCAGGAAGGAAAGTATATCTTCAAAGCCTCTGACACAAGTTTATTATTGGTATTCCGTGAATCAGGATTACCACTCACTGACAATTTAATGGATAAATTATGAATTTCTCCAGTTTTAAGCATGTTAGAAACTAATACTAGACTAAAAAGTATTACGTGCTTGTCAGTTGCACTTGTGATAACAGATCAATCAAATACAATCAAAATAATACTCTTCTTCTGGTTATACAATGCTAAAACACGCTGTAGTCCCGAAGCTAAGTAAGGAAATTGAATAAATGGAACAATGATTATGAGCATTTTTTAAGAATAAAAATTACTAAGAATTCTAACCTGTAAGGCTACATATTAGAAGTGTAAACCCAGTACCAAGCTTCATGATAAAATGCTTTCATATTATTGCAAATATTGTTTTGATGCCGAACAAAAACATTGACCACCTATAACAGAATTGCATCATTATGTATTGCTCTAATTCTCTATATAGTTTCATATGTGAAAGAAAGCCTTTTATGTACTAAATTTTAATGCTAAAGAAAAATTACTAGATTCAATATATTTATTCCTTCATGAACATTCATAAAACCTGGGGAAAAGGATCCCATAAAATATGACAAAGATAACACTTCTTTCTTTATTGCTAAAACCGAAAAATCAATTCATCAAAACACTTAGCTATAGATTAGATAGTATTAAAAAGGGTAAAATATATTTTTATTCCCTCATTTTTTACAAAAGTTCGGTTTTAGTCCCTTGTTTGGAAAACATACTTTTTTAGTCCGCCGTTTTTAAAAATGTGTCAGAATTGATCCTATACCACACATTTTTAGTCCCCCATTTTTGACAACCACACATTTTTTATCTCTCATTTTTTACAAAAGTTCGGTTTTAGTCCCCCGTTTTTAAAACAAAAGTGTGGTGTAAGGACCATTTCTGACACATTTTAAAAAACGGGGGACTAAAAAAGTACATTTTCCAAACGGGGGACTAAAATCGAACTTTTATAAAAAATGAGGGACTAAAAACATATTTAACCTTATTAAAAATTAAAAAAGATATATGAACTCGTCGTTTCTCCACTCTCCAAGAAGTACTGTAATATTCGGGGATGAAATATTTGTTTCTATAGATCAAAATATAGGTTTACATATTGAAAAAATCTTCAAATTATAGGACTTCAAGGAACAAAAGGACACTGATCACAGAAAAAGACAATGAGGATTTGCTTAGTTACTAGTAATTTATGCTGAACATAATAGAATAATTAAAGTGAGAGGTCACAGACAATAACTTAAACAACCGATATGCTAAAGCAAGAAACATGTTCAAGCACCCAAATTTCTTAAATTCAGTCAATAAACTTGAATTCAATTTCTTCCCTTTCACTATCTAACCTCCCAAAAAAGGAAATTGAGAGGGAAAAAACAAAATTTAGCTTCTTTATCATACAATTAGGGTGAGCTTGGACAAACAGCTCAATTAAACACTTATTCATAAGTTTTTCTCAAGTAAGCTAGAAACAATTCATAAGCTTCTCTAACAAGCTTATTGAAATAAGCTAAAAAGAGCTTATAGGAATATCGTAAATTATTTGAATAAATTTATTTTCATAAGCTATTCTCATACATCTAAATAAGCTCTATGTAAGCTCTTCCAAACACACTATTGATATCTCACGCATAATTCAAATAAGCACAGATACAAAACAATCAATCACATACAGTGGCATTATCACTATCCAAAATCTAAACAAATTAACATGCTATTCACTATTCAAAATTTCAAACCCAGATTCACATTTGAAACAATCACGCACCTGAGACCCAGATGATGCCGGATCACGAATCAAAGATCCAAATGAATGTGATTTCTGAAACGACACCGTATGTATGTTCCGCTGCAGGGTCTGCGAGTTCAATCCCGAATGACGAAAAGAAACGCACTTGGGGCAAGGGACCGTGAAAGAAGCCATTTGGAACAAACCCCACAAATCAAAAACCGATTTTTCCTCCCAAAAAAATGGTGGAAATGGCGAAGTGAGTGGACGAAAATATAAAGGGTTTTTTTGAGGCGATGAGATCGAAGAGAGTGTTGTTGGTGAGTAATGTGGTAAGGGAAAAAGGGGACACTACAGTGCAATGAAAATGGGTGATGGAGACTTCGAAGGAAGAACACTGGTTTTTTTACATTATGGCTTCGATGATAACAATGAGAACATCAGCGTCACAGTTTCACTGTTTCAACCAACTTTTAACAATATTGCTAAATGAACACAGAATTGCACCGTATGTGTAGCACTTTGCACTGTTTGGTACTGTAGTGAATCCTTTTAAAAAAAATAATTTTTTTTATAAATAATTTTTTTATTAAGTAGGTATAATTATCTGCTGAATCGGGTATAAATATTTGATGAATTCAGTTCATTATCTGGTGAATGGGTTTTTTTGAGAAATAATTTTTTTGATTAAGTATATGCAAAATATGGTGAATCCTGTATAAATATCTGGTGAATTCAGTTCATTATCTGGTGAATAGTTTTTTTTTTTGAGAAATAAATTGTGGTTAAGTATGTGCAAATATATGGTGAATAAGGTATAAATATCTGGTGAATTCAGTTCATTATCTGGTGAATATGTTTTTTTATAAATAAATTTTGTTGGTTAAGTATGTGTAAATATCTGGTGAATCGGGTACAAATATCTTGTGAATTCAATTCATTATCGGGTGAATGAGTGTTTTTGAGAAATAATTTTTTTGATTAAGTATGTGCAAATATCTGGTGAATCAGGTATAAATATATGGTGAATTCAGTTCATTATCTGATGAATGAGTTGTTTTAGAAATAAAATTTGGTTAAGTATGTGCAAATATATGGTGAATCAGGTATAACTATCTGGTGAATTCAGTTCATTATTTGGTGAATGTGTTTTTTTTTTAAATAAATTTTTTGGTTAAATATGTGTAAATATCTGGTGAATGTGTTTTTTTGATAAATAAATTTTTTGGTTAAGTATGTGCAAATATCTGGTGATTCATGTACAAATATCTGGTGAATTCAGTTCATTATCTGGTGAATGAGTTTTTTTAGAAATAAATTTTTTATTTTTTTAAAAATGTCAAAAAAAAATTTAAAAAAAAATTGGTGCTACAGTAGCGCTACTGTAGCAGGTGTCGTATTTATGTCGAAAAAATGTGTACAATTGGCAGCTCTCAACTTTTAATACTAGGGGGATTCTATGGTTCACTACGGTGTATCATGTCATATTTATAAATTGCATCCCAAAGAACTGATATTTGAAAAATGTCCCAACTTCTTCCTCCCTCATATCCAGGGCCAGTCCAAGGATGAAGCTACTAAAGTCCTAGATTTGGATCCATCAAGAAAAAATTATTTACTCTTAGTTTTATGAATAAAAAAGATCACACATACTAACAAAAAGGCCCCACCTAAAGCATAATCAGATCCTAGACTCTCTCAATTAAAATAAAAAGGCCTTACTCAATATTTATTGTAGGCCTTATTCGCTCTTGGACCGATCCTGCACTGATCCCTAGTACTTTAATACTTTGTTTGCATGATAAGAGAAGTTGGAAGGAAATCACTACAATACAAATAAGTAAGAGAGAAGAGCGAATTAGTAGAAAATGAGTAGATTTTTAGGTTGTTTGGATTAAAAGAAGTATGAGAGAAGTGGAGATAAAGGAAAGTTGAATTTTTTTGTAAAGACATATTTGTCCCTAGTAATATATTTGCATAGTAAAAAATACAGAGAGGGTAAAGTTATAATTTTATACTCATCAATGGGATCCGTACCCTTTTTTTTACCCGTCACATTTTCTTCTCATGGGAGAGAAGAAAATTTTTTGTGGGACCCACATGCCAATTTTTTTTCTCTCACCTATTTTCACCCCTCACCCAAACATAAGAGGTTGGAATATTCTAAAAGTTTTCTCTCTCTTACATTTCTTTCGTCTTGTTCTCCACATAAACAAAGGGTAATGGAGGGAGGGGGAGAGCAAAGATTTTAATGAAGCGCGGAAGGAGAAAGGAGGAATTTTAATTAGATGTTATATTTGATTAAGAGGAGGGAAGATGAGAGATTTTGCTCCCTTCATTCCCCTATTCTTCCAAAATATATATATATATATATATATATATATATATATATATATATATTTCCTCCCCTTGTTTCTTTCCTATCAAACATTATGTAAATCTCCACAAGGAATCCCCCAAAACCACCGCCACATGCCCAAAAATCCTCAACGAACAAAAAACATCATTTTTTTTTTAATAAAAACCTATGACTCTAATTTGGGAATCTCCCGTACCAGTCTTAATTCCACGTAGCAAGACCATTTGAGCAAACCCACGGAATTTTTGAATGAAAACTACTTCTCAAATCTACAATCGTCTTCAATTCAAAATTTAAAATTCAAGACAAAATCCACTTTGCAAAACTACATTTTTTGAACTGGGTCATTTTTATTTTTTTAAATAATTTCTACAAATCCATATTCATTTTTTCTCTTCTGGAAATTATGCAATTTTAGGGTTTTAGAAAAGTGAATCTAGACATATGCGAGTATGCGAACAAGTGGTTTCCTCGATTCCTCTCCCAGTAAAAATGGGGATAATAGGGGAGAATCTTGACGATACTGAGTGGTTGAGCCAGGTTCGTCTTCCTCCACCATTTACTTTATTTTAATTAACTAATTTCATTTCCTTTTTTAATAGTCACCAAAATTAAAAGACGTTTCTAAAAGGACTGCTAGACAAATACAAAAATTATGGATTAATGATCGGTTTATCATGTCACACGTCTCAAATCTCAGTCACAAATAAAAAATGACTGATGTACAGGGCGCATGCAAGATGCATTGATACGATTTCCTTTTATTAGGTTATCATAGAAGGTGTCACGAGAATAGCTAAGATGGCACCTAATTGAATTGAAAATATTTGATAAAATTAAAGAATTCACTAGTTCGATATTTGTACAATAGCATAAAAGGACATGATTTATGTGTATATATATATACATATAAAATTATTTATTGAATTATTTATTATTATTATTATTATTTATTAATAATATTGTTGTTGTTGTTGAGAGGAGTTGGATATTTTTAGGGTTATTTGGCATTTTAAATCTAAGGAGGGTAAAAGGTTATCATTAATGAAAACTGATGAGAGAAAAATATAGAGAAAAAAAAAATAAAAATCTACGGCTCCTAGCTTATTTATGCAACGTAAAGCTCTATTACCATGACAAACATAGCGACTACCGCAAAATCCAAGTTAGACATGGAGGAGCATTTGGAGTGCAAAATCATTGTGAAAAAGGTATTTTCTGGCGAGTTTGGGATGGGAATTCACTGCAAATTTTGAAGGAAGGGTGACTACCAAACAAACATGGTCACAAGTTATTGAGCCCGGCATCTAAACTGAATGAGCTACAGTTTCTGAACTTATTGATAAGGAAAATAATTGCTGGAGCACTCATCTTATTCGGGACATGTTCATTCCTACTGAAATCTTATAGCTTCAGCTGTATGGAGGATGTCAATGAGATTGTAGTAGCAGAAGCTTTGGCCATGAGGAGTGGGATGCAACCAGCTAAGGATAGCCAACACTGGTGCCTATGGTCTTTTTCTCAAGCTACATCTTTCATTAACTTTGTACCTGTAACAGTGTTATCAATGATGGACGGCGGATTATGGTAGCCAGCCAAAAATCCACCATATAAATATAGTGTTGCAGTCTATGGCAGAAACATGGCGGATATAATATGCATTGTGGCCTATGGCGGCTGGCACAGAAACTGAGCAATTTGACAACACTGACCTGTAAACCAGCTACACTCATCAAACAGTTTTGAGTTCCTTCGAATTTCTGAAACGCAAGAAAATGGTTAAAATTAATTTGAAAAGGAAAGGTTCCAAACTTCGAATCCTTCCTTATCTCAAGTCATGCCTAGGTCACAGTTGAAATACTACACTAGCATCAGTTAGAGGGCTAACAACTACCAATGCATAACAATAACCAGTCGGTGTGAAAGAACAACATAAGAACAGAAGCAACATAGTGAGTAAGAACAAATGTAACTCAACCGAGCATATGGAAATAAGGCCCAATGCTTAGACTTTCTAAATTTGGTACTAATAGTCTAACATTATTCTTCCCATTGTGTAAACAGCTGGTCCATCCCCATGGCTACTGACTATAAACTTACAACTTTCAAGAGGGCTTCTGCTTTGAAGGAACGGTTCCTGTTATTGCCGGAATGGTATATAGGAACTGTTTATGAGCCCCTACATGGTTGCAAACAAGACGAAGCTTCTTCTTCTCTCTCATCCATCTTAACACTACTTTCATGTGACTCTTGCTGGCCAAATCTTTCGGTCCAACTTCCTGAAAATATTGAAAATGATGATTACTCAACATGTCAATACAAACCCAAAAGATATACAAATCTGTGACCCAAATTTGTCCATGACTTTGTAAATCAGAATCTGTATTCTATATATATATATATTGGGAGGAAGAATGGGTTCCTTTGTGCATTCTAACACTAATGTTTTCCTCAGCTTAAAGGCTTGAAAGATTTAATTTTGATAACTGACACTATCAATATATCATGTGTTGGACTTAAGACTTGAGTCTCACATTCACATTGAATAAAATAAACTCTTGAAAAGTGTTTATATGGACCACGTCCATGGGTACCTTGTGGCATTGAGGTACATATGTGGACTTGGGCTTAGTTTAATAAAGTGCACGCCCGCCCTATCGTGTCTCGTCCATGTGAGTGTGGACTTGACCCGGTTTTACCTATGGCCTATCTTCTGTCAGCCCATTTGGACCCCAAAATATCTCCATGTGTGCACAGCAAAGAGCTCACCTGCACTCTGTGTTGCATCTTTAGGTGTATTAGGCTTCTCTAAGTGATTAAAAATGTAAAGTGAGAGAGTAAGGGTGTATCCACCCTCGATTAATTATGGTGGGTTGAAATCTCAATGCACTTCAACTAATCAAGGAAAGATAGATCCTTACTTTCTTACTTTCCAATTTTGCTCACTTTAGAGGAACTTTATCCTAGAACGGAAGGTATTGCTACTTAGTTTACCAGGATCATTGTGTGAACAAGTTCTTGAGAAGACTCACGTCTAATTGTAGAGGGTTTACCCTGTTGAGTTGAGGCCATTCCACTGAACATTGCTCCAGGTAGGACGAGGATAAACTCCAAAGGATATTGCCTAGCATAATTTGTTGTATACATGTTCTAATCCTTCCTTGTTCTTGTTAATCTTTTTTTTTTTTTTCTGATGAAATTGTTCTTGTTTAATTTATCTTGCTGGTATCATGTTCTTCCTATTTTCCAATTCCAAAAAGCATCTCAAATACTATTACCAACTCCTATATTTCTAACAATCTTAAGGGTTGCGTGGATATTAGTATTTTAGCTGCTGCCAAGGTTCAATTGAACCTTTTGATGAGAACAATTTTAAGAGATGGCAAAACCAAATTTTACAAGTACTTGATTTTAGTAAAACTAATTTGTTTCCCTTGATCCCAAATCTAATGAAGATTCTGAAAATTAACAACTATTTGTTTTTGGGGAAATTGATTTTGATTTTATTACCTACCGTTACTGGTAAATAATCGATATGCTGAATATTCACTGATAGTGAGTAATAACGTATGCAACCTCAAGCTTAAAGTTGAACAACAGAATTACTTTGAAAAATTAAAACAATCAGAATGCCATTTCAAATGTCGCAACAACTGAAGTCAAAACAGCATATCAATTTGCTTCCTACGATCAAGTAGCATTTATTTGAAGGAGCAGAAAGCAAGAGTTGAAAGCAAGCAATAGTTATAAGCATGGTTCCAAAGTGAGGTTCACAAGGCAATTGCGGCCACTATATTAGTGTTTTAGGGTCCATTAAACCGCTTAATTAAGTGTTTATTTGCTAAGTTTTTTTAAATAAGCTAAAAACAACCTATTTTCCGACAAGCTTATTGCAAGAAGCTAAAATGAGCTTATATAAAAGTCATAAACTATTTTTACAAACTACTAAAAACAACCTATTTTCCAACAAGCTTATCGCAAGAAGCTAATATGAGCTTATATAAAAGTCATAAACTATTTTTACAAATTATTTGTAAAAGTTTATTTTCATTGGATATTCTTATAAACTATCTACAAACTCTTTAAAAGGCATCCTTAACATTTTTGCAACCTCTTTACAACCACGACAGCTAAAAAGTGTGTTTGGTTTCACATCCTCCGAATTGATTATGCTCTCTATCAAACGTGATTTTAGTAAAAAGTAGCTTTTGAGTTAAATACACTTAATTTTACATCAAACTTGCTTTTAAAATAAAAGCATCCAAACATAAATCACTTCACTTTAAATTCATCCAAACACACGCTAAATTGGCCGCATTTTGTTGCAATTGTTAAAATTACAATAAAAGGAAGAGAGAGTAAATTAAGAGTAAGAGTGTACCTTGACACGTTCCCATGTTTTGCCAACGGTGATGGGACCATGCTCCTTCACAATATCAAACAGTGCCTTCGCGATTGTGTTTCTCTGCTCCGGCGGCGTTTTCAGTATCGGCTTCCACTTCTGCCCTAAACATTTCACGGCCTCCCCAAACATAGTCATTGCGTTCAGCTTCTCTCCTAAACTCAAACTAACCAAAATTCATTTTAATTCTGCAAAGAAATTGACAGCATATATATAATAACCTGAAAATCCTATTTGGAAATGAGACAAGGCCAACAGAGAATTACCTTCGGTTTCCTCTTCTTGGCTATTAGGCAACAGATGCTGGTATGAAGTATCATGGTTTTATTATTATTGGGTACAGAGCATTACTTTTCACACCTTCAACTTTACTTCCAACACCCTCTCTTTTTTTTAAAAAGAACTTTTTTTTTTCTCAATTAAAATAATATTAAAGATGGTTTAATGAACTTTTAAAAATACCTATCATTACTTCCTCCATTAAGTATTGACGTGACTAGTGTATCAACTTCTCTTTTTACTGAAACATTCAATTTATCATGTGATTGGCATAATATTTGAGACGTGTTCCATACATTTTGTGGGACAGCAACAACATAATAGTCAGGGGCGGATCTTCTTTAGCACCAAGGGGAGTCATGGCTCCCCCAAGAATTTTTTTTCCTTTGGTGGTATATATATATATTGTGTTCTTAATATCATATTATATATATTTTTCTTGCAATAGAAATATCAAAAGCTTACAACAGTACAGCTGTCAAATTTTTTTCCTCAAATTCCCAAGGTCGCGGTTCGATTCTTAGTAACGGGATTTTAGTTTATAGAATTTGACCTTCCTCATTTTTAAAATTTAACATAAGATTATACAAAAATTGCGAATCAAACACTGCTTTTGATCATGCAACAAATGAAATGAACCGCTGAACTAACAAACACTTTATACTTTACATTCGAAATTTTTATATATATATATATATATATATATATATATATATATATATATTACTTAGTAATTTGGCTCCGTCACAATAATCTGTCAAGCTCCGCCACTGATAACAGTATAATGATGAGCACTTTGACAAGTATACCAAATTACCACTGTAGTACAAAAATTATCTTCCTGTCAACGATTAATAATTCAATTCCTTGAACATTAACTATTTAATAAGAACATTCAAGAATGGGACAATTCAATAAAGTTAATTTGATAGTGTTCTTATTCCTAAGGAAACATGCGCAAATTGTTCATTCTCAATAACAAACATAAATCCCAATTTTCCCAATTGAAAATTTAAACCGTGGATAAATAAGATAACAAAGAACAAACTGTTAAACTCAGATAACCAGAAAACCCAGATTAAATCCCAATATCAAAACAAGTCATACAGGCATATTCTTCTACCTCTAACAAAAGAAAATTAAACTGACATAATAATAAAGGGAAAACCAATCAAAGAAGATGAAAGCAAGGACTCCAACTTGAGTATCTACATCCAAGCATCAACCCCAGCTCCCTGTGTGCTCTCCTGGCTCAGACATCTCCAATGATCAGTGTCCCAAAACCATTCATGAGTTGATGCTTTTATATTTTTATTTTTAGAATTCGTATCGTCACGCTCTAGCGCTTCCGTCTCTCGAATGTTCAGTCACTAGAACACTTAAATGTTAGAGGAGTAAACGCTTAAGCGTTCCCCTCTGCTGCAAAAAACGACCAAAAATACTCTTAAAATTCCTATTTTTCTAAAATAACAAAATAAAAATTCTAACATGACAAAACAAAAAGTAAAAAAAATTAATTCTAAAGAAATACTAAAATAAAAAAAAATAAAAAAAAACTTTTTTGGAAATTAACTACAATTTAAGATTCAACATATAATAGCAGTGGTTGAATTATGGGGCAATTTTTTGTATTGTTATCTTTTTAATAACTCAAGTACACGATTAAAAATTTGTGTCCCACTATTTGATATGCATTAGTACTTGACATTATAATACAAATTTACTGAAATACCTTTTGTTGTGAAGGAAGCAGAGAGTGAAGGAAAACTGAAAAAATGAAGGGATGAAGAGATAAAAGTTATTGTTTTTTTTTTTAGTGATGTGGATAAATTTTGAGATTTAGTTTAGTGGGTAACAAAAAATTAGAAAGAGCAAGAAAAACCTAAGGGTGTTAAGGGTTGAAAGCAGAATTTTGAAAAACTCGCGAAGTATAAAAAAGGAGGTAGTTAAATTCTTTAAAAACTTATACTTCGATGACAAGTCCATTAATATTTGTTTGACTCTTAGTGGAGAGGGTTTCTCTAAATTCTCACAAGAACAATCACAGGGATTGGACACTATTCCATCGGATGAGGAAATAAAGAGGGTTGTATGGTATTGTGAATCAACCAAAGCACCAGGTTATGATGGTTTTAACTTAGGCTTTATAAAGAAAACGTGGGAGACAGTAGGAGAAAACTTTATAAGCACGATTTTACAATTTTTTTTGGGAATGGAGAGCTCCCTAGATATGTTAATACTACGTGGGTAGCCCTGTTACTCAAAGTTGAAGGAGCATTAGAATTAAAGGATTTTAGGCCCATTAGTATGGTGGGTTATATCTATAAGATCATAGCGAAAATCTTGGCTCAAAGTATTAAGAGAGTAATGCCCTACCTGATTGCAGAGAGACAAATAAATTTTGTCATGCAAAGAAAAATTCTGGATGGGGCTTTTCTAGCTAATGAGGTTGTGCAGTGGGTAAAATCAAATAAAAAAGAGGTAGTTTTGCTGAAACTAGATTTTCAAAAGACATATGACACCATAAATTGGAATTTTATGGATCATTTGCTGGACATCATGGGATTGGGCTAAAACGGAGATATTGGATTAAGCAGTGTTTAACTATGGCATCTTTATCTGTTTTGGTAAATGGATCCCTCACAACCCCTTTTAAAATGGAGAGAGATCTTAGGCAGGGAGACTCTTTATCCCTTTTTATTTTTGTATTGGCCATAGAAGCATTTAATCAATTGATGAAACTAGCAAATCACAAAAAATACTTTCTAGAGAAAGAAGGTAGGGCACCAATAAATCAGCGTATCTCATCTGCAATTTGCTGATGATACACTGATTTTTTGTCCTGCAAAAATGAAGTTTATTATAAACCTAAGAAGGATATTGGATTGTTTCCAGATGTTATCATGATTGAGAATTAATTTCTCCAAATCTGGGGTAATTGTGTTAGGAAAAGATAAAAGCCGGTGGAGCAAATGGCATGGAGAATGGGTTGTCAACTAATTGACCTACACATAGTATATTAAGGAATATCTTTGGGAGCCAATAGAAAAAGATTATAAACTTGGAATCCAGTATTAAACCGGGTTCAAAAGAAGCTTGCAATGTGGAAATCAAAAGTCCTATCTAGGGCAAAAAGATTTTTTATTTATTTATATTAAGTCTGTTTTAAATAACTTGTCTCTCTATTTTATGAGCCTTTTTACGATCCCCAGGAGTGTAGTTAGTCAAATAATAAAGATTCAAAGAGATTTCTTCTGGAGAGGTGCTGGAAATAGAAAGGGTATGCCTTTGATTAAATGGGAAGTCATTCAGAAACCAAAGAGGTTGGGACGACTTAGGGGTAGGTGATATGATTGTTAAGACTGTTGCATTACTTTTTAAATGGTGGTGGATATTTTTTGTGGAGGGTAATCCTAAATGGAAAAAGACAATTTGCTCGATATATAGGTTGGATTAGTAGGTTCCTCTAATTCAGCAATAAAATATTGTAGTAAAGGGAGGTCTATTGGGTAAAATAATGAAAGTGGTTAGATGGGGAGAAAATTTTAAAAGAGTGATACAACAGGGATGGTGGATGAGATTAGGGGATGGAAGAAGAACTAAATTTTGGAGAGATAAGTGGATAAGGGATTCACCACTCAAAGATAAATTCCCAAGACTTTTCTTAGTCTCTTTGCAAAAGGATGAGGTAGTTGCTAATATGGGGTTCTGGGATGGAATTCATTGGCAATGGAACCTTACATGGAGAAGATACCTTTTCCAGTGCGAGTTACAACAATTGGGAGAGTTATTAAAAATTCTACAAGTTGCAAATCCGTCAAACATTATACAAGATAGAGTATGGTGGAAGTTTAACACTAAGGGTTGTTTTACTATTAAGTCTTTTCAAATGAAATCTGGGCACAAACCCAAGTGACAAAAATGTGAGGGGAGTTTGGATGCACTAGTGGAAAATATACATTAGACGATAAAGGTTTACGTCAGTTAACCAAAAGCTAGACGTTAAAAAGGAGGCGGTGGCAGTTTTTTAAATATCAGACTTCATTAATTCAATTTTAACGTCAGTTGTTTTAAGGACTGACGTTAAAAGTGAAGTGACTCACTTTTAAAGTCAGTTCAATAAACAACTGACGTTAAAAGTGAACCTTTTAACGTCATTTCTTCATTGAACTGACGTTAAAAGTGCGTCACTTCACTTTTAACTTCTGTTCTTTCATCAGCAGACGTTAAAGGTTATTTTAATAATTTTTTTTATCTAGTATACGTACCCTTCCGCATTGCCTTCCTCAAAGTTTCAGTTTCACAATTGCTTTGATGTTTTGTGTTTCTGTTTTGAAAACTAAAATATATGTGCGAAGTATAAGTTGATTTAATAACCCAAACCGGACCTCATTCATTGAAAGGGTTTAAAATCCTTTAAAATCCTATAAAAAGTACAGTGATAGGGTTTAAAATCCTATAAAAAGTTACATTGAAAGGGTTTAAAATCCTAAACATTTTGTTGAGGGGCTTCGTTCCCTTCACGGGTGAGCAAGAGAGAGAGAGTCGGAGGCCAGGAGTTTTCCCAGAGCTACTGAGCAAGGGTGCACCCGATCTGTTTCAGCAATGGTCTTGGAACAGTCATTTGCTTCCAAAGATGACGTTCTGGTGCTGTAGCTAGCTGCCGATTCTCCAGAAAGATGATAAGGTGAGAAACTCACACTATGTGATTTACACAACCTTATCACCCATTTTATGTGATTTACACAACCTCAGAAGTTGTTTGACCATTAAGACAAAGACCTTTGAGTCTAGGAATAAGAAGAAAGAGTGATGAAGTTAATCTCCACTACAGAGCCATATTGTGAAGCGGAAAATTAAAAGGATGGAAGGAAGCTATTTATAGGAGCAGGGGATGAAGTTACTAAGCTATTCTCGATTTTCTTGAAAACTTACCTATAAACTTTAATGCTCATTAAGAGGATTAAGTTACAAGGTGCATGGGTAGTAACAGATAGTCAAAGGAATGAATTCTTGCAGAAACTTATACACCTTTAACGTCGGTTGTTTAATACAACCGACGTTAAAAAGTGTTTTTAAAATAAAAATATTTATTTTTAACGTCGAGTTTTTATACAACTGACGTCAAAAGTCTGGTTTTTACTTCAGTATAATAAATAGCTGACGTAAATAATCCTATAAATTATAAACGTGCAGAATGAATATTGGAAATAATGTAATATACGGGAACTTGGCAGTCATAAATTAAGTTGACGTTAAAAATGAGGTGGTGGAAATTGATTGACAGTCATATTTATTTTTAACGTCAGTTTTTTATACAACTGACGTTAAAAGTGTGGTTTTTTACTTCAATATAATAAATAGCTGACGTAAATAATCCTATAAATTATAAACGTGCAGAATGAATATTGGAAATAATATAATATACGGGAACTTGGCAGTCATAAACTATGTTGACGTTAAAAATGAGGTGGTGACAATTTGTAAATATTAAATCACTATTTGCGTCAGTTGTGTAAAGAACTTGTGTAAATATTAAACAAGTTTATTTTTAATCTACATTAATTAGCTTGAATTAGTAAACATATTCTTGTTAAAATTAAAATAAATAAACACTTAACATAAAAGTGTTATATGTATAATCAAATCGTATCTCATTGAAGCAATTCATAAGTTACAATTAATTACATGATTAAAAGATAAAAATTTTTTGCAACATAGCACTAAAATATTAAAAATTTTCCGCGTCAACATCAATTTCTTCTGAGTTCCGTCCTCAGAAACTCCAATGGATGCATCGATCCCCTCCCTGCTCATTTGAAGTCCTTGATGCTCCATCTGTGCTTTATCCACAGTCGCTTGAGGAGGAGATGGAATAAAGTGAGGGAGTCATATTATGTGATTTATACAACCTCAGAAGTTTTTTGACCATTAAGACAGAGACCTTTAAGTATAGGTATAGGAAGAAATAACAAAAGTCTCAAATGTGATAAAACCATATTGTGAAGGAATAGAAAACGCACGAAATAAAGAGGAAAAGAAGAGGGTGTATTTACATACTGATACAGAAGAATGACACTTTATATAGAGAATAGTCTCTCTCTTATTTTCTTGAAAACTTATCTATAAACTTAATGCTCATTAAGAGGATTAAGTTTCAAGGTGCATGGGTTAGCACAGTAGTCAAAGGAATGATTTTTTTTGCAGATATACACTTTTAACGTCAGTTGTCTTCAAAAACTGATGTTAAAAGTGCTTTTAAAATAAAAAATATTTATTTTTAACGTTAGTTTTTTATACAACTGACGTTAAAAGTTTTATTTTTACTTCAATTAAATAAATAGTCAAAGGAATTAATGTTTTTGGATAAAGGTATACACTTTTAACGTCAGTTTCTTAAGACAATTGACGTTAAATATACGACCTTTAACGTCAGTCTTTACAAACAACTGACGTCAAATGTTGTTTTATTTTGGTTTACACCCGCGCGCCTTCTGCACTCCCGCTCTCGTGACGTCTCTTTTCTCTTTTCATCACGCTCAACCCTCACTCTCAACCCTCACTCTCACTCTCACTCTCACTCTGCCCTAATCGCGAGCTCATCTCCACCGCAACCACCGCGAGGGCTTCTTCGCCACCACCGTGAGGTACACTATTAACCCTAACTCTATCTTTCCATTCATTCTTTGCAATAACTTTACATCTCTCTTTCCCCTTCCCGAGCACTAACTCTCCTTGTCCCTCTGCTCTCAGTAACCACATCGAACGTTGGCCACCACTCGAGCTCCCCTCCCCACCACCACGCGAGCACCTATTTCTGGTGAGTCTTTAGGGCACATTTTTTTATTTTTGGTTTTGAGTGTATGTTGAAACTGTAGTCTCAGTAGTTGAAACTTGAAACCATGAGTTTGAGTTGTTTGGAATGTACGTCTCTATTTTTGGTTTTAAGTGCATGTTGCACTGCTGGTTGATCTGTCACGGCCGTGATGCTCATCACGGCTAGGCCGTGATCAGTTCTTCCTGTGATGGTCTGGTTCAGTTGGCAAGTTACGGCCGTGATGGACATCACTGCCAGGCCGTGACCATTGCTTGGCAATCTTCAAAAACTATAGTTTTCAATCTCCCGTATTGTCCTTATATTGGATATATGTTTTGTATATCTACAGGACCTATCTAGTTATGGATCGTAGTTGGATGGTTTGTAAGCATACTAGTGCTGAGTATTTGAAGGGGGTGGGAGAATTTATAGAATTTGCTCAAAGGAATGTTCCTAATAGTAATGGAATGTTCTGTTGTCCTTGTGTCAAGTGTTTGAATACGAGGAAATGTACAGTGAAGGATATACGTACTCATTTTATTTGGGAAGGGATTTGCTTGAGTTATACAAGATGGATATGGCATGGTGATGTGTTGTTGAGTAGTACGGCAAGTGTCTCCCAAAGTGAGGACGTTGACGTAGATATGGAGGATGATCGAGTAGAGGACATGATCCGTGATATTGGACAAGAATCTTTTCATCGAGCTCATGTGTATGATAGGTTGTGCGGTGATGCGGATAAGCCTTTATATCCAGGGTGTACTACTCATACACGGTTGTCGATGGTGCTAAAATTGGTTTGTGTGAAGGCGAGAAATGGTTGGACCGATAAAAGCTTCACGGAATTGCTTGAAGTGTTGAAAGACTTGCTTCCAGAGGACAACACATTGCCTGACCGTAACTATGAGGCCAAGAAGGTATTGTGTCCTATGGATATGGAGTATAAGAAGATACACGCATGCCCCAATGATTGCATATTGTACACCGGTGTTCACGAAGACAATCACGATTGCCCCAAATGTTTGTTATCACGATACAAAGTGAAGGGTGGTGATGATGATGATGATCTTGATGATGTGAGAAAAAAGGGTCCTCCTGCGAAGGTGTTGTGGTATCTTCTAATAATTCCAAGGTTCAAGCGATTGTTTGCCAATGCGAAAGATGTGAAGAATCTTAGATGTCATAATGATGAGAGGAAACGTGATGGAAAGGTTCGTCATCCTGCTGATTCTATTCAATGGAAGAATATCGATACTATGTTTCTGGATTTCGCCGATGAGCCAAGAAACCTAAGGCTTGGACTTGCTACGGATGGAATGAATCCTTATGGTAACATGAGTAGTATTCATAGTTCATGGCCTGTTTTGTTGGTAATTTACAACATGCCCCCTTGATTGTGCATGAAGCGCAAATACATGATGTTGTCTATGATGATTTCGGGCCCAAAGCAACCGGGAAATGACTTAGATGTTTATCTAGGTCCCTTGATTGAAGACTTGAAAATGCTGTGGGTGGAAGGTATTGATGTAGTTGATGGGTATTCTCATGAGACTTTCAAGCTTCGTGCCATGTTATTTTGCACCATCAACGACTTTCCAAAGATATACGGTAACTTGTCAAGCATACAGTGTCAAGGGGCATAAAGCATGCCCTATATGTGAAGAAGGCACATGCTACACTCAGTTACATCATGGAAAGAAGACGGTTTACCTTGGGCATCGGAGATTTATTAGACGTGATCACCCATATCGTAAGATGAAAAAAGCTTTTAATGGATGCCAAGAGACAGAAGAAGCGTAGTGGCCTTAATTGGAGAGCAGGTTTATCGAGAGGGTAAAGGACATCGATGTTATATTCGACAAGTCCAAAAAGAAAGGTAAAGCTGCTGAGAAAAACATATGGAAGAAGAGGTCGATATTCTTTGATCTTCCATCTTGGCGCAAGCTTGATGTCGAATAATCTGCATTGATGTGATGCATGTGGAGAAAATGTGTGTGATAGTGTGATCGGGACGCTTTCTCAACATTCGGGGCAAGACAAAGGATGGTGTGAATGCTCGTCTCAACCTCGTTGCTATGGGTATACGAGAGCAGTTAGCTCCAGTTGTTGAGGATGGTAAGCGGACTTATTTGCCGCCAAAGATGTCATACTTTGTCAAAAAAAGAGAGACAAAGTTTCTACGGGTGTCTTGAGGGCATCAAAGTTCCACATGGTTACTCTTCAAATATGAAGAGGCTTGTCTCTAGTGATCTTAAATTGGTTGGCTTAAAGTCTCTTGATTGTCACATCTTGATGCAACAACTTCTGCCCGTTGCTATTCGTGGTATTGCTCCAAAAAATGTGAGACATGTCATTACTCGGTTATGCTCATTCTTCAATTCTATATGTAGCAAAGTCGTAGACCACAGTATGTTGGATGACTTGGAAGTTGAGGCTGCTACAATCTTGTGCCAATTGGAGATGTATTTTCCTCCTTCCTTTTTCGACATAATGGTTCACTTAATTGTTCATTTGGTGAGGGTGATTAGATTATGTGGGCCGGTTTTTCTGAGATGGATGTACCCAGTTGAGCGCTACATGAAGATCTTGAAAGGGTACGTGAAGAATCCTCATCGTCCGGAAGCATCTATTGTTCAAAGGTATGTTGCAGAAGAAGCTATTGAGTTTTGTTCGGACTACCTTCATAACACGGATCCTATAGGGGTTCCTAAGCCTCGACATGATGAGATCAGATGTCAAGGTAAGGGTACACATGGCTTAAGAATTAATAGGAAGGATCGGGAGGAAGTGCTTCAAGCACATTTGTATGTCTTGAACAACATCGAATGTGTTCAGCCTTTCTTATTTCAACATAAAAGAAAAGTCAATCAAGAAAACCCTCGAATGAGCGAAAGGTGGTTGTTGAACAAGCATAACAAGACTTTCCTACCATGGTTCAAGGAAGAAATGCTTAAGGATGGTAGTACTACTTCTGATGACGTAAGATGGCTAGCACGTGGGCCTAGCTTCAACGTCATATGTTGGAGCGGATACGACATAAATAACTTTTCCTTTTATACAAAGGAACAAAATAACAAGAGTACCATGCAAAATAGTGGGGTTATGATTGTGGCCGAAGCAATGCACTTCTCTAGTGCAAAGGACACAAAACCCGTTAAAGCACCGATACCTTACTTTGGATATATTGAAGATATTTGGGTGCTCGATTACACTAAGCTTACGGTGCCGATATTTAAATGTAAGTGGGTTGATAGTAACGGTGGTGTACAAACCGACGAATTGGGGTTCACATTGGTAGACCTCAACAAGTTAGGTCATATAAATGAGCCATTCATAATGGCTTCCCAAGCAAAACAAGTGTTCTACATCACTGATCCTTCTAACAAAAGGTTGTCCGTGGTTCTCCGAGGAAAACGCATGTATAATGGTAGTGATGAAAATGAAGATTCAAATCTTGATATTCCTGAGACTCCTTCTTTTTCAACAAACATGCCTACTATAATCGAGGAGACACAGGTGGACGATGTACGTGCCACTCGTGATGATCATCACGAAGGGATATTGATATAGGTAGTTTAAACTTAGTATACATTTATTTTTATTTATATTTCTGTATTTATTTTGAGTTATAACCTATGTTAATAAATATATATTGTTTCTGAACAGGCATACATATGGATCATTGTTCCATTTTTCCTTTGAAATTATGTAATGTGTGTGATATTCTGTGTTACTGGGATATTTACTAAATGCAGGGATAGCTGAGGGGAGTGATATTTTAAAACTGAATTTAAAAAAAAATACTATTAACGTCAGTTTGTATGATACAACCGGCGTTAATAGTATTTTATAAAATATACAGATACACTATTAACGTCGATTGTTTATTACAACCGACGTTAAAATTAAGACCTTTAACGCCGAGTTCTTCATAACAACCGGCGTTAGTTTTAACAAAATTAACGTCCGGTTTCGAAAAGAACTCGACGTTAATTTTGACAAAATTAACGTCAGTTGTGTTAAAGAACCGACGTTAATAGTTTTATATTTAACGTCAGTTCTCAACTGACGTTAAAAGTTTAACTTTTAACGTCAGCTGTATTTACGTTAGTCAGTATTCTGACGTAAAAACTCAATTTTAACTAACGTAAAAAGCACTTATTACACTAGTGATGAGAGTAGTGTGACACCCTCTACCCCGCATACTTTAAATATAAAATAAAACATGTTAAATAGATGATAAAATAATTTAGCCAAAAAGGTAGCAGGTATCACATGAACTAAAACATAACCAAAGGTAACTATAACTAACAACTGCGGAAAAGAACATAAACCAAAACATAAAACATAAACCGAAAACCCGATGTCACATATCAGATCGGGTAACCAATCCGAAATTACATCAGAAAAACAACTAAAATAAAGTCCTAAACTACGAGCAAGCGATCTCCTCGAGATCACTCCTCAACAAGTTGCTCATCATCCTCTACATAAACCAAGGTACAAGCAAAGTAATAATAACAAATATGGAGTAAGAAATCATTCGTATAAACATAAACGACATTAGGATGGCTAGAAAGATGTTCACACAGCAAGTAACATATCATTGTATAACAATTTATAACGTATCACATTTTATCATAACACGTCGAATAAAACATGTTATGCAATGCAGTGCTACTTCAGTACTCCATTTGCATGTGGATCCATAAGTAACTCAGGAAGACGACTTTGGAGTTACATATCCAAATTAGCCAACAAGCCAACAAGCACCAACGCCGGCAATCTACCAAACCATGGGTAAACATCTTGAATAGTCGATGCACCTTACTCTCGGATGCATCGTCACGGAGGGCCACGACCCACCTAACTCGCATATAGATCACCGTGGACGGCCAGTTCGCCATACTCTCGGGTGAGCTCCCATGTCATCATAACTTCCCCCAACTAACAACTCCATGCATGAATGAATGTATGCTAACACACAATCAATCATTAACAACCACCTCCATCAACTCCAATTTCCATGGTTTAACAACTTTGACCAATAAGCAGCAAAGTCAAATTTGACCAATAAGCATCAAAGTTCAACAGCATCAACACTTTGACCAATAAGCATCAAAGTTCATCAACTTGCGATAACTTATCCTTATCGTCTTAACGAACATCAACATATTTATCATTAGTTATTGTTATTAAGGTTTATAGCATTAATTGTATATTGGACTACCACTCTTGTTTTTATCTCTGTTACTGTGTCATCTATTTGTTCTAAGGGGCCTTACAAGTTCTCCTAAAGTACTCGAGATCATCCCTAAATGTCATTTACTATTCCATTCGGCATTAACCTCACCTTTCTTTGCTATCTTCATGTCTTATGTGTAACATCCTGAATTTAAAAAATATTTTATTTAAAATAATAAATAACCAACCCAATTATTGAATTTAATAAGCCAGTAATTTAGATTAAACAGGTAACTGTTGTTAGAATGGATGATGTAGGGTGTTAATACCTTCCTTACTCATAATCAACCCTCGAACTCAAACTCTGAATCGTAGACAATTTTTAAGGTGCATATTTGCACGATTCCATTTTAGTGATAAATCGATTGGTGGAAATTCCAATAATGAGCTCTATTAAGAATCAAATTTTGATCAACTCAATTCATGTGGTTCACTTTACTAGTTATGGAAAATTGTTTTTCATCTATGGTGATCAACTATGTAACTATTTTAAGTACTTCAAGTAATTATGTTAATAATTAATATTTAACTTTTTATTTAACCAAAAAATGATAACATCATAAAATTACTAAAATTAAATATTTTGGGATGTAATATTGACCAAATTATGATAGAAAATCCTATCAAATTATGCTCTTGGAAAGAAATCTATTGGTTACTTTCTTTTCCCACAAATAGCGATCCTCGTGCCCTTGCTTTAAGAGACACACAATCGTTGATAGCCCATCTAATCAACGGTCATTTTCATTTTTCACCCCATCTCTTCTTCACCAAAGTTTTTCACAATTTCCATCTTTACCTACCCCCATATCTCTCTTTTTGATTGGTTACTTTCTCGCCCCACGGATCGTGATCCCTGTCCCCTTTAAGAGACGCACAATAATTGATAGCCCATCCAATCAACAGTCACTTTCATCTCATACGTTTTTCACCAAAATTTTCACATTTCTCGTGTATACCTTCCCCCAAATCCCTATATTTATATATTACTTTAGATCCACCCTTTTTCCACTCATCAGCTCCCAATTTGCCTTCTTTCTCGAGAAACAAATACTCATTTTCATTTCATTTCTCTCATGCTTTGTTTTTTCTTCTATTGAAATGGCTCGTATCAAGAACTTCCCTCGTACAGAAAGATTGGTAAATGGTTATAGTTTGATAATTTATATGTTGATTTTTTTTTTTGAATAAACATCAAATCCATGGAATTAGAGAATATAATTATGCTGCAAATATCGTAAGCAATGAGGTAGATGATGAATTTAAGGAGAATGTAAATTATTATATTTTTTTGTTCTTTTACATTTGTTTGTCAAGGGTGATTGACGGTTTATTTTTTCGGATTTATATAGGACCAACAATTGGTTATCGAGGAAGGTGAGACTTCAATCCAAGTAGGGATTTCTATCGATTATGATGCTTCAAGCCAAATGTTGATGAGCATCCAAGTCACTTGTGAGACAGCAAATCAAGCTAAGACAACCACTCAGAGGACTCCATCCCAAGCTAGTATTGAACTTACAAATTTGTCATGCACGTTTCCAAGTCGAGGGGAATATAACAGCCCACCCATACCTTCAACTCAAGTTGGAACCTCAAGGCGAGTTCGAAGAAGAAAAGGTGTACCAAGAAAACTCAGACTGAGTGAGAATTAGAATTCATAAATGCTTCTATTTTTTATGGCTATTTTATGTGAGACTGCACATGTTTATCTTTATGTTTATTGTATACACCTTTTTTTTTTGGAAGTTGAGTTTTTTTTTCGACCAAAGGAAGTTGAGTTATACAACACCGTATAAGATATATCATATACAAAAGATCCAATATTTTGGCTATTAACTCCATTTTGGTACATTTCATATATAATTTGATTTAAAACATATTTGGGTAAGATTAATTCTTACATAAACAATTGTTTTTATGTCAAAAAAATGTTTGTTGGTAGAAGCTAGTAAGTTTGGATAAACTGATTAAATTGCAAAATAACGATTTTCTCTATAAAAAAAACCATTTTGAGATAATCTAAAAGTACGAAGTTTATTTAAAAAACTTTTAGATTATTTTAAAACCAATAACATTGTTTCTATTTCACCCCTGCAAAACTAACTACCAAACAAATATTATTAAATTATACAAATAATTTTATAATTTCATTTTTGTAATTTACTATATAAAAGTGAAAACAATTAGCATATTGGTTGTATTTTAAAAAGTGAAATATTTTTTGTAATATAGATGTGAAAATCATATTTATTAATTAATAAATTGCAATAATTAGTTATTTCTACATATGATAATACCAATTAACTCTAATAATTAGTTAAGAAATGACAAATACTATACAAATGTTAAAATTAAAATAATTTAAAAGAAGGTTTGATGAACTTTTTAATCTTTGCAAGTTCAAAATTTTAGATTAGATTAGGGGTGGCAATTTCCACCCATGAACAGGGATCCCTGCGGGGACTGGCCCGCATGGAGCCCCGCGGGCAGGGAATTTTTTCCCTCGGGGACGGGGGTGGGGGAGAAAATCCCACCGCAACTAATTCGGGAATGGGGATTATACCCCCACGCCCCACGGGGTCCCTGTCCCGCCGCCCCGAAGAGATTACCTAATTATCCTTATTATATATATTATTATATATTATAAATATTAATATTTTTTAGGCCTTTTTGGTCTTTTTGTGTGTTTTATTATATTTTTTACTGAATATTAAAAGAAAAGGAAATATTACTAAAACATCAAACACTATCATCCAGTCACTCATTTAGTCATTTTTCGATCCTCTCCTCATCACAAACCCTAGATCTACGACGCACCCCTACCAACAACCCATACCCCCCACCAACGTCGACCAGTCACGTGTCTCTGCTTGCTCTGCTCGGTCAGACCTGTACGTGTCTCTTCCTTGCTTGATCTGCCCGCGCCTCTGCCTTCTTTGTTCGACCACCGCATCTTTGTGTTGTTCCGCTGCTTACTACGCCGTTGTTTTTTGACCGACCACCGCTGAGATCTCAGTTATAGTCTCTTGGTATATGAGGTGCTGATGTGGGAATGTCATATGAGGGGTGGAGAGAATTTTTTATCTGACAAAGCTTCGAATCAATTTTGTAGAAAAAGGAAAATGGGGTATCTCGAAAATGGTCCCTCTTGTAACAAATTGTTCCTCTAGTTTTCTCATCGTTTTTGACAAATGATCCATCTTGTAACAAAGTCGGAGAGTCTAGACCGAATTCCTCTATGTGGTAAACAATATTTTGTTGTAGGAAAGCAATTGCCAACACAGATTTGGTGAAGGGGAAACAATTTTTTTCTAGAACAATGATCAAAATCATAGGTAGCACTCAAAGTACAATTGTCATGTTTGTTACACCCATTCAAAGAATAGTAGCTTAAAATATTATTCTGCAGATCCCATCTCTATTGTTCAGATATAATATTGATTGCTTAATCTGTCAATATATTGGTTAATTTCAATAGTGTGCTCAACTTTGTTTTATCTCGGTTGCTTGTTGGCTGGGTTAGTTTTTAGCTTATATTTTTGTAAAATTATGAATTCTCGGTGTCCCCGTGGGGATCTGTGGGGACAAGGACATGGGACAAAACCTCCCCACTGCGGGGATCGGGGATGGGGATGGGGGAAAATTGGGGGGAGGGGGAGGGGAGTCGTTGACATCCCTAGATTAGATCCTTGTCGTTACCATTGAATTCATGGGAATGATGTTTACTTTTAGGGGGTGTTTGGTAGGTAGATTATTTTTGGATCCTGATTCCTATGAATGATGATTCTTGATAATGTTAAAAATGTGTTTGGTTTGTGTTCCGGCAAATATCCGAGTAATTGAATACTACAAAAACAATATCGTGATGATCTACTCACTTAATTAGTTCAAATCAATACAGTTCGATCCAAGAGCATATTACAAAGAACTAGGAAAGTGGAGTATAATCAATTGCTTATGCTTCTCTCTCAACCTATACATGTATATATACCAACTCTCTCTATTATCGTCCACTATCTTCGTATTATGCGGTCAACTTCTCGTCGTAGTTCCATTCAACTCAGCTATGGATCGTGGATGTTCAATTATGGTCACATTCCCTTCCTATGTGTAACCGATATGGCTGAGCTTAACAACGAAGCAGGAGTATGGTCCATGGATTCATTCAACATTGTTAGATATTAGGCCCACATAGCTTGGACCCGGCCCAAGTACAGGAGCACTACCTCAGCCCAAATATCCCGGTTACTACACAAGTTCCCCAAGATCCGAGCTTCGAAGAGGCGAAAGAGCTTTTGGTTGCGTCATCTCGGGAAAGGAATCCCAATCAGTACACCAGTCCCCTAAGCTCCGAGCTTTGAAGGGGTTAAAGATATTATACGGTTTGCAACGATTCTTACCCATGATTTATGTATGAACTCTTCGTATCCCTGCCTTGCTTCGCATTAAAGTTGACAACACAACACTCCATGTCATTAGCGTGTCTCGAGCTCCTTACATTTATTGTCTTGTCTTTTCATCTGTATGCCCTAGGTGTAATGATGACATAAATGTTCTTTCCCTATGTGACTGTTAATCTTTAGTCGCACCTAACCTTACAATTACCCCTTCTTGGGATATGACACTTGATTCATCTACACCTTGTGACTTCAACATCAAACTCCTCTATATAAATAATCTTATTGCACCCTCTTCAACTTCACTTCCCAGCTTCTTACCCCTCACTATCCTTTTGCGTTGTCTTCCAACTATCCTTCCATTTCTTGCTATTCTCTCAGGTACGCTTCTCTATATCCCTCACTTCTTATTTAATTATGAGTTCCTTTAACCCACCTGGAGACCTTCCCCTTAATACCAACACACACCCTCCCCTTAATACCAACACACACCCTCCTTCCTACCCAACTGGAGCCCTACCTCCTCTCATCTTCTTCTTCTCCACTTTCCGCACCCTCTAGCCTTCCACCTCCACCAAACCTTGAAGCTGAAGTTGAAGAAGAAGCTTCTGATTCATCTGATAACCAATTGCAAAATCTTACCATTGTGCCACCTCCGCAAGTCCATCATGTGCTCGATTACGAGTGGGTTCATCCAGATGTGGTTAAATACTTTTCCAGTCTTCAAACCGAGAAGTCAATCACTCAATTAAGGAAGGAGATTAAACTCTCCCACATCCGAGCAGGAAGACAAAATTGTTCGTTACCCCAATGGGGACTTTGACAGTGTGTTCATGAGATGCGTCATGCATGGACCCTGAATTGCCCATCATTTTCCTATACAAGACTCTATTTGCTCAACTAAAAATTATTCTGCCTTTTACTCCATTCCAATACCAAATTCTATCTATTTTGAATGTGGCTCCAACCCAGCTTCACCCTAACAGCTGGGCCTTCATGAGAGCTTTCAAAATAATTTGTGCTCAAGTTCAAATGGAAGTTTCTGCTTCTCGGTTCTTTCATTTCCTCTTTGTGAAGTTAGGCAAACAGGCCTGCTGGGTTTCTTTGAATGGTCGGCATAACAACGGGATTTTTTCTCCTTTCACATCGTCTTACAAATTTAACTTCAAAATCGAGTTTTTCAAAGCTCGGTCCTCCCCGACCAAATATGCTTTCTTTCTCAAGGAGAAAGGAGACCCAAAGTTTCCTCTAAATTGGATCGAGAATAAAATTTTAAAATTATTTTATTTTAAAATAATAAAGAACCAACTCAATTTATTGAATTTAATAAGCAAACACTTTATATTAAATAGGTAACCGTTGTTAGAATGAATGATGTTTGATGCTAATACCTTCCCTACTCATAATCAACCCTCGAACTCAAACTCTGAATCGTAGACAATATTTAAGGTGTCCAATTGCACCATTCTATTTTATTGATAAATCGATTGGTTGCGATTCCAATAATGTGCTCTATTTTAATCAACACAATTAATGTGGTTCACGTTTACTAGTTATGCTAACTGTTATTTATCTATCGTGGTAAAATATGAAACCATTTTAAGTACTTCAAGCAATTATGTTAATCATTAAATATTTAACTTTTTATACAACCGTAAAAATGATAACATCATAAAATTACTAAAATTAAATATTTTGGGATGTAATATTGACCATATTATGATAGGAAATACCTATCAAATTATGCTCTTATTTAAGGAGAGAAACCTATTGGTTACTTTCTTTTCCCAAAGATAGCGATCCTCGTGCCCTTGCTTTAAGAGATGCACAATCGTTGATGGCCCATCTAATCAACGGTTGTGACACCCTAACTTGGGTCATCACATGGTTACCCGTTTGCGGAAATAAAAACTTAATTTGCTGGTTACTTTCGGAAAATAATGTTTTCTCAACGTTCATCTTTTCAAAATATGGTGATAAATTTTTTTCCTTTTTCTTTTAACCTTATAACCTCACAACCACAACAACATAATCAAATCACACTTAAATACATAATGTATATAAGTCATACAACTAGACTGCCTCAAATATTTTCACACCTAGATCATTATCAGTTTAGTTTATTCCCAAAACATCATATAACACAATAGGACCTAAGCTGGTCATAACTAACTGACACTACAACCGATAGAAGCAGCAACAGCATGCCCCGAACTAGATGACCTTCTTATTCTGGTAGAGATCTTAACCCTTGTGCGACTCTGATATGTTTGTAAGGGTGAGACGCCAATATATGGATTTAACAAAATAACTAAATGCTCGCACAAAAGAAGACACATACACATATACATAAACATCTCAATTATAGCATACAGTTTATCAGTGGGTTTCACAGCCCAAACATCAACATTGGAAAACTATGCATGAACACTTCTATACATCATCTAAACATTCACACCTAATCTCATGAGATATCCCAACCAGAAAGGAGTTGATCAGACTCCAGGCACGCAGTCAGAATACAGGCCCACAGCCAGAATACAGGCCCACAGCCAGAATACAGGCACGCAGCCAGAACACAGGCCCACAACCAAAATACAGGCACGCAGCCAGAACACAGGCCCACAACCAGAATACAGGCACGCAACCAGAACATAGGCATGTCTGCCAATGCATGCAAAACACTTTTGTTTCATTCTTTTCTTTGTGTTCAATCTTTCTTTGCCAAAGCTCAAAATGGCTTATGACCCACATAGTTTTAAAACACCCTTAAAACTTTTATTACAACACAGGACCTCACAGTCCGAGTGCTCAATCACGACACCTCTCGACCGATGCACCAGTCTTAGGTTCGTGGTACTAGAAAACATCTTCAATGTTTCAATACGGTATACCTCACGTATACGGTATAGGCCCTCAATTCCAAATGACCTCGAGTCCATCACAACACAGAACCTTAGTACCCCGACGTCTCGGTTACTAAGTCCAACTGTACTTTCAACACGATTGAATCAACTTTTGACTTTCAGAAATTCTTTTTCCAAGGTAGAAATTCATTATAAAATCCTTAATTCATAAAACTTAGTTTTTCACAAACCAATGAGTCACTTGAGGTTTATTCTCCTCAAAATATGCACTGCCGTTTCAAAAATACTTCTAGTCTACACTTTTCCAAATTTGCTTAGTCAAATATTATTTTTCAGGCTTTTTAAGCCAAAACTTAACTTTTTCCACTTAATTAATTTTATAAAATCATGATTAACTTATTTTCACCAATTAATTTCATAAAATAATGTATTGTAATATTCCGGAATTTCTTACGTAAAAATTAGCAGTGCAAAAATATTTTCACGGTTTCGCTCTCATTGTGACTCATAAATTACTTTTACATTAACAATTCATTAAAATAATAATATTTCAAAAAACTCATTATTTTTCCAAAATAATATTTCCCATAAAACATTAAATACAATTTACACAGCTTATTAAAGCTTTTATCTGATTAATCGGTTGTGCACTGACCACTGTCAGGTTTCTCAAACAACACTCACAAATAACATTCAACAACAAGTATCAAGATTATATCCCCAGGCAGATCATGCATCATAGCAATATAATATACAACTGCATATAATTAAATAAATTAAAAGCAGATCAAACACCGATACACAGATAAACAACAAAACGTAAACCACAAAGACAATTTACCACAACCACATATAAATAATATAAACCACACTAAAAGAAAATAGTTATTGAGAAAAATCCCTCAGGTAAGCTCCCTTACCTCTTGAAGACTCGAACTAACGGTTTCAAATAATCTCCGATTTGATCTGGTTTCCTCTGTCGGCTTTAGGTCAAACCAACCCGATCGATTCCTTCATAAAGAATTGCAACCAAAATAAATCAAAATCAAACAACAACACACTTAAATCAATAGGGGTAGGGTTCGGACTCTTCTAAAATTTTAGGTTAGGAAAGTTAAAATTTTGTTAACTTAGGGATTTATGATCCTTAAGCAACTTAAGCATGATTAAGCACTTAATCCAAAATCATGAACTAAGAACTTTGAATGAAACTCATCTAGCTCCAAGAACTAGGGCTTCTGTTTTTCTCAAGATTTTAGGCTAGAGGTTTTAAAATTTTCTCAACTCTTGGATTTAACCAACATACAAAACCTAGAGTTGGATTCAAGTGTCACAAACAACTTTTGAATCACAAAACCATTAAGTGCTCATACCTAGGGTTTCGGTTTTGATAAGATCAAATAGGCTTAAGTTTGATTTTTGATCTTCTATATACTTGAATACAAGAACTATCAAGATATAATCATGAATCAAGACATGAAAATGAAACAAAACCTAAGAACACAACTTTGACCTAGGTTCGGCCATGACCAGAAATCAAGGAAAGAAATTTCTCATGATCTTATGCTTCTAGATGATGAAAATAGAGATGATTATAGTATCATATCAATTGGTTTCATGTCAAAAGGATTTTTCTAGAATTAGTTATGAATTTTTGAAGTTAGCTTCATGAACTTTGAATCTTATGAAGAGCATGATGATCAAAGGCATAAACTCAAGAATCTTGTGAAGAGAAAAGCTTAGAATAGCAATATTAAGAGAGAATACCTCTTGATGATCAAAGAAAATGATTATTTGGATGATGTTCTTCACAAATTTCTCATGGTGTTCTTGAGAAACTTAGAGAGAAAGATGAACATGATGAGGATTTAGAATAGTTTTAGTAATTTGGGCATATCTCTCAACATACTTGTCCGTTTTGGATGATCTTTATGTCGTTGGAAATAAGAGAGAAAGATGAACAACTTTCATGTTGAAAGTTTTTCTAGATTCAGAGCATAAGTTGGTCAGAATTTCGTGGCAGGTTCGGGTGATTGATGGGAAGAAAATGGTTTTGCCTAAGACTCATCCACTTAACATAAATGCTCATTTATGGCTTAGAAAAGTGATGTCCAAGTGCTTGGAATGGAGGAAGGAGCCGTGAGTTTTGGGTAACATTTGGTCAACTTTTCCAATGGCATGGCTTGTAATTGTCATAAAAAGACAAGGGTAAAATGGTCATTTCATAGCAAAAATTCCCTTTGTCATAAATGCGCCATTATGGCCATTATGACATGGATAAGCTCGTCATAAATGCTCGTCAAGTCGGTCAAATCCATTATCTCAGCTCCGTTGCCGACTCCGGGTTTCATCTGGCACAAGCTTTTCCTAGAGAAAATCTCGACGTATACGCCTGCAACAAATATAATATTTTAATTTTTTTATCAAAATTTTCAAACTTCCAGTATCGTAGTAAATAAGATAAAAACATTTTTCATCTCGTTCACGAATTAAAATTAAGTCTTCTGAGCAGTAAACTTTTACTGTCAGTGAAAACACAGAAAACGGCAGACCGACTTCCGTCTGAGTTTTCAACCAAAAACTTCCCCGTAACTTTATGAAAATAAGTATAACATGGAGATGACCTTGGTTTATCCAAAATCATTTTCTAAGTCTCGGATAAAAATATATATTTATATATTTATTACCGATATTACGAAGCAGCGAAAATCGGGGTGTTACATTACTACCCCACTAAAAAAAAAATTTCATCCTCGAAATTTCGCCACTCGAAACTAAACCGGATTTTGTAACCTCATCTTAACCTTAAGATTTTACATTGCCCTTCACATTGCTTCATTCTCCTCATTCCATATTCCATAACACAGTTCATTCTTATGTGATTTCTACTTATCCTTACTATCCTCAAAATTTCATCAGAGTCTATCACACTTGAAAAACAAAATCAAAACTTAATCACTTCTCTTATCAACATGGTTCCACCGTAAACCTTATTCAAATCATCTAATTCTGAATATTATCACTAATACCAACAATATCTACACAGCACCACGCATCAGCTCCCTACTCAAAATATTTAATCATAGTCTTAGTTCCTCTTGATTATAATTCACTACTCCAATTTAATATCACCTCACACATCTCATCGTCAAAATAACTTCATTGCATATCTTAATGCAATTAAACCAAAAGGGATTATAGAATAGAATTATCAAATCCTTAGCTTTCGAACTTTCCTATCAACTTAATTTTACTCAAGAACTTCTCTTTTCCATTCACATTCAACTTAGGTAAAACTACCATAGACACCTTTCTGTAATTCCTTCCAATCATACGATTAAATCTTAGCTATGATCATTTTATCATTATCCTAGTTCCTTTAGCAAACTCTACCTTGATCATAACAAAATCTGCCAAAATCATCTTATTTACTGATGTTAATTCTAGAAATTCTCAGCTTACTAGTCACATCTACACCTCCTTAAAAATCCACTCACCTCTTGTCGTACTTAGATATTACACTTACTCTCAACTAATCTTCTAAGGATCAATTCCTTATCACGTTGGATCAGTCCTCTGATACATACCTCTGTTAGTTTTTCCAATACACCGTGGACCTAAGCAGTAAAAAGATGTCGACTTCGTCAATCTACTCACAATAATTTTAAAAAAAATATTTTCAAGACAATAAATTTCTTGATTTCACTTTCACAAGAAAGCACAAAGAATAATTTTACCAATCTGAAAGATACAAATGTCCAATATGTAAAAAGATTCTTCAATAGGTTCATGAGTGTAAAAATGCATAGCTAATACAAGTTTACAAACATGAGTCTAATAAAGTTTCTTCCTTCACAAGAACTTTACTACACAACAATTTAAAAGAACATCAGTCCGACAAAATTTAGACTGGATCACTTCCACCAAAAGTAAAAGTGAATCGACTAAGTCTCATCAAGAAACTTCTATCATCAAGAATTCACATCTGTCGCATAACTCAAGAAATACTCATAATACATTCCCAAAGAAGTATGAAAATATCCAGACTGTCAGAACCAAAGTCAGGATAGATTTTAAATCAAGGTCAGAAAAATGAATTTGGCATGTACAAAATGTACCGCTATGATTGTCTAATACAATCATAGGAATTTGAAAAGTAATTTGTCCATAAGGAACAATTTTTCTGAATCCCGAGACCCTCGTCTAAGGTTGAAGATTTAAATCTATTCGCCTTGGTTTCTCACAAGCACAAAGGTCTTTTATGACGCGTGCAGTATGGTTACCGTGAATCAGCATGATTTCTGATAACTTGGTCAATCACTCAGACACACGAACAGTTGATCTTGCCTCATAAGCTGAGTTTACAGTACAAAATCTTTAATAAGTCCTAAATCCAATTTGGTGGTAACTTGTTCTCAAGTCGATCCTTAAATATATAACAACTCCTTGCGAGTGATCTGTAACACGTGACACGGAGGTATCTCATGATCCTCGTGACTCTTAGAGTAAACGTGAACATCATCGATGAAGATGATGACTAACTTATCGAGAAATGGACTAAAATTCCATTTCTTGAAGTCTAACCCAACTAACCTCATTGGCGATATCCTACACAAAGCGGTTGAGATCTGGCTAAATCTAGAAACTAGATCAATCAGAAACTCAACATCCATCCATCCGTACAAACTTGGGACATTCTCAGAAAATTTCCCCCAAAAACTTTCGATGACAGGTACCTTATTCAAATGTCTGATACCGTCCTAAGGGATAAACGAATGTATCAACATGAACATAAGTACCCTTTACTAAACATAAGTTCTCACAAGGTCTCAACCCAATCAGAACCCACCAAAACAAACTTACTTGTGTGTCAACACACATTGTTTCAACCAAGAAACAATTCAAAGAAGGTTCAACCAGAGATCACACAACAAAAACCTAACATACCTATTTCCTAACATTCCCGAAAGACTCGACCAGCTCTGATACCACTAATGTGACACCCTAACTTGGGTCATCACATGGTTACCCGTTTGCGGAAATAAAAACTTAATTTGCTGGTTACTTTCGAAAAATAATGTTTTCTCAACGTTCATCTTTTCAAAATATGGTGATAAATTTTTTTCCTTTTTCTTTTAACCTTATAACCTCACAACCACAACAACATAATCAAATCACACTTAAATACATAATGTATATAAGTCATACAACTAGACTGCCTCAAATATTTTCACACCTAGATCATTATCAGTTTAGTTTATTCCCAAAACATCATATAACACAATAGGACCTAAGCTGGTCATAACTAACTGACACTACAACCGATAGAAGCAGCAACAACATGCCCCGAACTAGATGACCTTCTTCTTCTAGTAGAGATCTTAACCCTTGTGCGACTCTGATATGTTTGTAAGGGTGAGACGCCAATATATGGGTTTAACAAAATAACTAAATGCTCGCACAAAAGAAGACACATACACATACATAAACATCTCAATTATAGCATACAGTTTATCAGTGGGTTTCACAGCCCAAACATCAACATTGGAAAACTATGCATGAACACTTCTATACATCATCTAAACATTCACACCTAATCTCATGAGATATCCCAACCAGAAAGGAGTTGATCAGACTCCAGGCACGCGATCGGAACACGGGCCCACGGCCGAATACGGGCCACGCCCGAACACGGGCCCACGGCCCGAATACGGAGCACGGCACGCGAACACAGGCACGTCTGCCAATGCATGCAAAACACTTTTGTTTCGTTCTTTTCTTTGTGTTCAATCATTCTTTGCCAAAGCTCAAAATGGCTTACGACCCACATAGTTTTAAAACACCCTTAAAACTTTTATTACAACACAGGACCTCACAGTCCGAGTGCTCAATCATGACACCTCTCGACCGATGCACCAGTCTTAGGTTCGTGGTACTAGAAAACATCTTCAATGTTTCAATACGGTATACCTCACGTATACGGCATAGGACCTCAAGTCCAAATGACCTCGAGTCCATCACAACACAGAACCTTAGTACCCCGACGTCTCGATTACTAAGTCCAACTGTACTTTCAACACGGTTGAATCAACTTTTGACTTTCAGAAATTCTTTTTCCAAGGTAGAAATTCATTATAAAATCCTTAAATCATAAAACTTAGTTTTCACAAACCAATGAGTCACTTGAGGTTTATTCTCCTCAAAATATGCACTGCCGTTTCAAAAATACTTGCCGTCTACACTTTTCCAAATTTACCGTCAAATATTATTTTTAAGGCTTTTTAAGCCAAAAATTAACTTTTTCCACTTAATTAATTTTATAAAATCATGATTAACTTATTTTCACCAATTAATTTCATAAAAGAATATTTTGTAATATTCCGGAATTTCTTACGTAAAAATTAGCAGTGCAAAAATATTTTCACGGTTTCGCTCTCATTGTGACTCATAAATTACTTTTACACCAACAAATCATTAAAATAATAATATTTCACAAAACTCATTATTTTTCCAATATAATATTTCCCATAAAACATTGAATACAATTTACACAGCTTATTAAAGCTTTTATCTGATTAATCGGTTGTGCACTGACCACTGTCAGGCTTCTCAAACAACACTCACAAATAACATTCAACAACAAGTATCAAGATTATATCCCCAGGAAGATCATGCATCATAGCAATATAATATACAACTGCAGATAATTAAATAAATTAAAAGCAGATCAAACACCGATACACAGATAAACAACACAACGTAAACCACAAAGACAATTTACCACAACCACATATAAATCATATAAACCACACTAAAAGCAAATAGTTATTGAGAAAAATCCCTCAGGTAAGCTCCCCTTACCTCTTGAAGACTCGAACTAACGGTTTCAAATAATCTCCCGATTTGATCTGGTTTCCTCTGTCGGCTTTAGGTCAAACCAACCCGATCGATTCCTTCATAACGAATTGCAACCAAAATAAATCAAAATCAAACAACAACACACTTAAATCAATAGGGGTAGGGTTCGGCCTCTTCTAAAATTTTAGGTTAGGAAAGTTAAAATTTAGTTAACTTAGGGATTTATGATCCTTAAGCAACTTAAGCATGATTAAGCACTTAATCCAAAATCATGAACTAAGAACTTTGAATGAAACTCATCTAGCTCCAAGAACTAGGGCTTCTGTTTTTCTCAAGATTTTAGGCTAGAGGTTTTAAAATTTTCTCAACTCTTGGATTTAACCAACATACAAAACCTAGAGTTGGATTCAAGTGTCACAAACAACTTTTGAATCACAAAACCATTAAGTGCTCATACCTAGGGTTTCGGTTTTGATAAGATCAAATAGGCTTAAGTTTGATTTTTGATCTTCTATATACTTGAATACAAGAACTATCAAGATATAATCATGAATCATGACATGAAAATGAAACAAAACCTAAGAACACAACTTTGACCTAGGTTCGGCCATGACCAGAAATCAAGGAAAGAAATTTCTCATGATATTATGATTCTATATGATGAAAATAGAGATGATTATAAGATCATATCAATTGGTTTCATGTCAAAAGGATTTTTCTAGAATTAGTTATGAATTTTTGAAGTTAGCTTCATGAACTTTGAATCTTATGAAGAGCATGATGATCAAAGGCATAAACTCAAGAATCTTGTGGAGAGAAAAGCTTAGAATAGAAAGATTAAGAGAGAATACCTCTTGATGATCAAATAAAATGATGATTTGGATGATGTTCTTCACAAATTTCTCATGGTGTTCTTGAGAAACTTAGAGAGAAAGATGAACATGATGAGGATTTAGAACATTTTTAGTAATTTGGTAATATCTCTCAACATACTTGTCCGTTTTGGATGATATTTATGTCGTTGGAAAGAAGAGAGAAATATGAACAACTTTCATGTTGAAAGTTTTTCGAGATTCAGAGCATAAGGTGGTCAGAATTTCGTGGCAGTTTCGGGTGATTGATGGGTAGAAAATGGTTTTGCCTAAGACTCATCCACTTAACATAAATGCTCATTTATGGCTTAGAAAAAGTGATGTCCAAGTGCTTGGAATGGAGGAAGGATCCGTTAGTTTTGGGTAACATTTGGTCAAATTTTCCAATGGCATGGCTTGTAATTGTCATAAAAAGACAAGGGTAAAATGGTCATTTCATAGCAAAAATTCCCTTTGTCATAAATGCGCCATTATGACACGGATAAGCTCGTCATAAATGCTCGTCAAGTCGGTCAAATCCATTATCTCAGCTCCGTTTCCGACTCCGGGTTTCATCTGGCGTAAGCTTTTCCTAAAGAAAATCTCGACGTATATGCCCGCAACAAATATAATATTTTAATTTTTTTATCAAACTTTTCAAAACTTCCAGTATCGTAGTAAATACGATAAAAACATTTTTCATCTCGTTCACGAATTAAAATTAAGTCTTCTGAGCAGTAAACTTTTTCTGTCAGTGAAAACACAAAACGGCAGACCGGCTTCCGTCTGAGTTTTCAACCAAAAACTTCCCCGTAACTTTATGAAAATAAGTATAAGAAGGAGATGACCTTGGTTTATCCAAAATCATTTTCTAAGTCTCGGATAAAAATATATATTTATATATTTATTACCGATATTACGAAGTAGCGAAAATCGGGGTGTTACAACGGTCATTTTCATTTTTTATCTCATCTCTTCTTCACCAAAGTTTTTCACAATTTCCGCCTTTACCTACCCATATCTCTCTATGATTGGCCACTTTCTTGTCCCACGGATCGTGATCCCTGTGCCCTTTAAGAGACACACAATAATTGATAGCCTATCCAATCAACGGTCGTTTTCATCTCATCTGTTTTTCACCAAATTTTTCACATTTCTCGCGTACTTCACCCAAATCTCTATCTTTATATATTACTGTAGATCCACCCTTTTTCCACTCATTGACTACCAATTTGTCTTGACTTTCTCGAGAAACAAATACTCATTTTCATTTCCTTTCTCTCGTTCTTTGTTTTTTCCTCTATTGAAATGGCTCGTATCAAGCACTTCCCTCGTAGAGAAAGACTGGTAAATGGTTCTATTTCAAGTTAAGTTTCAAATAGTTTGATAATATATGTGTTGATATATATATATTTTTTTCATAAACATTAGACGCATGGGATTAGAGAATACAATTATGCTGTAAATACCACAAGCAATGAGGTAGATGATGAGTTTATGGAGGTAAATTATTATATATTTTTGTTCTTTTACATTTTTTTGTCAAGGGTAATTGACAATTTTTTTTTTTCGGATTTATACAGGACCAACAAATGGTTAATGAGGAGCATGAGACTTCAATCGAAGTAAGGATTTCTACCAATTGTGATACTTCATACCAAATACTAATGACCATCCAAGTCACTTGTGAGACTATAAATCAAGCTGAGACAACCACTCAGAGGACACCATGCCAAGCTAGTATTGAACTTAGAAATTTGTCCTCGACATTTCCAAGGCGGGAGGAACACAACAACCAACCCATACCCTCAACTCAAGTTGAAACATCAAGGCGAGTTCGAAGAAGAAAGGGTGTACCAAGAAAACTCATGCTGAGTGAGAATTAGAGTTCATAAATGCTTCTATTTTTTAGGGCCTTTTTTGTGGGACTGCACATGTTTATCTTTATGTTTATTGCAGACACCTTTTATTTTTGATGATGAGTCATACTAGACCGTATTGGATATATACAAAAGATCCAATATCTTGGCTATTAACTCCACCTTGGTACATTTCATATATAATCCGGTTAAGATCATATTTAGGTATGATTAATTAAGACAACCGTTTTTTTTATATTAAAAAATGTTTTTTCGGAAAAGCTAGTAAGTTTTTGTAAACTGATTAAATTGCAAAATAACCTTTTTTTTATAGAAAAAAAAGCCACTTTTAGATAATATAAAAGTTCGAAGTTTATTTAGAAAGTTTTTAAATTATTTTAAAACCAATAACATTCTTCCCATTTCACCCTTACAAAAGTAACTACCAAACAAATATTATTAAATTATACAAGTAACTTCTTATATTTTTTTTGTAATTTACTATATAAAAGTGGAAAAACATTAGCTTATTAAATATATTTTAAAAAGTGAAATATAAACATGAAAATCATGTTTATTAATTAAAAATTTCAATAATTAGTTATTTCGACATATGATAATACCAGTTAATTAACTCTAAAAGTAAGAGTTACATTGAAACAAATAACTTTTTACATAAATTACTTTGTTGCATTATCTGCAATAGAAGCTCAATGGCTTATAGGGTGGAACAGTCACTTAAGTGTCCATCGGTAGACCATCAATTTTTTATAATTTTTTATTTTGCAATTCTTCTTTTTACCCCACCTCCTATATTAACATGCTTGAAAACTACTTATGCGCGTCGTAACACTCGTGGGGACCGTTAAGATGCTCGAACACAAGAACACTTATGTCATTCCATATAATCAATTCATAAATGCAATTTGAATCAATTCATGCCCAAAAACTTCGATATGACTCATGCGTGTGGTAACACCGATGTGGACTGTTAACACTTAACACGCTAGCCTTCTTGCTCTTTGGTCTAGAATGTGTCTCGCAGTGTTTATGGATTCACCACGACCATCTCAGGCTTATTCTTAATCTTTTAACTCTAAATCTTTTAATTCAATTTTGTTTGATGTAATCGATTCACTTTCATTAAATTGAATCGATTACATAATCAAGTTGAATTGATTACAAGTAATTGAATCGATTATTTTATTTAATGTAATTAGATTACTTGAATTGATTACACCTCTGTCCGTCGTCCACCACACCGTCGTCTCGATTTCTGGGGACTCCCACGAAACCAAGACCTCGAGAAGTTGAAGAATCCGAGAATTGATTATAAATCCTTGGGTATAATCAATTATACTAATTTTTTCATTTCTTCTTTGTGAAGTTAGGCAAGCAGGCCCGCTAGGTTTCTTTGAATGGTTGGCATAAAAACCGGCTTTTTTATCGTTGCACTTCGTCTTGTAAATTTAACTTTAAAACTGAGTTTTCAAAGCTCGTTCCTCCCCGCATTTCAAACTCCCGCACTGGTTCTTCTAAGCTTGTCCGTGATGACATCGAATTTTGTTCTGAACTTGCCCCCATTAGTTATTATGACCTTTTGAGACTACCTTACTCCCGTAAACCCAAAAAACTACTCAAGAGTAAGTGCAAAAAAAAAACTAATTATAAATACTTACCTTGACTATTTGATTGATACTTTCCTTATTATAGGGATAATGGGATCTAAACTTCCTCTGATCACCATGAGAAATATTTGACTTCAAAAGGAAAAGGAAGTTGAAGCACAATCTCAAGAGAAAGTGCAAAGGTCTTTTGTTACACCTGAAGATCTCGGACCCCGCCCTACTAACTTTCCGCTCATCGTTGTTGAAGGTCACGACTCCCCAGTTCCTTCCCCCTCCACGAAGAAGAGGAAAACTTCAGATGTTGAAAAACACACTCAGGATGCTTCTCTTTGTTTCCCCGAGAAGGTGTCTCAACCAACACTTGATCCCGGGACTGGAAATCCAGCTCCTAATAAAAAATGGTTTAATTTCACCCGCAGTGCCGACTTCGGTACCCTATGGAGTCATGACCTCAAGCATTAACAAGTAATTGATGCTCACCTCGTTTACCAGGCGGACGCAGACATCATCTAGAAATATGGCATGGACTTAACATATGAAGCCATTCAAGCCTACACATTGCGTACTGCGGAATTAGCTCGCCAGGTTGAGAAGGAGGGAGAATGGATGCTGCAAGATATAGAGCAACTAAGGAAGGAGCACTCCGAGATGAAGACTCTAAGGCAAGAACTGCTGACAGTTGGAAAAGAGAGGACAACTCTGGCTCAGCATTGCCAATACCTAACTCTCAAAGGCTAAGAGTTAACTACTAAGATTGATAAGATCAAAGAAAATGCTGAACTTGTTGAAGAGGCAAAATCCATAATGGTTTCCGAGTTGGAGCAGACTAAAAAGGCTAAGACCGAGGTGGAGGACAAGCTGGCGGCTCGGGAATTATACTAGGAAGGCAAGATTGAAACTTGCCAAGCCGCCATGAACGATCAATACATTGTCGGCTTTGATTATGCAATTTCTCAAATTCATACCATTCTCCCTGATGCCGGCATTTCTGAAGCCAACGTTTGGAAAGAGGTAAAGGATAGTCGCAAGTTGAGCCTGCCGAGGTTGAAGAGGATGCCGTTGGACAAGTTGCCCAAGCTTCTACTAGGAATCCCGTTAATTAATCTTTGTTTCTATTTACTCGTCTTTTGATGTACTCCTCCCATTTTGACAACATGAATTAAATATCAGTTTTGGGATTTAAGCTTGTGGTTTCTTTCTTTTTTCATGTTATTTCTATGTCTTTGCTCTTTGTTCAATCTTTTGGATAATCTACGTACTTGAATGTTAAAGCAGAACCTGACCTCATTATGATGTGCTTCACTACCAGATATTTACTCGGTTTCAACCCTCCCTCTGTCTTTTTTTTGGGGTACCTTTTATCCGTGCATTTGCTCGTCTTTAAGGCTATCTTCCCCTTTAGCTCCAATTTGCCTTTTATTCGAGTATTCCCTCGTCTTTAAGGACTTTTCATCATTCCAATTTGCCTTTTATCCGAGTTACCAGTCGTTTTTAAGGCTATCCCTCCTTTTATCTCTGATTTACCTTTTATTCGAGTATTGACTCGTCTTTAAGGACTTTTCATCACTCAACTTTGCCTTTTATCCGAGTTATAACTCGTCTTTGAGGCTATATTCCCTTTTAACTCCAATTTTCATTTTATCCGAGTATTCTCTCGTCTTTAAGGACTTCTTACATCTTTAGATATCCTTTTAGGATAAAAATAATGAAATAAAGTAGGAGATAAATACGTAAAAATTAGAATTCAAAACATAACACAAGAATCATTGATTATATACATAGGATTTCGGTGTGCCTCGTGAAAACCTTCCTACCAAAGACTCTCTTTTGGGGAAAAAAGACTGGGTTAGGAAAAAGAGTACACACCTTTTACACAACTTAACTAAAATAAAACCTGAGATGAGAAGCAGTCCATGTTCACGGAATTAGCTTCCCATATAATTCCTGCAACCAATAGGCTCCATTGCTTAAGTTTTCCACCACTATGAAGGGTTCTGCCTAATAAGCTGCTAAGTTTCCTTCGGTTGAGTCTTTTCTTGCGTCTCCTTGGAACCTCAGCACCAGATCTCCAAATTGAAATTTTCTCGGCTTTAATGCTGAGTTATATTGCTGAGCTGACCTTCTTTTGTTTGCTTCCTCCATCACCCTTTCTCTTTCCCGGATTTTCTCCACCAAATCCAATTCCAGCTTCCTGCCTTCCTCATTTTCTTGTTGATTATAATACTTCCTTCTGAGAGAGAGTTCGCCCACTTCAACCAGGATCATTGCGTCCGCCTTACCGAAATGGAGTTTCCTGTGTCGTGGATTGGGGGGTACAGTGATATGCCCATAAAATCATCATAAGCTCATCAACCCACATGCCCCTTGCTCTGACGAGTCTTTTCTTCAACTCGTTAACAATCAATTTATTGGCAGCTTCAACTTGCCCGTTAGTCTGCGGGTGCTCAACTGACGAGAATCTCTTCTTAATACCCAGGTTCGTGCAGAACACACTGAATTGTTTATCCTTGAATTGCTTGCCGTTATTTAATACAATAACCACTGGCAGTCCAAATCAGCATATGATATTCTTCCCGACGAACTTCTAAACTTGCTTTGTCGTGATCTTAGCCAATGCTTCTGCTTCTATCCACTTAGCAAAATAATCAATGGCCACGAAAAAGAACTTTACTTGTCCCTTTGATATATGAAAAAGGACCAACAATATCTATCCCCCACATATCAAAGGGCCAAGATGACATGATGCTGTGGAGTTCTTACGATTTAGTATGATTCACCACCGAGAATTTTTGGCATTTTTCACACTTTTGAACCCACTCTGTACAATCTGCTTGCTATTTAGGATAAAAATAACCAACTCGGATAACTTTCTTAGCCATGGTTCTTCCCCTTTTATGCATGCCACAAATCCCCCCTATGTATCCCGCCCATCACATATTCCCCTTGCTCCCTAGGTAAGCACTTCAGCAACGGACCAGAAAAGACCTCTTGTACAAGTCCCCTGACTACATCGTTGACCAGGTACTCCCGAATCGGAGTCATCCATTCCCGGTCTCTTTCTTCTACAACTAATACTACATCTTCCATTTCAATACCCTGCCTATGTAAGGTTTCCTGGATTACTGTCTTATGCTGCCCTGTCTTTTTAGTACTAGCTAACTTGGAAAGTAAGTCAGTCTGAGCATTTCTTTCTCGGGGAATGTGCTCAATTATAAATTCATCATATTCAGAAATCAACATATTTACTTTGCACAAATACCTGGTGAGGTGTGGCTCTTTTTCCTAATACGTGCCCGAAATTTGTCCAGGGACGAGTTGTCAATGACTCCTGCATTTAACCAGCTTTACTATCACCTCTTTGACTAGACTTAGTCCTGCAATCAGTGCTTCATATTCTGCTTCATTGTTTGATACTTTGAAGTCGAACTTAAGGGATTTCTCCAGTACAATGTCTCCTGCTCCATCCATAATTATTCATGCTCCAATTCCCCTTAAGTTAGAAGCTCCATCTACTTATAGGATCCACCACTCAGGATCAGAACTCGATGCTGGTGATAACTCGGCCACAAAGTCGAAAAGGCATTGCACTTTCATTGGCCCTCTCGGTTCATATTTCAAACCAAACTCCGACAACTCCACTGACCAAGCAATCATTCTCGCTGCTAACTTCGGCTTCTTTAATACCTGCATGATTGGATGATCGATCTTTACAACTACTTGGTGACTTTGAAAGTATGGTCTCAAATGTCGCACAGCCTTGACCAATACAAATGCCAACTTCTCAATAAGTTGATACCTCATTTCATCCTCATCTAACACTCAACTGATGTAATAGACTGGAAGTTATTGCTTGTCAAATTCTTAAACTATAACTGCACTGACTGTCATCTCTGTCACCGATAGGTATAACATCAATTCTTTTCCTGGTTGCGACTTGCTCAAAATCGATGGATAACCTAGGAATGATATAAAGTCTTGGAATGATGACTCGCACTCGACATTCCACTAATATTGTTGTGATTTGTTGAGCAACTTGAATAGAGGCCGAGCTTTTTCTACTAATCTGGGTAGGAACCGAGCTAATGAAGCTAACCTCCTTGCCGGACTCTTCATTTCTATGATAGCTTGGCACTGATCAGGATTAACTCCAATTCCTCTATGCCTTAGTATAAACCTCAGGAATTTTCTACTTCTGATTCCGAAATTACATTTTTCTGGATTCAACCTCATATCATTGTTTCTCAGTTGAGAAAAAATCTCCTCCAAATCAGTTGCATGCAGGGAAGGTTTCTCCTATTTAACAACTATGTCATCCACGTACACCTCCATGTTCCACCCGATTTTCTTCTCAAACACCTTATCCATTAATCTCTGGTACGTTGCACTGGTATTCTTCAGTCCAAATGGCATAACTCAATAGCAGTAATTTACCCTATTCGGCATGAAAGCAGTTTTATCCTCATTTGGCCCAAACATCGGTATTTGATTGTACCTGGAGTAAGCATCTATCAAACTAAGTATTTCATATCCCTCTGCCCTGTTTACCAATTGATCAATGCTCGATAGAGGATAAGTGTCCTTTGTGCAAGCTTTATTTAAGTCCATATAATCTGTGCACATCTTCCATTTTCCATTAGATTTTTTCAACACCACATTTGATAACCACGCAGTGTATTTGATCTCACGGACAAATTTTGCTTCCATCAACTTTTTGGTCTCCTTTTCAATTACCTCATTTCTTTCTTCCCCTCCCTTCCTCTTCCTATGAGCCACCGGTTTTGCATCTGGACACAATGATAATTTGTGACAAATGAAGTTGGTATCAATTCACGGTATGTCTATTGCGCTCCATGCAAACAAATCAACATTCTGTAAGACTACATTCCTGAATTCCTCCTCCATCTGTGGATCAATCTGAGCACCTATATGCGTTATTTGCTCTTCCTTCTCCCCCAATTGGAAACTCTACAAATTATCCGCCGGTTTGGGACACAGTTCATCCATGTTACTCCTTGGATCTAACTCCACCGAGTTTATAGTGACCGAGTCTTGGTCTACAGTGTTTTACTTTTCAACTTATGTTTTTCTTCCAGTGCTTAATTTCGAACTATCTACATAGCACTGCCGAGCTGTTTACTGGTCAGTCTAACAATCATTATCTATCCTTACACAGTCGGGAACTTCATAGTAAGATGAGGTGTGGATACAATAGCTCCCAACTCGTTGAGGCTTGGTCTACCCAAAATTATCTGGTCTGTAGTTCGGGATTCAACAATGACATATTTCACCGTAATAGTTTTTGAAACCGAACCATTACCAAACTTAGTGAGCAGCTCCACATATCCCCAGGCATCAGTCTTCTCTCCTACAAATACTACCAGCATGGTGCATAACTCCTTTATGGCGCTATCTGGGATTCCTAGCTTTTTGAATGTTGAGTAATAAAGGATAACTACAGAACTTCCTTGGTCCACCAATGTTTTCCTGACCATGAAATTAGCCATCTCTATAGAGATAACCATAGGTTCATCCTGATTCGAGTCAACACCTATATAATCATCATCAGTGAAAATAAAAGGCGAGGTTACCTGATGAGGTCTATAACCGAAGGAGTTAACCGTTCGGACTGCCCTGAGATGTATTTTCAGGGTTGAATTAGTCAACCCCTGCAAAACCTCCTGCTATGGTATTGATAACACCTCGGACTTGTTGATTCTCGGCAATCTGAGGCTGAGTGTTTTCTCGGTTCTCCCTCTAGTTATTCTGCTCCTCATCTCTTTGATATACATTTCCTCTTCCTCGATTTCTCCTCCTCCTTGAACTCCTCTTTGTTGGCGGTCTCACAAGATGTATTCTCCAAGCTTGCCCATTTGAATCAACTCTTCTATCTGGTCTCTCCAATTCCAACAATCATGCGTGGTATGGTCGTAATTGTTATGGATCGAGAATATTTCCTCCTATCTTCCTTTTCTGACACTCGGACCTGTGGCGGATATTCAACAATATTGGCATGATACATTTCATCAAGAATCTTTTCTTACGTCGTGATGAGCGGGGTATACACACTATATTTAGGTCCATTCTTTGGCATGGCTTCCCTTATAGACATGTACCCCTTCTCACTTGCAGGAATTTCTCTTTCGTTCTGAATTATCATGCTTCTTTGATTCCCTTAACTCTTCCATGTTGATGTATCGTGAAGCTCGCTGCCTCTATTCGTCAATGTCTAAGACTGGCCTTTTGGCTAGGGAGTCTAAAAACGGTCATGATTTAGCCTGAAAGTAAAAGCATGAAAAGCGACTCCTTCCTTCAAATCTGGTATTTGGATAATCTCGGCAATGAAATGATCCAGGTAATCCTTCAACTACTCATCTTCCCTTGCCTAAAAATCACCAAACAAGATGACATTTTTCGAAGTCGTCGACTCATAGAGAATGGAACAATAAAATTTGTGGTTAGATCCAGCCAAGATGTTACTGATCTCGGGGGGGAGTCAAAAATACCACATTAAGGCATCCCCCTCTAGGTTGATGAGAAATAGCTGACATTTCACATTAGGTGAGGCTTATGAAACCATCATATTGATGTTGAACGCTGTGAGATGTTCCTGTGGGACTATGCTTTCATCATATTACTTTACTTTCAGAAACTAAAAGTTTGTTGTAAATGGGGTTGCCATCACCTCCTCTACAAACGGGTGTTCCCCCTATTCTCCGACATCCCTAACTCCATTGCCACTAGTCGCGTGATCCCTTTCTTTCCTTCGGTCCCTTTGCCTGGCTGTTACCGATGGCTCTTTCGGATGAGACTCTCGATCTCGACGACTCCTCTCATCATGCCGAGAGGATTTAGTTTGCTTTTGGCTACGCTCTCTGACCCTCCTGTACTCCTCATTTTCTCTTTTGAGTTGATCCAATTGTTGTCTCAACTCCTTCACTTGTTGGACCAGAGCTTCGTCTCCTTGCCTTTGAGATTGTGTTACATCATTCCACAGCGATGTTGTCATTGTCATCTTCATTCTCTTTCCGTTTACACCCCAAGTCATTATGACTCGTTTCTCTTAGTAGGTGTGGCAAGGGACAGTTTGCCGCGGTCCCACAGTGGGCGCCAAATGTTCGGGCAAATATTTGAGTAATCGAATACTACAAGAACAATATTGTGATGATCTACTCACTCAATTAGTTCAAATCAGTACACTTCTTTTCAAGAGCATATTACAAAGAACTAGGAAAGTCGAGTATGTTCAATTGCTTATGATTCTCTCTCTACCTATACATGTATGTATACCAACTCTCTCTAATCTCGTCCACTATATTTCTTATGAATGTTAGCATTATTTTTATATAAGAAACCCTTGAATACGATTAGTTAAAATAATTTTAAAGAAGGTTTAATGAACTTTTTAGTTCGTGCAAGTTCAAAAAATTTGAATTAGATTCTTGTCGTTATTGTTAGCTTCCTCCCGCTAAGTGCTGATGTAACCAGCGTATCAACTTAGGAATGTATCAACTTCTCTTACTACTGAAAGATTCAATTTATCATGTGATTGGCATAGTATTCGAGACATTTTCGATACAATTTGTGGAACAAAAACAGAATAGTATAATAGTAGTGGTTGAATTATTGGGTAATTTTTTGTATTATTATATAATTAAAAACTAAAATACACAATTAAAAATTTGTGTCACCCACTATTTGACATGCATTAGTACTAGACATAATAATACAAATTTACTGAAATACCTTTTGTGAAAGAAGACTGAAAAAATGAAGGAACGAAGGGATAAAGACTTTTTGTCTTTTTTAATGATATGGATAAATTTTGAGATCCAGTTTAGTGGGTAACGAAAATTAAGAGCTTTATGTTGTTTTTAAGTTATTTTTTGTAGTATTCAAATTTATTTCAAAAATCAAACAAAGTATATATATATATATATATATATATATATATATATATATATATATATATATATATATATATATATATATAGGTGCCTTCTAACATGAGGGAGAAACCAAGTCCCTCATAGGTGAGGGGCAAAAATGACCTGTAATAGAAGGTTAATCATCACTAAAAAAGGTGAGAGATGGTTACGGAAGATTTTTTTTTTATTGAGGTAGATTGATAACCAAACATAACAAAAACACCACCATGGATTTTGATCTCTCTACACCTTTTCTTCCTCGAACTTCCAGCTTCCCTTGTAGGAATTTCATCCTCTACGTTGCGGGTTCTCTTTTGAAGTTGGCAAGAGCTTATGAAAAGGGGGAAAATTATTAAAATAAATTATTTTTATACATATCATTTTAGCAAAATTTAATGTTGTGTTTTTCATCTTCCTTATATTTCTCTTATCATTTTCTTGCATTAATTTTCTCACCATTCAACCACATTGAAAAATCATTAAAAGACTTTAGAATCAACTAAAGAAACCCTCAAATGTTCTTGAAAAAATGTTCCATAATCACTAACAGTCCATTGATCGAAACCCTCTGATACATATGCAAAGCATCACTAACAGTGCATTGAAACCCTCTGAATCTCTGATACATATGCAAAGCATAACGAGATGATTAGAGAGGGAGATGAAGAAGGGGAGGGGGAGGGGGAGGGGTAGAGGGGGGGAGAGAGGGAGAACAACAAAAAATGGAGAAAGCAACAAAAAAAGGAGCCTAGCTAGCTTTCAATCCTTTGAAGAATATGCCTGTTTCAAAAGAGCAATGGAGAATCCGTACACGGATCGATTCTTAACATTTGTCTGCTGCCCTTGATACCCTACTTTCACACATTGAAGGGAAATACACTGAATGAATTCACAGAGAGAGTGAGAGTAAAGCCAGATGAGGGTGGTGGACATTTTCTGTGGAGGGTAATCCTAAATGGAAAAAAACAATTTGCACGATATATAGGTTGGATTAGAAGGTTACTCTAATTCAGCAACAAAATATTGTAGTAAAGGGAGGTCTATGGTGTAAAATAATGAAAGTAGGATAGATGGGGAGAAAATTTTAAAAGAGTGAGACAACAGGATTGGTGGATGAGATTAGGGGATGGAAGAAGAACTAAATTTTGGAGAGATAAGTGGATAAGGGGTTCACCACTGAAAGATAAATTCCTAAGACTTTTCTTAGCCTCTTTGCAAAGGGATGAGGTAGTTTCTAATATGGGGTTCTGGGATGGAATTCATTGGTAATGGAACCTTACATGGAGAAGATACCTTTTCTAGTGCGAGTTATAACAATTGGGAGAGTTATTAAAAATTCTACAAGCAGCAAATCCGTCAAACATTATACAAGATAGAGTATGGTGGAAGTTTAACACTAAGGGTTGTTTTATTGTTAAGTCTTTTCAAATGAAATCTGGGCACAGAACCAAGTGACAAAAATGTGAGGGGAGTTTGGATGGGAGTAGTGTGACACCGTCTACCCCGCATACTTTAAATATAAAATGAAACATGTTAAATAGATGATAAAATAATTTAGCCAAAAAGGCAGCAGATATCACATGAACTAAACATAACCAAAGGTAACAATAACTAACAACTGCGGAAAATAACATAAACCAAAACAGAAAACATAAACCGAAAACCCGATGTCACATATCATATCTGGTAACCAATCCGAAATTACATCTGAAAAACAACTAAAATAAAGTCCTAAACTACGAGCAAGCGATCTCATCGGGATCACTCCTCAACAAGCTGTTCATCATCCTCTGCATAAACAAAGGTACAAGCAAAGTAACAATAACAAATATGGAGTAAGAAATCAATCGTATAAACATAAATGACATTAGGATGGTTAGAAAGATGTTCACACAGCAAGTAACATATCATTGTATAACAATTTATAACATATCACATTTCATCATAACACATCGAATAAAACATGTTATGCAATGCAGTGCTACTTCAGTACTCCATATGCATGTTGATCCATAAGTAACTCAGGAAGTCAACTTTGGAGTTACATATCCAAATTAGCCAACAAGCACCAACGCCGGCAATCCACCAAACCATGGGTAAACCTCTTGAATAGCCGATGCACCTTACTCTCGGATGCATCACCACATAGGACCACGACCCACCTAACTCTCATATAGATCACCGCGGACGGCCAGTTCGCCATACTCTCGGGTGAACTCCCATGTCATTATAACTTCCCCCAACTAACAACTCCATGAATGAATGAATGTATGCTAACACACAATCAATCATTAACAACCACCTCCATCAACTCCATTTTCCATGGTTTAACAACTTTGACCAATAAGCATCAATGTCAACTTTGACCAACAAGCATCAAAGTTCAACAGCATCAACACTTTGACCAATAAGCATCAAAGTTCATCAACTTGCGATAACTTATCCTTATCTTCTTAACGAACATCAACATATTTATCATTAGTTATTGTTATTAAGGTTTATAGCATTGATTGTATATTGGACCATCACTCTTGTTTTTATCTCTGTTACAATGTCATCTATTTGTTCTAAGGGGCCTCACAAGTTCTCCTAAAGCACTCAAGATCATCCCTAAATATCATTTACTATTCCATTGGGCATTAACCTCACCTCTCTTTGCTATCTTCATGTCTTATGTGTAACATCCTGAATTTAAAAAATATTTTATTTAAAATAATAAATAACCAACTCAATTATTGAATTTAATAAGCCAATAATTTAGATTAAATAGGTAACTGTTGTTAGAAAAATAATGTAGGGTGTTAATACCTTCCCTACTCATAATCAACCCTCGAACTCAAACTCTGAATCGTAGACAATTTTTATTGTGCATAATTGCACGATTCCATTTTAGTGATAAATCGATTGGTGGCAATTCCAATAATGAGCTCTATTAAGAATCAAATTTTGATCAACTCAATTAATGTGGTTCACGGTTACTAGTTATGAAAAACTGTTATTCATCTATGGTGATAAAATATGTAACTATTTTAAGTACTTCAAGAAATTGTGTTAATAATTAAATATTTAACTCTTTATTTAACCAAAAAATGATAACATCATAAAATTACTAAAATTAAATATTTTAGGATGTAATATTGACCACATTTTGATAGAAAATACCTATCAAATTATGCTCATGGAGAGAAATCTATTGGTTACTTTCTTTTCCCACAAATAGCGATCCTCATTCCCTTGCTTTAAGAGACATACAATCGTTGATAGCCCATCTAATCAACGGTCATTTTAATTTTTCATCCCATCTCTTCTTCACCAATTTTTTTCACAATTTTCGCCTTTACCTACCCCCATATCTCTCTTTATGATTGGTCACTTTCTCGTCCCACGGCCCGTGATCCATATCCCCATTAAGAGATGCACAATAATTGATAGGCCATCCAATCAACGGTCATATTCATCTCATATGTTTTTCACCAAAATTTTCACATTTCTCGTGTATACCTTCCCCCAAATCCCTATCTCTGTATATTACTATGGATCCACCCTTTTTCCACTCATCAGCTCCCAATTTGCCTTCTTTCTAGAGAAACAGATACTCATTTTCATTTCCTTTCTCTCATTCTTTGTTTTTTCTTCTATTGAAATGGCTCGTATCAAGCACTTCCCTCATAGAGAAAGACCGATAAATGGTTATGTTTCAAATTAAGTTTCAAATAGTTTGATAATATATATGTTGATTGTTTGATTTTTTTTTTTTTGCATAAACATCAGATCCATGGAATCAGAGAATATAATTATGCTGCAAATGTCGTAAGCAATGAGGTAGATGATGAATGTAAGGAGAATGTAAATTATTATATATTTTTTGTTCTTTTAAATTTGTTTGTCAAGGGTAATTGACGATTTATTTTTTCGTATTTATATAGAACCAACAATTGGTTATCGAGGAAGGTGAGACTTTAATCCAAGTAGGGATTTCAATCGATTATGATGCTTCAAGCCAAATGTTAATGAGCATCAAAGTCACTTGTGAGACAGCAAATCAAGTTGAGACAACCACTCAGAGGACTCCATCGCAAGCTAGTATTGAACTTACAAATTTGTCATCGACATTTCCAAGGCGAGAGGAATATAACAACCCACCCATACCTTCAACTCAAGTTGGAACCTCAAGGCGAGTTTGAAGAAGAAAAGGTGTACCAAGAAAACTCAGACTGAATGAGAATTAGAATTCATAAATGCTTCTATTTTTTAGGGTTATTTTATATGAACCTGCACATGTTTATCATTATGTTTATTGTAGACTCCTTTTTTTTTTGGAAGATGAGTTTTTTTTTTTCGACCAAAGGAAGTTTGAGTTATACTACACCGTATAAGATATATCAAATACAAAAGATCCAATGTTTTGGCTATTAACTCCATTATGGTACATTTCATATATAATTTGGTTTAAAACATATTTGTGTATTCTTACATAAACAATTGTTTTTATATCAAACAAATGTTTGTCGGTAGAAGCCAGTAAGTTTGGATAAACTGATTAAAATACAAAATAATGATTTTCTTTATAAAAAAACCGTTTTCAGATAATCTAAAAGTACGAAGTTTATTTAAAAAACTTTTAGATTATTTTAAAACCAATAACATTTTTTCTATTTCACCCCTGCAAAACTAACTACCAAACAAATATTATTAAATTATACAAATAATTTTATAATTTCTTTTTTGTAATTTACTATACAAAAGTGAAAAAAAATTAGCATATTGGTTGTATTTTAAAAATTGAAATATTTTTTTTAATATAGATGTGAAAATCATATTTATTAATTAATAAATTCCAATAATTAGTTAATTCTATATATGATAATACCAATTGACTCTAATAATTAGTTAAGAAATGACAAATACTATAAAAATATTAAAATTAAAATAATTTAAAAGAAGGTTTGATGAACTTTTTAATCTTTGAAAGTACAAAAATTTTAGATTAGATTAGGGGTGGCAATTTCCCCCCATGAACCCGAGGGAACTAGCCCACATAGGGCCCCACGGGCAGGGACTTTTTCCCCGCAGGGATGGGGGTGGGTGAAAAAATCCTCCGACAACCAATTCGGGGATGGGGAATATACCCCCCGCCCCACGGGGTCCCTGCCCCCCCGCCCCGAAGAGATTACCTAATTATCCTTATTATATATATTATTATATTATAAATATTAATATTTTTTAGGCCTTTTTGGTCTTTTTATGTGTTTTATTATATTTTTTACTGAATATTAAAAGAAAATAAAATACTATTGAAACATCAAACACTATAATTCAGTCACTCATTTAGTCATTTTTCGATCCTCTCCTCATCACAAACCCTAGATCTGCGATGCGGGGATCGAGGACGGGGATGGCGGAAAATTGGGGGGCGGGGGAGGGGAGTCGTTGACATCCCTAGATTAGATCCTTGTCGTTATCATTGAATTCATGGTAACGATGTTTACTTTTAGGGGGTGTTTGGTAGGTAGTAGGGGTGTAAGTGGACCGGGTCAACCCGACCAACCCGAACCGAACCAATCCGTAAAAAACCGAACATGGTTGGTTCGGGTAAAAAACTGAACCGAACCAACGAGAACCAATTACCATTATTTCGGGTATTGGATTTTGTCTCCCAACTCTAATGACCCGACCACCCGAACTGATGGTATAATTTTTTTTTTAAAATTTACTATGACTATTGTTGACTCATGACTGACCTGAACCTAAATTAGTAACTAAAAACTTTGGACCCATTTCATTTCATTCACTGCCTCTGCCTCACTCCAAGTTCGAACCTTAGCTTTTCTCACTTTCGCGCCGCCTCACTACCGTTGTCCGTCGTTACAGAGCTGCCTTACCACCGCCATGACCAGAGCATCCTCCGTCCTTTCTTCCTTCAGCCGTCGTCGTTACAGATCCATCATATCATGCTGCTTTACGCCTTCACAAACGTTTGCGAAGAGCAGCAGAAGCAGATCGTGCTTCACCGAATCACCGTCGGTCCGCCGCACCTCCGCCGTGGTGACTGACGAGTGGTCTTCTCCCTTTTCCCCCTTCTCCCCTTTCGGCCTTTCCCCTTTTCCCCTTTCCCAGTTTCCCTCTTTTCCCCTTCATACAAGTGTGTTAAAAAGTTGATAGATTCTGCATCTGCAGTTAATTTTAATCTGGACATGCAATTTCCTTCAAGTCTATTTATATGTATGTTGTCAATTCTATACTATTTTGGATTGTTATAGACTTGATTTGTGGACTATTTTTATATTTTGTACTTGATTTTTTGTTAATTTCTATGGTTTTGTAGACTATTTTGTGTTTTGGTAACATTCGGTGCATTTTCTACCCAAAAAGCACTTCGGTGCATTTAATCGGGTAACCCGACCACTGATCCAAACCAATCCGAACTCCATCGGTTTGGTTTGGTTCGGTCATGTACTAAAAATGCAGAAAACCAAACCAAACCGAACCGATCAAATTTGATCGGTTCGGACATTTTATTAGTAAAAAACCGAACCTAACCGACCCGTTACACCCCTAGAAGGTAGATTATTTTTTGGATCCTGATTCCCCGGAATGATGATTCTTGAAAATGTTTAAAATGTGTTTGGTTTGTGTTCCAACAAATATCAGACTAATTAAATACTACCAGAAAAATATCGCGATGATCTACTCACTTAATTAGTTCAAAGCAATACACAGTGATCCAAGAGCATATTACAAAGAACTAGGAAAGTCGAGTATGTTCAATTGCTTATGCTTCTCTCTCTACCTATACATGTATATATACCAACTCTCTCTATTCACGTCCCCTATCTTCGTATTATGCGGTCAACTTCTCGTCACGGTTCCATTCAGCTCAGTTATGGATCGTGGATGTTCCATTGTGGTCACATTCCCTTCTCTATGTGTAACCGGTATGGCTGAGCTTAACAACGAAGCAGGAGTAAGGTCCATGGATTCATTCAAAATTGTTAGATATTAGGCCCACATAGCTCGGACCCGGCCCAAGTACAAGAGCACTACCTCAGCCTAAATATCCCGGTTACTACACAAGTTCCCCAAGCTCCGAGCTTCGAAGAGGCGAAAGAACTTTTGGTTGCGCCATCTCAGGCAAGGAGTCCCAATCAGTACACTAGTCCCCCAAGCTCCGAGCTGTAAAGGGGTGAAAGATATTATACGGTCTACAATGAGGTTTAACCATGATTTATGTATGAACTCTTCGTATCCCTTCCTTGCTTCGCATTAAAGTTGACAGCATAGCACTCCATGTCATTAGCGTGTCTCGAGCTCCTTACATTTATTGTCTTGTCTTTTCATCTGTATGCCCTAGGTGTAATGATGACATAAATGTTCCTTCCCTATGTGACTGTTAATCTTTAGTCGCACCTAACCTTACAATTACCCCTTCTTAGGATATGACGCTTGATTCATCTACACCTTGTGACTTCAACATCAAACTCCTCTATATAAATAATCTTGTTGCTCCCTCTTCAACTCCATTTCCCAGCTTCTCACCCCTCACTATCCTTTTCTGTTTTCTTCCAACTTTCCTTCCATTTCTTGCTATTCTCTCAGGTACACTTCTCTATATCCCTCACTTCTTATTTCATTATGAGTTCCTCTAACCCACCTGGAGACCTTCCCCTTAATACCACCGCACACACCCTCTTTCCTACCCAACAGGAGCCTTACCTACTTTCATCTTCATCATCTTCTTCACTTTCTGCATCCTCTAGCCTTCCACCTCCACCAAACCTTGAAGCTAAAGAAGAAGCTTCTGATTCATCTGGTAACCAATTGCAAAATCTTACCATTGTGCCACCTCCTCAAGTCCCTCTTGTGCCCGATTACGAGTGGGTTCATCTAGATATGGTTAAATACTTTTCCAGTCTTCAAACCGAGAAGTCAATCGCTTAATTGAGGAAGGAGATTAAACTCTCCCACATCCGAGCAGGAAGACAAAATTGTTCGTTACCCCTATGGGAACTTTGACAATGTGTTCATGAGATGCGTCATGCATGGACCCTGAATTGCCCTTCATTTTCCTATACAAGACTCTATTTTCTCAACTAAAAATTACTCTGCCTTTTACTCCATTCCAATGCCGAATTCTATCTATTTTGAATGTGGCTCCATCCCAGCTTCACCCTAACAGATGGACCTTCATGAGAGCTTTCGTTATAATTTGTGCTCAAGTTCAAATGGAAGTTTCTGCTTCTCGGTTCTTTCATTTCCTCTCTATGAAGTTAGGCAAACAGGCCTGCTGGGTTTCTTTGAATGGTCGGCATAACAACTGGCTTTTTTCTCCTTTCATATTGTCTTACAAATTTAACTTCAAAATCGAGTTTTTCAAAGCTCGGTCCTCCCCGACCGAATATGCTCTCTTTCTCAAGGAGAAAGGAGACCCAAAGTTCCCTCTAATATGTGTGTGTGTGTGTGTGTGTGTGCGTGTGTGTGTGTGTGTGTATATATATTTGCATAAACATTAGACGCATGGGATTAGAGAATACAATTATGATGCAAATACCACAAGCAATGAGGTAGACAATGAGTTTATGGAGGTAAATTATTATATATTTTTATTCTTTTTCATTTTTTGTCAAGGGTAATTGACAATTTCTTTTTTCGAATTTATATAGGACCAACAAATGGTTAATGAGGAGCCAGAGACATCAATCGAAGTAAGGATTTCTACCAACTGTGATATTTCAAGCCAAATACTAATGACCATCCACGTCACTTGTGAGACTATAAATCAAGTTGAGACAACCGCTCAGAGGACTCCATTCCAAGCTAGTATTGAACTTAGAAACTTGTCATCGACATTTCCAAGGCGAGAGGAACACAACAACCAACCCATACCGTCAACTCAAGTTGAAACATCAAGGCGAGTTCAAAGAAGAAAGGGTGTACCAAGAAAACTCATACGCAGTGAGAATTAGAGTTCCTAAATGCTTCTATTTTTTAGGGCCTTTTTTGTGGGACTGCACATGTTTATCGTTATGTTTATTGCAGACACATTTTCTTTTTGAAGTTGAGTTATACTAGACCGTATTGGATATATACAAAAGATCCAATATCTTGACTATTAACTCCACCTTGGTACATTTCATATATAATCCCGTTAAGAACATATTTAGGTACGATTAATTAAAATGACCGTTTTTTTTTATATTAAAAAAATGTTTTTTAGTAAAAGCTAGTAAGTTTGTGTAAACTGATTAAATTGTAAAATAACGTCTTTTTTATAGAAAAAAGTCACTTTTAGATAATCTAAAAGTTCGAAGTTTATTAAAAAGTTTTTAGATTATTTTAAAACCAATAACATTCTTCCCATTTCACCCTTACAAAAGTAACTACCAAACAAATATTATTAAATTATACAAGTAACTTCATATATTTTTTTTTGTAATTTACTATATAAAAGTGGAAAAAAATTAGCTTATTAAATATATTTTAAAAAGTGAAATATAAACATGAAAATCATGTTTATTAATTAATAAATTTCAATAATTAGTTATTTCTACATATGATAATACCAGTTAATTAACTCTAAAAGTAAGAGTTACATTGAAACAAATAACTTTTTTCATAAATTACTTTGTTGCATTATCTGCAATAGAAGCCCAATGGCTTATAGGGTGGACAAGTCACTTAAGTGGTCCACCGGTAGACCATCAATTTTTTATAATTTTTTATCTTGCAATTCTTCTTTTTACCCCACCTCTTATATTAACATGCTTGAAAACTACTTATGCTCGTCGTAAAACTCATGGGGACCGTTAAGATACTCGAACACAAGAACACTTATGTCATTCCATATAATCAATTCATAAATGCAATTTGAATCAATTCATGCCGAAGTGTTTATCTTCAAAGCCTCCCTCGGTTTCAAATGAACGTGTCTCGCAGTGTTTATGGATTCACCATGACCATCTCAGACTGATTCTTAATATTTTAACTCTAAATCAAGAAAACTCTAAATCTTTTAATTCAATTTTGTTTGATGTAATCCATTCACTTGCATTAAATTGAATCAATTACATAATCAAGTTGAATTGATTACAGGTAATTGAATCGATTATTTTATTAAATGTAATTAGATTACTTGAATTGATTACACCTCTGTCCGTCGTCCACCACACCGTCGTCTCGGTTTCTAGGGACTCCCGTGAAACCAAGACTTTGATAAGTTGAAGAATCCAAGAATTGATTATAAATCCTTGAGTATAATCGATTATACTCATTTCTTCATTTATTCTCTGTGAAGTTAGGCAAGCAGGCCCGCTGGGTTTCTTTGAATGGTTGGCATAAAAATCGACTTTTTTATCCTTGCACTTCGTCTTGCAAATTTACCTTTAAAACTGAGTTTTTCAAAGCTCGTTCCTCCCTACATTTCAAACTCCCGCACTGGTTCTTCTAAGCTTGTCCGTGATGACATCGAATTTCGTTCTGAACTTGCCCCCATTAGTTATTCTAACCTTTTGAGACTACCTTACTCCCGTAAACCCAAAAAACTACTCCAGAGTAAGTGCAAAAAAAAATTTATAACTACTTACCTTGACTATTTGACTGATACTTTCTTTATTATAGGAATAGTGGGATCTAAACTTCCTCTGATCACCATGAGAAATATTTGACTTCAAAAGGAAAAGCAAGACGAAGCACAATCTCACGAGAAAGTGCAAAGGTCTTCTGTTACACCTGAAGATCTCGGACCCCGCCCTACTGACATTTCGATCATCGTTGTTGACGGTCACGACTTCCTAGTTCCTTCCCCCTCCCCGAAGAAGAACAAAACTTCAGATGTTGAAAAACACACTCAGGATGCTTCTCTTTGTTTCCCCGAGAAGGTGTCTCAACCAACACTTGATCCCAGGATTGGAAATCCAGTTCCTAATAAAAAATTGTTTAATTTCGCCCGCAGTGCTGACTTCGGTACCCTATGGAGTCATGACCTCAAGCATCAACAAGTAATTGATGCTCACCTCGTTTACCCGGTGGATGCAGACATCATCTAGAAATATGGCAAGGACTTAACATATGAAGCCATTCAAGCCTACACATTGCGTAATACGGAATTATCTCGCCAGGTCGAGAAGGACCGAGAAAGGATGCTGCGAGATATAGAGCAACTAAGGAAGGAGCACTCCGAGATGAAGACTCTAAGGCAAGAACTGCTGACAGTCGGAAAAGAGAGGACAACTCTGGCTCAGAATTACCAATGCCTAACTATCAAAGGCTAAGAGTTAACTACTAAGATCGATAAGATCAAAGAAAATGCTAAACTTGTTGAAGAGGTAAAATCCATAATGGCTGTCGAGTTGGAGCATGCTAAAAAGGCTAAGGCTGAGGTGGAGGACAAGCTTGCGGCTCAGGAATTATACTAGGAAGGCAAGATTCAAACTTGCCAAGCTGCCATGAACGATCAATACATTGTCGGCTTTGATTATACAATTTCTCAAATTCATGCCATTCTCCCTGATGCCGACATTTCTGAAGCCAACGTTTGGAAAGCGGTAAAGGATAGTCACAAGTTGAGCCTGCCAAGGTTGAAGAGGATACCGTTGGACAAGTTACCCAAGCTTCTACTAGGAATCCCGTTAATTAATCTTAGTTTCTATTTACTAGTCTTTTGATGTACTCCTCCCATTTTGACAACATGAATTAAATATTAGTTTTAGGATTTAAGCTTGTGGTTTCTTTCTTTTTTCATGTTATTTCTATGTCTCTGCTCTTTATTCAATCTTTTGGATAATCTACGTACTTGAATTTTAAAGCAGAACCTGACCTCATTATGATGTGCTTTGCTACCGGATATTTACTCGGTTTCAACCCTCCCTCTTTGTCTTTATTTTTGGGTACCTTTTATCCGTGCATTTGCTCGTCTTTAAGGCTATCTTCCCCTTTAGCTCCAATTTACCTTTTATTCGAGTATTCCCTCGTGTTTAAGGACTTTTCATCATTCCAATTTGCCTTTTATCCGAGTTACAAGTCTTTTATAGGGCTATGCCTCCTTTTATCTCTCATTTACCTTTTATCCGAGTATTGAATCGTCTTTAAGGACTTTTTATCATTCCAATTTACATTTTATCCGAGTTACAACTCTTTTTTAAGGATATTCCTCCTTTTAACTCCGATTTACCTTTTATCCTAGTATTGACTCGTCTTTAAGGACTTTTCATCACTCAAGTTTGCCTTTTATCCGAGTTATAACTCATCTTTGAGGCTATATTCCCTTTTAACTCCAATCTGCCTTTTATCCGAGTATTCACTGGTCTTTAAGGACTTCTTACATCTTTAGATATCCTTTTAGGATAAAAATAATGAAATAAAGTAGGAGATAAATATGTAAAAATTAGAATTCAAAACATAGCACGAGCTTCATTGATTATAGACATAGGATTTCGGTCTGCCTCGTGAAAACCTTCCCGGCCAAAAAATCTCTTTTAGGGAAAAAAGACTGGGTTAGGAAAAAGAGTACACACCTTTTACACAACTTAACTAAAATAAAGCCTGAGATGAGAAGCATTCCATGTTCACAGAATTTACTTCCCATATAATTCCTACAACCTGTAGGCTCTATTGCTTAAGTTTTCCACCACTCTGAAGGGTCCTGCCCAATAAGATGCTAACGTTCCTTCGGTTGAGTCTTTGCTTGTGTCTCCTTGGAACCTTAGCACCAGATCTCCAAATTGAAATTTTATCTGCTTTAATGCTGAGTTACATCGCTGAGCTGTCCTTCTTTTGTTTGCTTCCTCCATCACCCTTGCTCTTTTGCCGGATTTTCTCCACCAAATCCAATTCCAGCTTCCTGCCTTCCTCATATTCTTGTTGATTATAATACTTCCTTCTGAGAGAGAGTTCGCCCACTTCAACTAGGATAACTGTGTCCGCCTTACCGAAACAGAGTTTCCTGCATTGTGGATTGGGGGGTACAATGATATGCCCATAAAATGATCATAAGCTCATTATCCCACATGCCCCTTGCTCTGACGAGTCTTTTCTTCAACTCGTTAACAATCAATTTATTGAAGAATTTCCAAGGTTGGGTTCGTTTCCATGGTTTGTCTAGAGAATATTGGTGTCCCAAAATTCTCTTTGAAATAGGTGGAGCTATTGGGGTCCCAATTGCACTTGATGAAGCTACAAAAAAAAAAAAGAACCTTTGGCCATTATGCACGTGTGTTGATTGATCTTGATCTTTCGGGCACACTCAGATAAAATAATGGTGGAAAGAGAAGATTTTACCTTCCCTGTTGAGGTTGAATATGAGTGGCTTTCCCAGTTTTGTTCCCATTGTCTATCCATTGGTCATTCTTTGGAGGACTGTCGCCTAAATCCCGATAGGGCTCATGTTAAAGCTCCTGCTAGAAATCAAAAGCAAACTACACTTCAATGTATCCCTAAACAGGCTGACAATGTTGAAGATGTGAATGTTGTGAAGCCGTTGGACAAAGGGAAGGCCATTCTCATTGAGGACTCTCCCCAAGCTGTTTGTGTTGGAGACGGTAGCAAGTCTGGTAATCCAGTCCAGCAAGCTAAAAAGGATCAAGCAGGGGCTACTGTTTCCAAATTTCTTGATAGAAATGTCTCACATGTTGTTGAACTAATCTCAAACAATGATAGAATTATATATGGGCCCCCAACTAATACTGATGCTCAGCTGCTTCAGAAGGAGCAGAATGATGGTGCTTCTAATTTGGTGGATCCAGCGGCTAATCCAGATAGAGCTATTGAATTCAATAGAGTGTTAGGTAGTACAAATCCAGTTAATAGAGTGAATGGAGATAATGCAAGTCCAACTGTTCATCAGGTTGATGATGATTTAGTGGAGACAGATGAATTACAGCCTGTTGTTGCTGCCTAATTCTCTCCTTTGGATAACTAGTTCTCTCCAGAAGGGGCTTCAATTAGGCAGGAGTGCCCACCTCTTCAGGGTAATGCAGCTTTGAGCCATGTTTCAGATAGCATTCTTGCTTATGCATCTATGGATGTTAGCAGTGATTCTGCCGCTGATGCTCATAAGGCAGGTAATGTGTTCTCTACACCAATCACTTGCATGCCTCCTCAGGTCCAGAAAGATATCAGGATAATCTCCAAGTTTTGGAATGATGGGACTGAGGATGTTCCAGAAGAGACTTCAAATGAGAACTATACTGTGGTATTGTCCAAGTCTCAAAAGAAAAGTTTGAAAAAGAAAGCAAAACAAGTTGCCAAAGCTAAGAATGTTAAGGCCCGATCAAGGGTTGGTCCTAATAATTTTGCTTAATGAAGCTCCTCTATTGGAATGCTAGAGGTATTGGCAACCTTGAAACAAGGTTAGTTTTAAAAAAAGCTTTGCCTTTTGAATAAACCTGATTTTCTGTTCATATCTGAGCCTTGGATAGCTCGTGATACTATGCCTGCTGGATTTTGGGATAGCTTAAAACTAAAGCTTTTTGCTGTCAATGATAGAAATGGTTTAGTGCCTAACATTTGGTGCTTATGTTCTGATTTTTATACTCCTAATATTATTGCCAATTCCAATCAGTTTATTGCTTTCTCCATAATGAAAGATGGTCAGCAAATCTTTGTCTCTGCTGTTTATGCTGCAACTAGTGGTGTTATCAGAAGACAGCTCTGGTTAGATTTGTCTAATTTGCAACAATTGCACCATGGTCCTTGGTGTCACATTGGAGACTTTAATGTTATTCTTGGCTCTCATGAGCATAGAGGTTCCAGGCTTCCCTCTAGATCTTCCTGTGAGGGCTTTAGGAATTGGACTGATTCTTCTAATCTGTATCATGTGCAGACCCGTGGTGCTCAATACATATGGGCCAATGGTAGGAGAGGTAGTTCCTTTTCTGAAAGGAGATTGGACAGATCTATTTGTAATGATCTCTGGCTTGATTTTTGGACAAGTGTTTAATGTTGTACTCTAACCAGAAGCAAGTCAGACCACTATCCTATATTATTATCTCTGGATAAAGATGATAGAAGGCATGGTCCATCTTTTAAGTTTTTGAAAATGTTGTCTTCACATCCAGATTGCATGAAAGTAATTTCTGCAGTTTGGAAGGAAGAAATTTATGGTTGTCCTATGTTTGTCTTGTCACAAAAGCTGAGGTTACTCAAAAGGAAACTTAGAGATTGGAATAAAAACGTTTTTGGCAATGTTCACTCTAATGTCAAAAATGCATTGTCTAGGGTGGATGAAGTGCAAAATCAATTGAATCGGCTAGGCTACTATGAAATTCTTCATGATCAGGAAAAAGAAGCGCAAATCCAATTGCAAAATGCTCTTTGTTGTGAGGAACTGTTCTGGATGGAGAAGCCTAGAATGAATTGGCATGATTTTTGGTGATAGAAACACTGAATTCTTTCATAAAATAGCCAAGATTAGGCATGTTACAAAGCAAATCTATGTTCTGATGGATGGGGATCAGATTCTGCATCAGCCTACATCAATAGAGGAGCATATTCTGAATCACTTTAAGGCTGTTTTCGCATCATAAAATTTGTGCCAGAATAATGATCTTGTTGATAAGGTAATTCCTAAGCTTGTTTCTAGTGAGGATAATGCCATGCTTACTATGCTGCCATCCATGGACGAGGTTAAGAATGCAGTGTTTTCAATGAATTTTAATGGTGCTCCAGGTCCTGATGGTTTTGGGGGCTATTTCTTCCAGCACTTCTGGGATATTATTTCTCATGATGTCTTCCATTCAGTGCTTCAATTCTTTAAAGATGGTTGGATCTTACCAAACCTGAATTCAAATGTGGTGGCTTTTATTCCTAAAGTTCAAGGTGCTAATAGAGTGGAACAATATAGGCCTATTGCACTAGCTAACTTCCAGTTCAAGATCATAACCAAGGTTATGACCGATAGGCTGGCAACAGTAGCCCCTAAAATTATTTCTAACAACCAGAGAGGTTTCATTAAAGGTAGGCAGATAGTGGACTATGTGTGTTCTGCATCTGAGGCTGTTAACTTGCTTTAGAAAAGATCTTTTGGTGGACAATTGGCTATAAAGATTGACATTCAGAAGGCTTTTGATACTATAGATTGGGGCTTTTTGCTGACGGTTCTTGATGCTTTTGGTTTTGACCAAGCATTTTGCAAGTGGGTGAATGTTATTTTGAACTCTACAAAGCTTTTTATAGCTGTTAATGGGAAGGAAGTTGGCTTCTTCAGTTGCAAAAGGGGCGTTAGGCAAGGAGACCCCTTGTCTCCTCTCCTCTTTTTCCTTGCTGAAGATGTTCTTAGTAGAGGCATCTCCATGCTTGTGAATGAGGATCACTTTCAGTTGATGACTGGTCCTAGAGGTTATAGGATGCCTAGTCATATTCTTTATGCTGATGATGTATTGATCTTCTGCAAAGGCACTAAAAGAAGTCTGCAAAGTTTAGTTTCTCTTTTTAAGACCTATGAGCAAGCTCTCGGTCAAGTGATCCGGTTCCGAAAAATCCAAATTTTATGCGGGGTTCCTTTTCACGCAAGGAAAACTCTATTTCAAGTCTGCATGGCTTTTTTTATGGCTGCCTTCCTTTCAATTATCTGGGAGTTCCTTTATTCCGAGGGAAGCCTGGGAAAATCCATCTCCAGCCAATTTCTGACAGAATCAAGAGTAAACTAGCCTCTTGGAAAGGTTGTTTACTCTCTATTATGGGAAGGGTTCAGTTAGTCTCTTCCATTATACAAAGTATGTTGATTTATAGCTTTACTATTTATTCTTGGCCAGTTTGCTTACTGAAAACTGTTGACAAATGGATTAGGAGTTTTATATGGGTTGGTAACATTAATGCCAAGAAGGTTGTTACTGTTTCTTGGAGTAAGGTTTATGATCCAATTCAAGAAGGAGGGTTGGGATTAAGATCCATCAGAGCAATTGACAATGCAGCTATGCTAAAACTTAGCTGGGATTTGGTCTCCTCTCACAATCAATGGTGTAGGATTCTTCGAGCCAGAGTTATCAGAAATGGAACATGTGTCAGTCATCATATTCGCTCATCCATTTGTCTAGGCATCAAGAATTGGTTTCCAACTGTTATGCAGAATTTATCTTGGCAAATTTGAAATGGAACCAGTATTAACTTCTGGTCTGATCCATGGATTTCCATGCCAATAGTTAACATGGCTAATGTTCCTGCTGAAACTCACTCCTTGCCGTGTTCTAAGGTTAGTGACTTTATAAAAGATGGTAAATGGTGTATCCCTGCTATACTGCTGTAGAGGATACCTGGCCTGATTGCTGAAGTGGAGAAGGTAACAATTCCAGTCCAGAACTATGATGATACAATTAGGTGGAAAAACTCTAATTCTAGCAGTTTATCTCTCAAGGAGGCTTTCATTTTTCAGAATCCTTTAGGTCACCCTCTTCCTTGGTGTAAATACATTTGGTATCCCAGCATTCCCCCTTCGAAATCCTTTCTTTTGTGGAGAATTCATCATGGCCGAATGCCTACTGATGAAAATTTAAGGTCCAAGGGTTGCACTGTTGTGTCAATATGCAATCTGTGCTATGCCACAGAGGAGTCTAAGAACATTTATTCTTTAGGTGTGACTTTGCTAAAGCTTTGTGGAACTGGTTGAGGAGCATCCTTTCATGCTCTCTGGATTCCTCCTCTTTGTTATCTATTCTCGACTTGTGTAACAAGCGATGGAGTTCACAAACCAAGGACCTGGTGATTGCTGGAATTACAAACATTATTTGGGTCATTTGGCATTGTAGAAACAAAATAAGGTTTGACAATAAAGCAATCCCATTCCTTGTTGCTGTAAATATTGTTATTGCTAATTGTTCTCTGACGAGCAAGCTTAGTAAAGGCTCAGTTTCGGCTTCCTCTACTGAGATCAGGATTTTGCGTCGGGTCAAAGTGGAGGCTAACTTATGCAAGGCTCCTTCCATTAAATCGGTGCTTTGGCATACTCCTTTATTTAACTGGGTGAAGTGTAACACAGATGGGGCTGCCATGGGATGTTCAGGTGTAGCTTCTTGTGGTGGCGTTTTTAGGAATAAGGATGCGGATGTTCTTGGTTGTTTTTCTGCTCACATTGGTGTTTCTAATGCTCTCCATGCTGAATTGATTGGTGCAATGTTTGCAACTGAGATGGCTAACGATAAAGGTTGGAACCATCTCTGGCTAGAATGTGATTCTCAATTAGTCATCTCGGCCTTCAAGAATATTAACATTGTTCCTTGGTGTCTTAGGAATAGATGGTCTAATTGTTTATTTATATCTAGGAATATGAATTTTGCTTATTCTCATATTTATCATGAAGGTAATAGTTGTGCTGATAAACTTGCCTCACATGGTCTGTCTATTCAGGGATTTTATTGGTGGGATTCTTATCCTACTTTCTTTGGGGAAGACGTTTTTCGTAATAGGAATGGTCTTCCTAATTTTAGATTTAGTTGATTGCTTCATGGGTAAGGTATATGCCCCCCTCATGTCTTTTTTGTTACTTTAGTTTTTATTAATAAATCGGGCATGCTGCAGATGATTGGTAGTGGTTGAGGTGCCAACCTAGTTGGGATGTCCTCCACTATTGTGATGCCTATGCATGCCTTTTTGCCTTTAAAAAAAACTAAACTTGTCCATTAGTCTGGGGGTGCTCAACTGACGATAATCTCTTTTTAATGCCCAGGTTCGTGTAGAACACACTGAATTGTTTATCCGTGAATTGCCTGCCGTTATCTAATACAATAACCCCTAGCAGTCCAAATCGGCATATGATATTCTTCCCGACGAACTTCTAAACTTGCTTTGTCGTGATCTTAGCCAAAGCTTCTACTTCTATCCACTTAGTAAAATAATCAATGGCCACGAACAAGAACTTTACTTGTCCCTTTGATATGGGAAAAGGACCAATAATATCTATCCCCAACATATCAAAGGGCCAAGATGACATGATGTTGTGGAGTTCTTACGATTTAGTATGCTTCACCACCGAGAATTTTTTGGCATTCTTCATAGTTTTGAACCCACTCTGTACAATCTGCTTGTAATTTAGGCCAAAAATAACCAGCTCGGATAACTTTCTTAGCCATGGTTCTGCCCCCTTATGCATGCCACGAATCCCCCTATGTATCCCGCCCATCACATATTCCCCTTGCACCCTAGTTAAGCACTTCAGCAACGGACCAAAGAAAGACCTCTTGTACAAGTCCCCTGACTACATCGTTGACCAGATACTCCCAAATCGGAGTCATCCATTCCCGATCTCTTTCTTCTACAACTAATACTACCTCCTCCATTTCAATATTGATAAGCCTGTGTAAGGTTTCCTGGATTATTGTCTTGTGCTGCCCTGTCCTTTTAGTATTAGCTAACTTGGATAGTAAGTCAGTCCGAGCATTTCTTTCTCGGGGAATGTGCTTGATAATCCGCTGGCTTATCATGTTTTAGCTAATATTTTAGAGTGGATTTCATCAATTAAATTTTGTTGAATGCTTGATTTAACCTAAACTAGACTTTGTTTTCCTATTTTAGTTATTTTAGAGTCAATGAGTGCATTCAATTGATTTTAATTAGAATTTAATTGATTTTCTCAAGATTTTCTTATTTTTATCTTTAGGAAAGGACAAAGAAGAAGGATTGCAATTAAATTGAAGATTGCCAAGTAAATTGCGAGGGCCCACATGATGGATTTGAATCCAAATCAATTTGGATTTGGATTATTATGATTAAAAGATAATTCAATTGGCATTGAGATAAAAGATTGTATCCAAATGAATTTGGATTTGGATAATAATTGCCTATCACAACAATAAAGGATATGATAAGATTTAACAATTAATTTGGAGATATTGATTTGGCAATTAGTTTGGAAGATTGAAGCCATTAAAGAATATCAATCATGGAATGGAATTGTTATTGAAGATAAGAAAAAGATTTGAATTTGACAAAATAATGTAACATGAATGCTATGGACTTGGTCAATGTTTGCTTGGAGACTTAAAGTTGAAATTGGAATTTGAAAGTCCAAGAGGTTGGACCAGCGTGAAGATTCAGTGAAGGCAAGATTAATATTTGAAAAATCAATTGCCATTAATTGGTTTGGGACCCATGAAAAGTTAATGATTATCAGGAGCATGAATTTAGATTTGGTTTTGACAAATTGCTAATCCAAAAATCACGTGAAGCAACATACATATATTTTAGCAGATTGATTACAATTGAACCTTGGTGATTTGCAAGGAAACCTGGGACCCACACATCTTCAATTTAGATTGAATTAAAATATTGGAGATTCAATTGGCAATATAAAAAGACCAAGGCAGTAGCGTGAAAGGTAGGAAGAAGCGTAGAGGGAGAGTAGCGCCGCATAGCTTCAGAGGGTGGCTAGAAATTTTCAATTGTTATTTCTTTTCTTCTTCTTATTTCTTTTATGGTTGAGTAGTTGTTTTGTTTTTAGGATTGGACAATGCCGTTTGACATTATTATGATGAATATTTGATTTTTCCCTTTTGTTAATGATTGATTCATTGATTTGGTTCTTATTGTGCTTTATCCATGTGAATTGATTGATCATCTTTTTGCATGTCTTAGATATTCTAGGGATGAACTGAGAAGTGAACCTAGATATTGGATCCATAGGAATTGAACTTAGGACTTAAATCACGAGAGTTAGAAGCGGTCCTTCGAGGGTACCATTGAATTATCATAAATCGTAATGGGTTCAATTTAATTACAATTACCACGAGAGTAGGAGTTGGTTTAATTGAGCACGGTTCTTATATCTCGAGAGGTAACATTAATTAAGTTAGGATGATTCACCTTCAATTGATTAGATATTAATAAAAGCATGGTCAATTAGGATTCATAATTGGTCAATGTGGTAGCCCCGATCCTGGAAACATCTTCTCATATTTAAAAAACCCAAAAATATTTGATTTCTTTTATTGTTTCATTTATTTTCTTGAAATCTTTTCACACATATTTCTTAGTCTAAAATAGTTGTTTAATGTGTGAAGTGGTACTTGGTTTCCCAATCCCTGAGTTCGATACTCGGTAATTTACTTGTCGTTTTAATTATTACTTGCTTCGATCTGGTACACTTGCCGGAGCCTATCAAGTTTTTGGCGCCGTTGCCGGGGATTGGCACTATCAATATCATTAGTAACAAAGAAGACAACTACTTTAGACTTTATTTTTTCTTTTTTGTATATATTTGATCTTTTATTTTGAGTTTTGTTTGTGTTAGGTGGATGCCACACATGGACCATTGTTTCTATCTAAACATGGAATCTCAAATTGATTGGATCGTGCTTGATTGTATAGTTGATAAGCATGTGAAGATATACTCCAAGGAGGAATGTAGATCCTATTTATCACTTTGGGATATAGATGCTCAACATTTGATCCAGAGCATAGAGCGTAGCAAGGAGGAATTTAGTGTCATGATTCAAAGGCATAAAATGCCTAAGAAACGTTCTCAATTGATAGCGGAGATGCTAAGTAACAACTTTCAAAGGTTATAAGAGCAAGCTGGTGAATTTTATAAATTGCTAGCAGAAAAGTCGTACTAGACTCAAATTGAAGAGAATGTTGTTGCCAATATGTACTTAAATGAAGATGAAGTGGTGGTGGAAGATGATTGAAGAAGAGAGGATCATGAAGAGGAGTGCAAGGAGGAAATAACTCCTATTGCACCTTTGCAAGGGACAAATGAGACAAATCATGTGGAAAATACTTCTCTCACTAATCCTATTGAGGAGCCTCAAAATCCTGAGTTGGATAAATATGTTGGTTTGCATGCATGTGTGGATGTTACAAAGTTGGTGCCTACAATTTGTCTATCACATTACTTAGTAAAAATACTAACTTTGGAGTTCAAGTCATTGCTTGAGAATTGGGAGTTTTCATCAATAACGACAAAGGCTCTAAGGTCACCTCAAAAAGTTATGGCTCTAGTGCTTCATGGAGAAACTAATTACATAAAGGTCATTCTTGGAGTAGGTGACTTACCATTTGACCCAGGAGGAAGTGGTCTCATAATAACACTTGGAGAAGTAAATAGAATCTCATCACACTTGCTTCTTACATCTCCACTCCACAAGCCATGGGATCCAGGAGGAAGGTCTTACCTCTTGGGCATCTCTTGGTCTTTGTACCACAAGCAATGAGATCCAGGCGGAAGCGTCTTCAATGAGTTTTTCTAAACCCTTCTCTTTTAATTATTTTGCTTTTCTTTACTTGAGTCATATGTGTTTGAGTCTTGTGTTGGTAAGTTTGAAGGGATTTTATTGAATTTAGCATAGATGGATTGCATATAAAAAAATATTTATTTTTGATGATTTCCCCTAATGATTTGAAAATTGAAAATTGATCCCCATAAAAATTTAAAATTGAACTTTGAGAAATTTTGTTGTGGATGCATGATTTATGATAAGTTTAGGGTGAAGAGGTGCACACACTAGGGATTGTATCTCGGTCAAACAATTTGTGACAAATGTCCAGGTAAGGAATTTGAGCCTCCAACATTGTTTTTAAATTGTGTGACTCACTTTTAAGTTGCACTTTCCCGGATTTGCTTGAATCTATTCATGGTTTGCATGTTTATATGTTTGCATCAAATGATCTAGGCAATTTTCTTTGAAATAGATACTTGACCTAAAAAGAACCATCCCTAATGCATGTTCCCTAGTTAACCGCATTAAGCCTAAAAGCCTATTGTTTCTTGATAACCTTATGTTATAAGTCAAAATTCCAAAAAAACCATGTTAACCAAATCTTAGGATTTAGGAGAGCATGGATGCTTAGCAAGACAAGGGTTGAAGGAAACTAAGTTTGGGGTGGCTACAAAGGTTTGATATGTTATTTTGGGATGAGAAAAATAAAAATAAAGGTTGAAGCCAAAGGCAAAAAGAAAAAGAAGAAAAGTATAAAAATGTCAAGAATGGTATTAAAAGGAAAAGGCTATAGTCACCCAAATTAATATATATATATATATATATATATATATATATATATATATATATATATATATATAAAGGAATGAGTGGGAATTAGATGTGTAAAAATGTTCATGCCCTCTTAGTTCCTAGGAACTTAAGCCTAGTACCTTTGAATATCCTACCTTTAGCCAGGCCCCATTACAACCTTTAAAAGACCTTTTGATGTTGCATGCATGTTTTCATGGGAACTATTTTTGAGATGAAAATCAAATTCATGGAAAGTGCTATTAAAATGTGAAATTGAGTGAAAGTTGATAACCTAGACACTTGAGTGAATGAGTGAATTACTAAATGCCCTTGTGAGGAAGGCAAATGTTTGAAATTTGTGATCTCCCTTTTGTGTGTAACTTGGATCCTTTGCTTAGATTGATGATTGCACTTATGATGAAATTATCTTTGTTTGAAGTAAATGAATTTGGGAATTACTATAATGAAATAGGGGTAAACATTGATTGGAATTGTATTGAAAAAAAATTTGCATGAAGCATATGTAAGGTTTGATTTAATCCATTGAGCTTGCCAAGTTTTGAGTCTTTTTGATTTTTAGTTTGTTTGAGGACAATCAAAGTTTAAGTTTGGGGTATTTTGATAATCCGCGGTCTTATCATGTTTTAGCTAATATTTTAGAGTGGATTTCATCAATTCAATTTTGTTGAATGCTTGATTTAACCTAAATTAGACTTTGTTTTCCTATTTTAGTTATTTTAGAGTCAATGTGTGCATTTAATTGATTTTAATTAGAATTTAATTGATTTTATCAAGATTTTCTTATTTTTATCTTTAGGAAAGGACAAATAAGAAGGATTGCAATTAAATTGAAGATTGCCAAGTAAATTGCGAGGGCCCACATTATGGATTTGAATCCAAATCAATTTGAATTTGGATTATTATGATTAAAAGATAATTCAATTGGCTTTGAGATAAAAAGATTGGATCCAAATCAATTTGAATTTGGATAATAATTGCCTATCACAACAATAAAGGATATGAAAAGATTTGACATTTAATTTGGAGATATTGATTTGGCAATTAGTTTGGAAGATTGAAGCCATTAAAGAATATCAATCATGGAATGGAATTGTTATTGAAGATAAGAAAAAGATTTGACTTTGACAAAATAATGTAACATGAATGCTATGGACTTGGTCAATGTTTGCTTGGAGACTTAAAGTTGAAATTGGAATTTGAAAGTCCAAGAGGTTGGACCAGCGTGATGATTCAGTGAAGGCAAGATTAATATTTGAAAAATCAATTGCCATTAATTGGTTTGGGACCCATGAGAAGTTAATGATTATCAGGAGCATGAATTTAGATTTGGTTTTGACAAATTGCTAATCCAAAAATCACGCGAAGCAACATACATATATTTTAGCAGATTGATTACAATTGAACCTTGGTGATTTGCAAGGAAACCTGGGACCCACACATCTTCAATTTAGATTGAATTAAAATATTGGAGATTCAATTGGCAATATAAAAAGACCAAGGCAGTAGCGTGAAAGGTAGGCAGAAGCGTAGAGGGAGAGTAGTGCCGCATAGCTTCAGAGGGTGGCTAGAAATTTTCAATTGTTATTTCTTTTCTTCTTCTTATTTCTTTTATGGTTGAGTAGTTGTTTTGTTTTTAGGATTGGACAATGCCGTTTGACATTATTATGATGAATATTTGATTTTTCCCTTTTGTTAATGTTTGATTCATTGATTTGGTTCTTATTGTGCTTTATCCATGTGAATTGATTGATCATCTTTTTGCATGTCTTAGATATTCTAGGGATGAACTGAGAAGTGAACCTAGATATTGGATCCATAGGAATTGAACTTAGGACTTAAATCACGAGAGTTAGAAGCGGTCCTTCGAGGGTACCATTGAATTATCATAAATCGTAATGGGTTCAATTTAAATACAATTACCACAAGAGTAGGAGTTGGTTTAATTGAGCACGGTTCTTGTATCTCGAGAGGGAACATTAACTAAGTTAGGATGATTCACCTTCAATTGAGTTAGATATTAATAAAATCATGGTCAATTAGGATTCATAATTGGTCAATGTGGTAGCCCCGATCCTGGAAACCTCTTCTCATATTTAAAAAACCAATAATATTTGATTTCTTTTATTGTTTCATTTATTTTCTTGAAATCTTTTCACACATATTTCTTAGTCTAAAATATTTGTTTAATTTGTGAAGTGGTACTTGGTTTCCCAATCCCTAAGTTCGATACTCGGTAATTTACTTGTCGTTTTAATTATTACTTGCTTCGATCCGGTACACTTGCCGGAGCCTATCAAGTTTTTGGCACCGTTGCCGGGGACTGTGCTTTCTTAAATTTCAATTTAATTTTTAAATTGATTTTTCTGGACATTTTTTTTATTAATTTTTCTTTCTTTTTATAATGTATCTATCTCTCTCTTTGCAAGTATTTTTATCTTTTATTCGAAGATCTCAAAGTCTTGGGGCTCTTATTGAAGTTGACCCCGAGATCGAAAGGACTTTTCATAGATGTATGAGACTACAAAGACAAAGTGCGAGATAAAGGTTGATCCTCATTCCACTCATGGCCAATCTACCGGATACCAAACCACTGAAGGACTACGTAGCCCCAAATGCTAGGGGTTTGCAAACTGGTATTGCTAGGCCAAAATTTGAGGTGGAAAACTACACTATACCGCCTCAGTTAATTGGCATGATTAGGCAACATCAATTTGGAGGATTACCCTCGGAAGACCCAACTGATCATGTGGAGACATTCTTGGAATTCTGTGTTGCAATAAGAATTCAAGGTGCCCCGATTGATGTTATTCGCATGAGGTTATTCCCCCCCTCTCTGACTGGAAAGGCAAGAGCTTGGTTGAAGTCAGTGTCTGCTAATACTTTGTCAACATGGGACCAACTGGAGCAGGCATTCTTGGAAGCTTGGTTGAAGTCAGTGTCTGCTAATACTTTGTCCAAGACCGCTTACCTACGAACTCAGATCACCAGCTTCTACCACAAGGACGGAGAATGCTTATCCGAAGCTTGGGATCATTACAAGGGATTGGAAGAATCTTGCCCACATCATGGTGAGGTGTGGCTATTTTGCCTGATACGTGCCCAAAATTTGTCCAGTGACGAGTTGTCAATGACTCCTGCATTTAACTAGCTTTACTCTCACCTCTCTGACTAGACTCAGTCCTGCAATCAATGCTTCATACTCTGCTTCATTGTTTGATACTTTGAAGTTGAACTTAAGGGATTTCTCCAATACAATGTCTCATGGTCCCTTCATATTTATTCATGCTCCACTTCCCGTCACATTAGAAACTCCATCTACTTATAGGATCCACCATTTAGGATCAGAACTCGGTGCTGGTGATAACTCGGCCACAAAGTCGAAAAGCCATTACGCCTTCATTGGCCCTCTCGGTTCGTATTTCAAACAAACTCCGACAATTCCACTGAAAAAGCAATCATTCTCACTACTAACTTCGGCTTCTTTAATACATGCATGATTGGTTGATCGGTTTTTACAACTACTTGGTGACTTTGAAAGTATTGTCTCAAATGTCACACAGCCGTGACCAATACAAATGCTAGCTTCTCAATAACTCGATACCTCATTTCATCCTCGTCGAACACTCAACTGATGTAATAGACTGGAAGTTGTTTCTTGTCAAATTCTTAAACTATAACTGCACTGACTGTCATCTCTGTCACTGATAGGTATAACATCAATTCTTTTCCCGGTTGCGACTTGCTCAATATCACTGGATAACCTAGGAATGATATAAAGCCTTGGAATGATGACTCGCACTCGACATTCCACTAATATTGTTGTGATTTGTTGAGCAACTTGAATAGAGGCTGAGCTTTTTCTACTAATCTGGGTAGGAACCGAGCTAATGAAGCTAACCTCCCTGCCGGACACTTCATTTCTATGATAGCTTGGCACTGGTCAGGATTAACTCCAATTCCTCTATGCCTTAGCATAAACCTCAGAAATTTTCCACTTCTGATTCCGAAATTACATTTTTCCGGATTCAACCTCATATCATGCTTTCTCAGCTGAGAAAAAATCTCCTCCAAATCAATTGCATGCCGGGAAGGTTTCTCCGATTTAACAACTATGTCATCCACGTACACCTCCATGTTCCACCCGATTTTATTCTCAAACACCTTATCCATTAATCTCTGGTACGTTGCACTGGTATTCTTCAGTCCAAATGGCATAACTCAATAGCAGTAATTTGCCCTATTCGACATGAAAGCAGTTTTATCCTCATTCAGCCCAAACATCGGTATTTGATTGTACCCAGATTAAGCATCTATCAAACTAAGTATTTCATATCCTGCTGCCCCGTTTACCAATTGATCAATGCTCGATAGAGGATAAGTGTCCTTTGGGCAAGCTTTATTTAAGTCCATATAATATGTGCACATCTTCCATTTTCCATTATATTTTTTCAACACCACATTTGATAACCACATAGTGTATTTGATCTCACGGACAAATTTTGCTTCCATCAACTTTTTTGTCTCCTTTTCAATTACCTCCTTTCTTTCTTCCCCTCCCTTCCTCTTCCTATGAGCCACCGGTTTTGTATCTAGACACAATGATAATTTGTGACAAATGAAGTTGGGATCAATTCACGGCATGTCTGTTTCACTCCATGCAAACAAATCAACATTGTGTAAGACTACATTCCTGATTTCCTCCATCTGTGGATCAATCTGAGCACCTATATGCGTTATTTGCTCTTCCTTCTCCCCCAATTGGAAACTCTACAAATTATCCACCTGTTTGGGACAAAGTTCATCCATGTTACTCCTTGGATCTAACTCCACCGAATTTATAGTGACCGAGTCTTGGTCTACAGCATTTTGTTTTTCAACTTCTCTTTATCTCCCAGTGCTTAATTTCGAACTATCTACATAGCACTGCCGAGCTGTTTGCTAGTCATCTCTAACAATCACTATCTATCACTTACCATAGGGTCATCCTGATTCGAGTCAACACCAATATAATAATCATCAGTGAAAATAAAAGGCAAGGTTACCTGCTGAGGTCTATAACTAACTGAGTTAACCGTTCGGACTGCCCTGAGATGTATTTTCCCGGTTGAACTAGTCACCCCTGCAAAACCTACTGCTATAGTATTGATAACACCTTAGACTTGTTGATTCTCGTCAATATGAGGCTGAGTGTTTTCTCGGTTCTCCCTCTAGTTATTCTGCTCCTCATCTCTTTGATATACATTTCCTCATCCTCGATTTCTCCCCCTCCTTGATCTCCTCCTTGTTGGCGGTCTCGCAAGATGTATTCTCCAAGCTTGCCCATCTGAATCAACTCTTCTATCTGGTCTCTCCAATTCCAACAATCCTTGGTGGTATGGTCGTAATTGTTATGGATTGACAATATTTCCTCTTATCTGCCTTTTCTGTCACTCGGACCTGTGGCGGATATTCAACAATATCGGCATGATACATTTCATCAAGAATCTTTGCTTGTGTCGTGATGAGCAGGGTATACACACTATATTTAGGTCCATTCTTTGGCATGGTTTCCCTTATAGACATGTACCCCTTCTCACTTTCAGGATTTTCTCTTCGGTTCTGAATTATCATGCTTCTTGGATTCCCTTGACTCTTCCATGTTGATGTATCGTGAAGTTCGCTGCCTCTACTCCTCAATGTCTAAGGTTGGCCTTTTGGTTAGGGAGTCTGAAAATGGTCCTGATTTAGCCTGAAAGTAAAAGAATGAAAAGAAACTCCTTCCTTCAAGTCTGGTATTTGGATAATCTAGGCAGTGAAACGATCCAGGTAATCCTTCAATTACTCATGCTTCCCTTGCCTGAAAATCACCAAACAAGCCGCATTTTTCGAAGTCGCCGACTCATAGAGAATTGGACAATAAACTTTGTGGTTAGATCCAGCCAATATGTTACTGATCTCGGGGGGAGTCGAAAATACCACATTAAGGAAGTCCCCTCTAGGTTGATGAGAAATAGCTGACATTTCACATTAGGTGAGGCTTATGAAACCATCATATTGATGTTGAACGCTGTGAGATGTTCCTGTGGGACTATGCTTTCATCATATTACTTTACTTTCAGAAACTAAAAGTTTGTTGGAAATGGGGTTGCCATCACCTCCTCTACGAACGGGTGTTCCCCCTGTTCTCCGACATCCCTAACTCCATTGCCACTAGTCGCGTGATCTCTTTCATTCCTTCGGTCCCTTTGCCTGGCTGTTGCCGATGGCTCTTTCGGATGAGACTCTCGATCTCGACCACTCCTCTCAACATGCCGAGAGGATTGAGTTTGCTTTTGGCTACGCTCTCCGACCCTCCTGTACTCCTCATTTTCTCTTTTGAGTTGATCCAATTGTTGCCTCAACTCCTTCACTTGTTGGACCAAAGCTTCGTCTCCTTGCCTTTGAGATTGTGTTACATCATTCCACCGCGATGTTATGGTTGTCGTCTTAATTCTCTTTCCGTTTGCACTCCAAGTTTACAACATTGTCACTCGTTTCTCTTAGTAGGTCTGGCAAAGGACAGTTTGCCTCGGTCCCACGGTGGGCGCCAAATGTTACGGCAAATATTCGAGTAATCGAATACTACAAGAACAATATTGTGATGATCTACCCACTCAATTAGTTCAAATCAGTACACTTCTATTCAAGAGCATATTACAAAGAACTAGGAAAGTCAAGTATGTTCAATTTCTTATGCTTCTCTCTCTACCTATACATGTATATATACCAATTCTCTCTACTCTCATCCACTATCTATGTATTATGTGGTCAACTTCTCGTCACGGTTCCACTCAACTCAATTATGGATCGTGGATGTTCCATTATGGTCACGTCCATTCCCTATGTGTAGCTGGTATGGTTGAGCCTAACTCCGGAGCAGGAGTAAGGTCCATGGACTCATTCAACATTGTCAGAGATTGGGCCCATATAGCTTGGACCTAGCCTAAGTACAGGAGCACTACCTCAGCCCGAATATCCAATTTACTACACAAGTCCCCCAAGCTCTAAGTTTCGAAAAGGCGAAAGAGCTTTTGGTTGCACCTCTCAGACAAGGAATCCCAATCAGTATAGTTGGCCTTAAACATTCTTGGGAATGTAACTTGCGAATCTTGATTCTTGTTTACTTTTAGGGAGAATTTGGTAGGTAGATTATTTTTTGGATCCTGATTCCTGGGAATGATGATTCTTGATAATGTTAAAATGCGTTTGCTAGGCCTTAAACATTCCCGGGAATGTAACATGCGAATCTTGATTCCCTTGTTTGGTTTAAGGGTATCTTTCTTATGAATGTTAGCATTATTTTTATACAAAAAACCCTTGAATATGATTAATTAAAATAATTTTAAAGAAGGTTTAATGAACTTTTTAGTTCGTGCAAGTTCAAAAAATTTGAATTAGATTCTTGTCGTTATTGTTAGCTTCCTCCCGCTAAATGCTGATGTAACTAGCGTATCAACTTAGGAATGTATCAAATTCTCTTTCTACTGAAAGATTCAATTTATCATGTGATTGGCGTAGTATTCGAGACATTTTCGATACAATTTGTGGAACAAAAACAGAATAGTATAATAGTAGTGGTTGAATTATTGGGTAATTTTTTGTATTATTATATAATTAAAAACTAAAATACATGATTAAACATTTGTGTCACCCACTATTTGATATGCATTAGTACTAGACATAATAATACAACTTTATTGAAATACCTTTTGTGAAGGAAGGCTGAAAAAATGAAGGGACGAAGGGATAAAGAATTTTTGTCTTTTTTAGACGTATTCAAATTTATTCAAAATCAAACAAACTATATATATATATATATATATATATATATATATATATATATATATATATATATATATATATATATATATATAGGTGCCTTCTTCTAACAAGAGGGAGCAACCAAGTCCCTCATAGGAGAGGGGCAAAAATGACTTGTAATAGAAGGTTACTCATCACTAAAAAAGGTGAGAGATGGTTACGTAAGATTTTTTTTATTGAGGTAGATTGATAACCAAACAAAACAAAAACACCACCATGAATTTTGATCTCTACACCTTTTCTTTCTCGAACTTCCAGCTTCCCTTGTAGAAATTGCATCCCCTTACACCCTCATATTCAAGTTTTCTACTTCATTGTTTGTTCCCCATAGTGTCTGACGTTGCCGGTTCTCTTTTGAAGGTTGCAAGAGCTTATGAAAAGGGGGAAATTATTAAAATAAATTATTTTTATACATATCATTTTAGCAAAATTTAATGTTGTGTTTTTCATCTTCCTCATATTTCTCTTATCGTTTTCTTGCACTAATTTTCTCACCATTCAACCACATTGAAAAATCATTAAAAGGCTTTAGAATCAACTAAATAAACCTTCAAATATTCTTGAAAAAATGTTCTGGAATCGCTAACAGTCCATTGATCGAAACCCTCTGATACATATGCAAAGCATCACTAACAGTCCATTGAAACCCTTTGAATCTCTTATACATATGCAAAGCATAACGAGATGATTAAAGAGGGAGAGGAAGAGGGGGAGAGACAGGGAGAGCAACAAAAAATGGAGAAAGCAACAAAAAATGGAGCCTAGCTAGCCTTCAATCCCTCGAAGAATATGCCTGTTTTAAAAGAACAATGGAGAATCCGTACACGGATCGATTCTTAACATTTGTCTACTAGCCTTGATACCCTACTTTCACACATTGATGGGAAATACACTGAATGAATTCACAGAGAGAGTGAGAGTAAAGCCAGATGATTGTGGTGGACATTTTCTGTGGAGTGTAATCCTAAATGGAAAGAAACAATTTGCTCTATATATAGGTTGGATTTGTAGGTTCCTCTAATTCAGCAACAAAATATTGTAGCAAAGGGAGGTCTATGGGGTAAAATAATGAAAGTGGATAGATGGGGAGAAAATTTTAAAAGAGTGATACAACAGGGTTGGTGGATGAGATTAGGGGAAGGAAGAAGAACTAAATTTTGGAGAGATAAGTGGATAAGGGATTCACCACTGAAAGGTAAATTCCCAAGACTTTTCTTAGTCTCTTTGCAAAGGGATGAGTTAGTTGCTAATATGGGGTTCTGGGACGGAATTCAATGGTAATGGAACCTTACATGGAGAAGATACCTTTTCCATATGCGATGCAGTGCTACTTCAGTACTCCATATGCATGTTGATCCATAAGTAACTCAGGAAGACGACTTTGGAGTTACATATCCAAATTAGCCAACAAGCACCAACGCCGGTAATCCACAAAACCGTGGGTAAACCTCTTGAATAGCCGATGCACCTTACTCTCGGATGCATCACCACGGAGGGCCACGACCCACCTAACTCTCATATGGATCACCGCGGACGGCCAGTTCGCCATACTCTCGGGTGAACTCCCATGTCATCATAACTTCCCCCAACTAACAACTCCATGCATGAATGCATGTATGCTAACACATAATCAATCATTAACAACCACCTCCATCAACTCCATTTTCCATGGTATATCAACTTTGACCAATAAGCATTAAAGTCAACTTTGAAAAATAAGCATCAAAGTTCAGCAGCATCAACACTTTGACCAATAAGCATCAAAGTTCATCAACATGCGATAACTTATCCTTATCGTTTTAACGAACATCATATTTATCATTAGTTATTGTTATTAAGGTTTATAGCATTAATTGTATATTGGACTATCACTCTTGTTTTTATCATTTATTCTTGTGTCATCTATTTGTTCTAAGGGACCTCGCAAGTTCTCATAAAGCACTCGAGATCGTCCTTAAATGTCATTTACTATTCTATTGGGCACTAACCTCACCTCTCTTTGCTATCTTCATGTCTTATGTTTAACATCCTAAATTTAAAAAATATTTTATTTAAAATGATAAATAACCAACTCAATTATTGAATTTAATAAGCCAATAATTTAGATTAAACAGGTAACCGTTGTTAGAATGGATGATTTAGGGTGTTAATAACTTCCCTACTCATAATCAGCCCTCGAACTCAAACTCAAACTCTGAATCGTAGACAATTTTTAAGGTGCATAATTGCACGATTCCATTTTAGTGATAAATCGATTGGTGGCAATTCCAATAATGAGCTCTATTAAGAATCAAATTTTGATCAACTCAATTAATGTGGTTCACGTTTACTAGTTATGAAAAACTGTTATTCATCTATGGTGATCAAATATGTAACTATTTTAAGTACTTCAAGCAATTATGTTAATAATTAAATATTTAACTTTTTATTTAACCAAAAAATGATAACATCATAAAATTACTAAAATTAAATATTTTGGGATGTAATATTGACAACATTATGATAGAAAATACCTATCAAATTATGCTCTTGGAGAGAAATCTATTGGTTACTTTCTTTTCCCACAAATAGCGATCCTTGTGCCCTTGCTTTAAGAGACGTACAATCGTTGATAGCCCATCTAATCAACGGTCATTTTCATTTTTCATCCCATCTCTTCTTCACTAAAGTTTTTCACAATTTCCGCCTTTTCCTACCCCCATATCTCTCTTTATGATTGGTTACTTTCTCATCCCACGAATCGTGATCCCTGTCCCCTTTAAGAGACGCACAATAATTGATAGCCCATCCAATCAACGGTCATTTTCATCTCATCTGTTTTTCACCAAAATTTTCACATTTCTCCTGTTTACCTTCCCCAAATCTGTATCTCTATATATTACTGTAGATCCACCCTTTTTCCACTCATCAGCTCCCAATTTGCCTTCTTTCTTGAGAAACAAATACTCATTTTCACTTCCTTTCTCTCATTCTTTGTTTTTTCTTCTATTGAAATGGCTCGTATCAAGCACTTCCCTCATAGAGAAAGAATGGTAAATGGTTATGTTTCAAATTAAGTATCAAATAGTTTGATAATATATATGTTGATTGTTTGATTTTTTTGCATAAACATCAGATCCATGGAATTAGAGAATATAATTATGCTGCAAATATCGTAAGCAATGAGGTAGATGATGAATTTAAGGAGAATGTAAATTATTATATATTTTTGTTCTGTTACATTTGTTTGTCAAGGGTAATTGACGGTTTATTTTTTCAGATTTATATAGGACCAGCAATTGGTTATCGAGGAAGGTGAGACTTCAATCCAAGTAGGGATTTCTATCGATTATGATGCTTCAAGCCAAATGTTGATGAGCATCAAAGTCACTTGTGAGACAGCAAATCAAGTTGAGACAACCACTCATAGGACTCCATCCCAAGCTAGTATTGAACTTACAAATTTGCTATCGACATTTCCAAGGTGAGAGGAATATAACAACCCACCCATACCCTCAACTCAAGTTGGAACCTCAAGGCGAGTTCGAAGAAGAAAAGGTGTACCAAGAAAGCTCAGACTGGGTGAGAATTATAATTCATAAATGCTTCTATTTTTTAGGGCTATTTTATGTGAGACTACACATGTTTACCTTTATGTTTATTGTAGACACCTTTTTTTTTGGAAGTTGAATTATACTACACCATATAAGATATATCATATACAAAAGATCCAATGTTTTGGCTATTAACTCCATTTTGGTTCATTTCATATATAATTTGGTTTAAAACATATTTGGGTAAGATTAATTCTTACATAAACAATTGTTTTATGTCAAAAAAATGTTTGTCGGTAGAAGCTAGTAAGTTTGCATAAACTGGTTAAATTGCAAAATAACGATTTTCTTTATAATAAAAAAAACCATTTTCAGATAATCTAAAAGTACGAAGTTTATTTAAAAAACTTTTAGATTATTTTAAAACCAATAACATTTTTTCTATTTCACCCCTGCAAAACTAACTACCAAACAAATATTATTAAATTATACAAATAATTTTATAATTTCTTTTTTGTAATTTATTATATAAAAGTGAAAAAAATTAGCATATTGGTTGTATTTTAAAAAGTGAAATATTTTTTGTAATATAGATGTGAAAATCATATTTATTAATTAATAAATTTCAATAATTAGTTATTTCTACATATGATAATACCAATTAACTCTAATAATTAGTTAAGAAATGACAAATACTATAAAAATGTTAAAATTAAAATAACTTAAAAGAAGGTTTGATGAACTTTTAATCTTTGCAAGTTCAAAAATTTTAGATTAGATTAGGGTTAGCAATTTCCACCCATGAACGGTGATCCCCGAGGTGACTGGCCCGCATGGGGCCCCGCGGGGACGGGGGTGGGTGAGAAAATCCCCCGTAACCAATTCGGGGATGGGGATCATACCCCCCACCCCACGGGATCCCTGCCCCTCTGCCCTGAAGAGATTATCTAATTATCCTTATTATATATATTATTATATTAAAAATATTAATATTTTTGAGGTCTTTTTGGTCTTTTTATGTGTTTTATTATATTTTTTTACTGAATATTAAAAGAAAAGAAAATATTACTGAAACATCAAACACTATCACCCAGTCACTCATTTAGTCATTTTGAACCTCTCCTCATCACAAACCCTAGATCTGCGACTCACCCCTACCAACAACTCATATCCGCCGCCAGCATCGACCAGTCACGCGTCTCTTCTTGCTCTGCTTGCCAGACCAGTACACGTCTCTTCCTTGCTTGCTTTGCCCGCGCCTTTGCCTTCTTTGTTCGACCACCGCATATTCTTGTTGTTCCGCTGCTTGCTACGTCGTTGGTGTTTGACAGACCACCGCTGAGATCTCAGTTATAGTCGCTTGGTATATGAGGTATTGATGTGGGAATGTCATATGAGGGATGGAGAGACTTTTTTCTCTGACAAAGCTTCGAATCAATTTTGTAGAAAAAGGGAAATAGGGTATCTGGAAAATGGTCCCTCTTGTAACAAATGGTTCCTCCGGTTTTCTCATCATTTTTGACAAATGGTCCATCTTGTAACAAGGTCGGAGAGTCTAGACCGAATTCCTCTATGTGGTAAACAATATTTAGTTGTAGGAAAGCAATTACCAACACAGATTTGGTGAAGGGGAAACAATTTTTTTCTAGAACAATGATCAAAAGCATAAGTAGCACTCAAAGTACAATTGTCATATTTGTTACACCCATTCAAAGAATAGTAGCTGAAAATATTATCCTGCAGATCCCATCTCTGTTGTTCAGATATAATATTGATTGCTTAATCTGTCAATGTATTGGTTGATTTCAATAGTATGCTCAACTTTTTTATCTCGGTTGGTTGTTGGCTGGGTTAGTTTGTATACCTGGGTTAGTTTTTAGCTTATATTTTTGTTAAAATTATGAATTCTCGGGGTCCCCGAGGGGATCCGCGGGGATCCGCGGGGACAGGGACAGGGGAGAGGGGACAAAACCTCCCCACTACGGGGATCGAGGACGGGGATGGCGAAAAATTGGGGGGCGGAGAAAGGAGCCGTTGACATCCCTAGATTAGATCCTTGTCGTTATCATTGAATTAATGGAGATGATGTTTACTTTTAGGGGGTGTTTGGTAGGTAGTAGGGGTGTAAGTGGATCGGGTCAACCCGACCAATCTGAACCAAACCAATCCAGAAAAAACCGAACATGGTTGGTTCGGGTAAAAAACCGAACCGAACCAATGAGAACCAATTACCATTGGTTCGGGTATTCGATTTTGTCTCCCAAATCCAATGACCCGACGACCCGAACCGATGGTATAATTTTTATTTTTAAAAAATTTACTATGACTATTGTTGACTCATGACTAACCTGAACCTAAATTAGTAACTCAAAACTTTGGACCCATTTCATTTCATTCACTGCCTCTGCCTCACACCAAGTTCGAACCTTAGCTCTTATCACTTCCTTTCTCACTTTCATGCCGCCTCACTACCGCCGTCCGCTGTTACAGAGTCGCCTCACCACCGCCGTGACCAGAGCATCCTCCGTCCTTTCTTCCTTCAACTGTTGTCGTTACAGATCCGTCAGATCGTGCTGCTTCACGCCTTCACCTCCGTTTACGAAGAGCAGCAGAAGTAGATCGTGCTTCACCGAATCATCGCCGGTCGACCGTACCTCCGTCGTTGTGATTGGTGAGTGGTCTTATCCCTTTTCCCCTTCTCCCCTTTCGGCCTTTCCCCGTTTTCCCTTTCTCGGTTTCCCCCTTTTCCCCTTCATAGGAGTGTGTTCCAAGTTGATAGATTCTGCATCTGCAGTTAATTTTAATCTGGACATGCAATTTTCTTCAAGTCTATTTATATGTATGTTGAAAATTCTATACTATTTTGGATTGTTATAGACTTGATTTGGGGACTATTTTTATATTTTGTACTTCATTTGTTGTTAATTTCTATGGTTTTGTAGACTATTTTGTGTTTTGGTAACATTCTGGTGCATTTTCTACCCAAAAAAGTGTTTCTGGTGCATTTAAACAGGTAACCCGACCACCTGATCCGAACCAATCCGAACTCCATCAGTTTGGTTTGGTTTGGGTCATGTACTAAAAAGCATAAAACAAAACCAAACCGAACCGATAAAAATTTGATCGGTTCGGACATTTTATTCGTCAAAAACCGAACCAAACCGACCTATTACACCCCTAGTAGGTAGATTCTTTTTTGGATCCTGATTCCTTGGAATGATTATTCTTTATAATGTTAAAAATGTGTTTGATTTGTGTTTCAGTAAATATCCGAGTAATCGAATACTACAAGAACAATATCGCGATGATCTACTCATTTAATTAGTTCAAATCAATACACTGCAGTCCAAGAGCATATTACAAAGAACTAGGAAAGTCGAGTATGTTCAATTGCTTATGCTTCTCTCTATACCTATACATGTATATATACCAACTCTCTCTATTCTCGTCCAATATCTTCTTATTATGCGGTCAACTTCTCGTCACGGTTCCATTCAGCTCAGTTATGGATCGTGGATGTTCCATTGTGGTCATATTCCCTTCCCTATGTGTCACCGGTATAGCTGAGCTTAACAACGAAGCAAGAGTCCATGGATTCATTCAACATTGTTAGATATTAGGCCCACATAGCTCGGACCCGGCCCAAGTACAGGAGCACTACCTCAGCCCGAATATCCCGGTTACTACACAAGTTCCCTAAGCTCCGAGCTTCGAAGAGGCGAAAGAGCTTTTGGTTCCCCCTTTGGCATTATCAAAAAGCCATAGAAATATAAAATGCATACAAGGGAAAGATGTCATCCATATAATATAATAGACATACACATATAGGACCTAATAGTAAGGCAAGATAAAACATGATAATAAGAATTGGTCCAAAAGATATGCCATAAAGTTTGAAATGGTTCTTACCTAGCAACTGAGGCATAGATTTCATCATAGTCAATTCCTTCTTCTTGATTGTGGCCTTTAGCCACTTTTATAAAGGCTTGAAAAGCATTATTTTTATGTGGAAGAAAAAGAGTCCATGTAAACCTTGAAAAATCATCAACAATCACAAGTGCATAATAATTTCCACCTAAACTCATTGTTCTAGATGGTCCAAATAAATCCATATGCAATAGTTGTAGTGGTCTATTAGTAGAGACTATATTCTTGGATTTAAAGCTTGTTTTAACTTGCTTACCCTTTTGGCAAGCATCACATAAGCCTTCTTTTTGAAACTTGATTTTAGGGAGACCTATAACTAAGTCTTTAGAAATTAGTTTGTTAAGGTGTTCCATGTGAATGTGTGCTACCCTTCTATGCCATAACCAAGCCTCATCATTTTTACTCAACAAGGATTGAATATTATTATTGATGTAACCTAGGTCTATCATATAAATGTTGTTAATTCTTTTTCCAACAAATTTAATTTGATTATCATGTAAACATTCAATCATGCAACACTTACTATCAAACACAACCCTATAACCCTTATCACAAAGTTGGCTTATGCTAAGTAAATTATGCTTTAAACCATATACTAAAAGAACATTTTCAATGGTAGTAGACTCATTTCTTATCTTACCAATACCAAGAATTTTACCTCTATTGTTATCACCATATGTTACATGACCACCTAGCTTTGGGGAGAGATGAATGAACTTTGAGATGTCTCGTGTCATATGCTTGGAGCACCCACTATCAAGATACCATTCTTTTCCTTGGGTCTTCAAGCAATCCTACAAAACAAATTTAGTTCTTAGGTACCCAATCTTGTTTGGGTCCTTGAATATTAGTCTTGGGAACCATATTTTTAGGAAACCACGTCATCTTGGCCTTTTCAAGTCCAATTCTTTTAACATAGCATCTAGGAGAAATATGACCATGTTTACAACAATAATGACATTTTACTTTATTTCTAGCATTTTTACTAGATGGAACAAATATTGTTGAATGTGTTTCTTTCTTATCATAAGAATTATACCCTAAGCCGGTTTTTACAAAAGGAGATTGTTGATTACCAAGCAAATTATTCAAATTCCTTCTACCATTTGTAAATTTAGCAAGAGTATTCTTTAAATCCTTATTCTCCTTTTCAAGAAACATGCATTGAACACATTTTGAGGAACTAGGAATATCATTTCTAGAACTAGCATGCTTCAAGGTTATAGAACTGATTTCTAATTTCAAGTCATTTATCCCCTTAGCTAATTTTATTTTATCATTTTCATGCATAGAGATTATTGACTTTTGTTTGGTTAACTTTCTAGCAAGTTCTATAGATTCCTCATGCAATTCTTTAAAGGCTAATTGCAATTCATCGTAATTGAAAGATAATGCATATTCATCATCACTAACCTCTTGGTTATCCTTTTGACTTGCCATCAAGCAAATATTGGAGACTTCATCTTCCTTGCTCTCATCACTTGATGAACTAAGGTTGTTGTCCTCCCATGCTATATATGTCATTCTCCCCTTCTTTTCCTTCTTAGGCCTCTTGTCACCTTTATCTTTCTTTTGGAGAGTAGGACATTCGAATTTGATGTGCTCGGGCTTTCCACATTTGTAGCATATAGTGTTGATGATGGTTCATCTTTCTTGGTAGGTTTCTTTGAATTGTTGTATCTTTTCCAATTGCCTTTGTTTTTGAGGAACTTGCCAAATCTCCTTACTAGTAGGTTGATTTCCTCATTCTCTTGGTCTTCATCATTGGTGTCAATGCTTTCTTTGTCACTTTCATCTCTCTTGGAGGAGGAAACCATAAGTGATATTCATTTGCCCTTTTTATCCACTTCTTCATTCTCCTTGAGCCTTGTTAACTCCAATTCGTGCTCCTTGAGCTTTCCAAACAATGTTGCTAGTGACATGGTTGTAAGGTCTCTTGACTCCATGATGGCCGTTACCTTTGGTTGCCATTCTCGACTAAGACACCTAAGCACCTTAGTAACAAGATCCTCATTAGTAAAACTTTTATCAAATGCAAGGAATTGGTTAATAATAAGTTGGAAACGATTTTGCACATCATTTATGGATTCATCATGTTTCATTCTAAACAACTCATATTGATGCATCAAGGTGTTAATCTTTGATCTTTTAACCTCACTTGTTCCTTCATGGGTCACTTGTAAAGTGTCCCAAATTTCTTTTGCATTCTTGCAATTTGAGATTCGAAAGAACTCATCAATTGATAAAGCGGTGGTGATGATATTCTTAGCTTCAAAGTCTAGTTGGACTTTTTGCTTCTCTTCTCTTGTCCATAGATTTTTGGGTTTGTCTTTCTCTTCAGTTCCAACACCATGTTTGGGAATGAAGGGACCATTTTCAATAATTTCCCACAAATCTATGTCAATACCCTCAATGAAAATTTTCATTCTTGCTTTCCAATAAGGATAGCCCTCACCATCAAAAATTGGAGGAGAAGTGATAGAAATGTGTTTATGTTTCCTACTTGAATCAAGTGTCATTTTTGAAAAAAAAATCATGAGAGTGATTAAGCCTTAATCAAGACCCTAGCTCTAGATACCAATTGTTGAAATAAAAGGCACCTCAAGAGGGGGGGAATTGAGGTTTTGAAAAACTCTTAGAAATTCTTAATTTCTTACAAAAACTTTTTGCCTCTCTTTTAATGATGCACCAAATATATCAAAGAAAAGAGAGAATAATAAGAAATAAGAACAATATGGAATCTTGCAAGAATATGACCACAATTCAAGAATTTAACACAACATGAACAATATGCAATATATCACCAATATCATAAAGCATATAACCAATTTCAAAGTTAATATCAAAAATTCAAGAGATAAAGGGAAGAGGAATTGCACCAACAATTTATACTAGTTCGAACTCAACCTGAGTATTCTACATCCATTCCTCAAGCACACACTTGAGTATCACCACTATACTTCAAAAAATTACACAATTTTTTACAAGTATACAAACATAAAGGATTCCCCACCTTTATCCTAACTTGAGATTCTCCACTCAAGAAACTAGTCACCTAAGGATACCCCACCTTAGATGCAAATTGGGATACCCCACCCAATTCTAAAAACAGCAATTACAAATCAATTAATGCTATCAAAACTATTACACTTTAAAGATGCATCACTTCTAAAAAGCATGAAAGATCAAAAATTAGAAAGTAGAAGAAGAAGGCTCGAGTGATCCAAATGACAGCATAACGGTACAGCAATTATCAAGAAAAACAGAATTTTCCGTTTCACTCTCTATATAAAGGATATAGAGAGTGAAATGGAAAATTCTGTTTTTCTGTTACACTAAAAGTAATCTATTACTTTCAAAAGTAATCGATTACTTTTCTGTAACAATCGAAAAGTAGTCGATTACTTTCAAAAGTAATAGATTACTTTTGCAAGAAAATTAAGATTGAAAAGAAACACGTGATAATCGATTAATTTTCTGTAACAACCCAAAAGTAGTCGATTACTTTCAAAAGTAATCGATTACTTTGTACCAGAAAAGCAAGATTACAAATAAACACATGGTAATCGATTACTTTCAAAAGTAATCGATTACTTTACTGAAAATTCATGTTTTTGGTTCAAAACTCTTTGCAAAAATAATTCCATTAAATTTTGAACATTCTCTATATTTTATTAAAACCATTTTGATGTTTTTAAAACCTTTTTAAAAATATTTTTCTTGAGCCAACTACTAAAACATCTAATTTTTAAATCATGCATCAAAATCCTAACTATTACATGTCTTCATAAATTAGAAATGGTTCCTTGGTGCTCATCATCAAAAGTCTTTGTTGAATATCCTTGGAAGCATGTTTGGAAGATCAATATCTACATAAGTCAGTCCGAGCATTTAATTCTCGGGGAATGTGCTGACTTATAAATTCATCAAATTCAGAAATCGACATATTTACTTTGCACAAATACCTGGTGAGGTGTGGCTCTTTTGCCTAATACGTGCCCGTAATTTGTCCAGTGACGAGTTGTCAATGACTCCTGCATTTAACCATCTTTACTCTCACCTCTCTGACTAGACTCAATCCTGCAATCAGTGCTTTATATTCTGCTTCATTGTTTGATACTTTGAAGTCGAACTTAAGGGATTTCTCCAGTACAATGTCTCCTGGTCCCTCCATAATTATTCATGTTCTACTTCCCCTCACATTAGAAGCTCCATCTACATAAAGGATACACCACTCGGGATCAAAACTCGGAGCAAGTGATAACTCAGCCACAAAGTCGAAAAGGCATTACGCCTTCATTGGCCCTCTCGGTTCGTATTTCAAACCAAACTCTGACAATTCCACTGACCAAGCAATCATTCTGACTAATAAATTCAGCTTCCTTAATACCTGCTTGATTGGATGACCGGTCTTTACAACTACTTGGTGACTTTGAAAGTATGGTCTCAAACGTCACGCAGCCGTGACCAATGCAAATGCCAGCTTCTCAATAACTTGATACCTCATTTCATCCTCGTCTAACACTCGACTGATGCAATAGCTAGACTGGAAGTTGTTGCTTGTCAAATTCTTAAACTATAACTGCATTGACTGTCATCTCTGTCATCGATAGGAATAACATCAATTCTTTTCTCGGTTGCAACTTGCTCAAAATCGGTGGATAACCTAGGAATGATTTAAAGTCTTGGAATGATGACTCGTACTCGACATTCCACTAATATTGTTGTGGTTTTTTTGAGTAACTTGAATAGAGGCCAAGCTTTTTCTACCAATCTAGGTAGGAACCGAGCTAATGAAGCTAACCTCCCGCCGGACTCCTCTTTCTATGATAGCTTGGCACTGGTCAGGATTAACTCCAATTCCTCTATGCCTTAGCATAAACCTCAGAAATTTTCCACTTCTGATTCTGAAATTACATTTTTCCGGATTCAACCTCATATCATGCTTTCTCAGCTGAGAAAAAATCTCCTCCAAATTACTTGCATGCCGGGAAGGTTTCTCCGATTTAACAACTATGTCATCCACGTACACCACCATGTTCCGCCCGATTTTCTTCTCAAACACCTTATCCATTAATCTCTGGTACGTTGCACCGGCATTCTTCAGTCCAAATGGCATAACTCAAAAGCAGTAATTTGCCCTATTCGACATGAAAGCAGTTTTATCCTCATATGGCCCAAACATCAGTATTTGATTGTACCCGGAGTAAGCATCTACCAAACTAAGTATTTCATATCATGCTGCCCCGTCTACCAATTGATCAATGCTCGATAGAGGATAAGTGTCCTTTGGGCAAGCTTTATTAAAGTCCATATAATCTGTGCACATCTTCCATTTTCCATTTGATTTTTAAACACCACATTTGATAATCACGTAGTGTATTTGATCTCACAAACAAATTTTACTTCCATCAACTTTATTGTCTCCTTTTCAATTACCTCCTTTCTTTCTTCCCTTCCCTTCCTCTTCCTCAAAGCCACCGGTTTTGTATCTGGACACAATGATAATTTGTGACAAATGAAGTTGGGATCAATTCATGGCATGTCTGTTGCGCTCCATGCAAACAAATCAACATTATTTAGGACCACATTCCTGATTTCCTCCTCCATCTGTGGATCAATCTGAGCACCTATATGCGTTATTTGCTCTTACTTCTCCCCCAATTGGAAACTCTAAAAATTATCCTCCGGTTTGGGACAAAGTTCATCCATGTTACTCCTCGGATCTATTTCCACCAATTTTATAGTGACCGAGTCTTGGTCTACAGCATTTTGTTTTTCAACTTCTCTTTTTCTCCCAGTGCTTAATTTCGAACTATCTACATAGCACTGCCGAGCTGTTTGCTGGTCAGCTCTAACAATCACTATCTATCCTTACACAGACGGGAACTTCATAGTAAGATGAGGTGTGGATACAATAGCTCCCTACTCGTTGAGGCTTGGCTTACCCAAAATTATGTTGTGCATAGTTCCGGCTTCAACAATGACATATTTCTCCGTAATAGTTTTTGAAACCGAACCATTACCAAACATAGTGAATAACTCCACATATCCCCAAGTACCAGCCTTTTCTCCTACAAATACTACCAACATGGTGCATAACTCCTTTATGGCGCTATCTGGGATTCCTAGCTTTTTGAATGTTGAGTAATAAAGGATATCTAAAGAACTTCATTGGTCCACCAATGTTTTCCTGACCATGAAATTAGCCATCACTATAGTGTTAGCCATAGGGTCATCCTGATTCGGGTCAACACCAATATAATCATCATCAGTGAAAATAAAAGGTGAGGTTACCTGCTGAGGTCTATAACTGACTAAGTTAACCGTTCGGACTACCTTGAGATGTATTTTCCAGGTTTAACTAGTGATACGACTTTTCTATAGGCAAGTGTACCTAGTCGCAAACAAGTAATACGGTGGTAAGACCGGATATCGTCCTCAGGGATCGGTTGTCAATTACCAATTCACAAAGCCAACAACTATCTAGACTAAACTATGGTATGAGGAGAGATCAAAACATAAAACAATAAAAGCGATAAAATATTTTTGGTCTTTTGGATATTTAATCAAACACTTGGAGGGCAACAGAAATGTGGTTAAGATTGTCAGGGTTAGATTACACTAATCCTCCCTCAATTGTAATGAAATAGTTACTAACACAAGTCCTAATTCAATTATGACAATCAAGCCTTTTTAAATACTCAAACCCTAATGTCTTAGGTGGAATGAGCCTAAAATCCCAAATTAAACCCTAATGTCTTAGGTGGATTAACCTGAGATTTTGTATTAAGAGTCAAGACTTATAAGATTGCAAGCACCCCAAGATCTATGTCTACATTCATGAACTACTTGGCATTTGATTCCTGAGCATGCCTTAACATCAATCTGTCAATTGTCTATCAAAGCAACATAACATTCCATGGGTGATCAAGCCAAGAAAAGCATTAAGCGTAGAATCAAATACTCATAAAGAAATAGAAACTTGCATTAGAACAACCAAATCAAAATACAACTAAGTTCAGAAAAGCACTTATCTAACCCCAACAACAAGGGGATTTAACTACTCATGATAGATGACAATACAAAAGAGAAAGAGAGAAGGGATGAAGAAAACTCCATAGAAGAATCCTCCAGTCTTCTTCCAGTCCCAGAGCAGGGAAAACCTCCCTTTTAGGGTTAGAATCACCCCGAGCCGTCATCCTCCAAGTCTGCCTCCCAGTGCTCCCCCCTCTAGGGTAAAAGTTTGATGCCCTATTTATAGATGGGAGAAGTTTGAGTCTAAAAAGTGCGTGTCACGGCCGTGATGGATTCTGCCAAGGGTGCGTATTCAAATTCTAGTCTGTCACGGCCGTGATGGGCATCACGGCTAGGCCGTGATCAATTCTGGTCCATAGGTGCTGATCTGTCACGGCCGTGACCTCCATCACGGCTAGGCCTTGATGCTCTCTGACTTTCAGGGTCCTTTTCATCACGCCCGTGATGCTGATCACGGGCAGGCCGTGATCCTTTCTGGTCTTCCTGGTTAGCTCATCACGGCCATGACCAGTGTCACAGCCTCGGCGTGATGGCTTCTGCTTTATTGTCCTTCCCTTTGCTCTTCTTTACCTTTTTAACCTGGAAATATAAAATAGCATTAGATGCTTTATTTGACTCAAAATTAACTAAAATATCCTAAAAACTAATTAAGAGACTCAAAGTGATGCTTGAGGACAATTAAATCCAATTTGGGCGAAAACGAGGTATAATTAACACAAAACCATGGTCTTTCTAGTTATAAAACTAGATGAGCCAGAGGCTTATCAAAATACCCCAAACTTAAACTTTTCTTGTCCCCAAGAAAACCACAACTCAAAAAGACTTAAACTTGGCAAGCTTAAAGGATTCAATCAATTTCGCATAAATTTCATGCAATTTTATCAACACAATTTTTCTTCAATGTTTTCCCCCCTTGCATCAGTGTAATCCCCACATTCATTTAATTTAAAAAATTGATAATTTCATCATTCATGCAATAATCAATCTAAGCAAAGGATCCAAATTACACACAAAAGGGAGATCACCAATTTCAACCAATTGTCTTCCTCACAAGGGAATTTAGTATTTACTCATTCACTCAAGTGTCTAGGTTATCAACTTTCACTCAATTTCATATTTCAAGAGAACTTTCCATGAATTTGATTTTAATCTCAAAAATAGTTCCCACCTAAAACATGCATGCAAAAACTTGGTACGATTTTTCTATAGGCAAGTATATCTAGTCGCACAAGTAATACGGTGGTAAGACCGGATATCGTCCTCAGGGATCGGTTGCCAATTACCAATTCACAAACTCAACAACTATCTAGACTAAACTGTGGTATGAAGAGATCAAAACATAAAATAAAGAAACAAAAGCAATTAAAATGTTTTTGATCTTTTGGGATTTTTTACAGACACTTGGAGTGCAGAAACAAATGGATACAATTGTCAGGGTTAGACTACACTAATCCTCCCTTGATTGCAATGACATGATTACTAACACAAGTCCTAATTCAATTATGACAATCAAATCTTCTGAAATACTCAAACCCTAATGTCTTAGGTGGAATGAGCCTAAAACCCCAAATTAAACCCTAATTTCTTAGATGGATTAACCTGAGATTTTGCATAAAGAATCAAGATTTATAAGATTGCAAGCACCCCAAGACCTATGTCTAGGTTCATGAACTACATGTCATTTGATTCATGAGCATGCCTTAACATCAATCTTTCAATTGTCTATCAAAGCAACAAATCATCCCATGGGTGATCAAACCAAGGAAAGCATTAAGCAAAGAATCAAATACTCAAAGAAATAGGAACTTGTATTAAAACCAAATCAATAGACAACCACGTTTAGAAAATATATCATCTAACCCCAACAACAGGGGTTTAGCAATACATAAAAAGGGAAACTACAAAAGAAAATGAGAGAAGGGATGAAGAACACTCCATGAAGATTCCTCCAATCTTCTTCCAATCCCAGAGCAGGGAACACATCCCTTTTTAGGGTTAGAATCACCCCCAGCCGCCAGCCTCCAAATGCTCTAGTCCTAGGGTTCCAAGCCTCTGCAAAAAGTCCCCCTGTTCTGTTCAGTGTGGCTCTATTTATAGATCAGTCGCACGTCACGGCCGTGATGGCCATCACGGCCAGGCCGTGACGGGTTCTGCCAAGGCGCGTTTTCAAATTCTGGAGCATCACGGTCGTGATGCTCATCACGGCTAGGCCGTGATGCTCATCACGGCTAGGCCGTGATGCTCTCTGTCCAAGGGTGCTGATCTGTCATGGCCGTGACCTCCATCACGGCTAGGACGTGATGCTCTCTGTTCTTCAGGGTCCTTCTCATCACGCCCGTGATGGGTATCACGGCTGGGCCGTGATCCTTTCTGATCTTCATGGGTAGCTCATCACGGCCGTGACCACTGTCACGGCTAGGCCGTGATGGCTTCTGCTTTATGTGTCCTTCCCTCTTTGCTCTTCTCATCAGCCTGAAAATATAAAATAGCAGTAAATGCTTTATTTGACTCAAAATTAACTAAAATATCCTAAAACTAATTAAGAGACTCAAAATGTTGCTTGAGGACAATTAAATCCAAATTTGGGCGAAAACGAGATTAAACTCGCATAATTAGCACAAAAATCATGGTCTTACTAGTTATAAAACCAGAAGAGCCAGATGCTTGTCAAAATACCCCAAACTTAAACTTTGTTTGTCCCCAAGCAAACCAAAACTCAAAAAGACTCAACTTGGCAAGCTTAAAGGATTCAATCAATTTCACTTAAATTTCATGCAATTTTAACAATAAAATTTTTCTTCAATGTTTTCCCCCCTTTTTCATCAATGTGATCCCTGCATTCATTTACTTTAAACAATTTATAATTTCATCATTCATTCAATAATCAATCTAAGCAAAGGATCCAAGTCACGCACAAAAGGGAGATCACCAATTTCAAACATTTGCCTTCCTCACAAGGGCATTTCATAATTCACTCATTCGCTCAAGTTGTCTAGGCTATCAACTTTCGCTCAATTTCACATTTCAAGAGCACTTCCCGTGAATTTGATTTTCATCTCAAAAATGGTTCCCACGAAAACATGCATGCAACATCAAAAGGTCTTTAAAAGGTTGTAATGGGGCCTGACTAAAGATAGGATATTCAAAGGTACTAGGCTTAAGTCCCTAGGAACTAAGAGAGCATGAACATTTTGACACATTGAATTTCCACTCATTCCTTTTTCTTCTCTCTTTTTTTTTTTCTTTTCTTCGTTTTCTTTTTACTGTGGGTGACTACAGCCTCTTTCTTTTAATACCCTTTTTGACATTTTTGTACTTTTCTTATTTTTCTTTTTGCCTTTGGCTCCAACCTCTATTTTTATTTTTCTCAATCCAAAACAATATATCATATCCTTGTAGCCACCCCAAACTTAGTTTCTTTCAATCCTTGTCTTGCTAAGCATCCATGCTCTCCTAATCCTAAGATTGGGTTGACATGGTTTTTCCGTATTTTTGGCTTATACAAAAGGTCATCAAGAAACAATAGGCTTATTAGGCTCAATGTGGCTAACTAGGGAACATGCATTAGGGATTGGTTCAATTTAGGCCAAGTAGTTATTTCAAAAAAAATTGCCTAAATCATTTGATACAACACATAAACATGCAAACCATGAAGAGATTCAAGCAAATCCGGGAAAGTGCAACTTAAAAGTGATTCACACAATTAAAAACAATGTTGGAGGCTCAAATTCCTCACCTGGACATTTTTCGCAAATTGTTTGACCGAGATACAACCCCTAATGTGTGCATCCTTTCACCCCCAAACTTATCAGAAATTATGCAATCACAATAAAATTTCTCAAAGTTCACTTTTCAATTTTTCACATGGGGATCAATTTTCAATTTTCAAAACCTAGGGGGAAATCATCAACAGTCAACATATATCATGCAATCAATCTATGCTAAATTTAATTAAAATCCATCAAGCTCACCGACACAACAGTCAACACACATATACGACTCAATTGAAAAGAAGCAAAATAATTAAAAAGATAAGGGTTTAGAAAAACTCATGAAAGTGCTTCCACCCGGATCCCACTACCTGTGATACAACGGCCAAGGAATGCTCAAATTGTAACATAATCCTCCCGGATCCCATGGCATGCAGCATGAATACGACATTGAGCGCTTGACAATCATGGTGACTTCTTCAAGTGTGAAGGGCTTTTCAATATCTCCCGGGTCAAAGATGACCTCTTTATCAACAAAGTCTTCCCAGTAAAAATGGGGTTCAACCTCTTGGACTGGCCATAGTGCCTTCATATTTAAAGGTGCAAAATCCAGTTTCTCAGGCAGAGGCTTGAACTCCATCATTGGTTGCTTCACAGTGGGAGGTGGCAAACAAGTAGAGAGGATCACTGGTGCTGCTTTGACTTTTGTACAATCTTCACTCACTGCATTATTAAATCCATCACCTTCCATTTATGCAGCAATCTCATCACAAACCACACAAGTGTTTCTCCCATCACAATCAACACATGCATAGGAGCCAACAGAATCATTTAATTCCAAAAGTTCTTCATCATCCTCAAGCATGGTGAAATAGATGTCCTCAAAATGCCTTTTCCTCTCAATCTCTTCAGTCAAGGGTTCAATGGGAGATGGTGCAACTATGTTCTCACAAACAAGTTCTTTTCTTCTTGACTCGGTTGCTCCCACCTCTTCATCTTCCTTTTCATCCATTATGGCATCATCTTCATCATCATCCATCAAGTTCCCATTTGACATTCCGGATAGTTGGTTAGATATTTTCTCAATACGTGCCCCGAGACTTCGAATGGTAGATTCTTGATTTTCTAAACTTTCCATTGTTGTTGCCTTGAAGTTCTCCATAACAATCTCCAAGTGAGACCGACCATCCGGAATAGATTGCTAAAAATTGACTATGATTGCAGATTTGAAGTTCTCCCAAGCAACTTCCAATGGTGATGGCTTATCATAACATTGAGATGGTTGTAGTTGATATGAAGGTGTGGAAGATTCCCAATGTTCCTCTTGATCAATCCAAGCATTGTTTGGAGGATTCCCCCACCATGGAGTGGAAGTGCTGGGGTATTGATTTCCCCATTCAGAATAGCCTACCACTGGTGGAGGAGAGACTGTTGCCCTTGACAACATATTGCTCACCTATTGGATGTTTATGGACAATTCTAGCAAATCTGCCCGTAGCTGTAGCTCAGATATCTCAATTTCTTCATCAGCTGGATGATAATAATTGTAGTCCATGATCCTGTCAATTCAAAGTCCACTTCACAGACAATTAAAGCTCAAGATTGAAGAAGCACAAGTTCAAAATTTTTTTAAAAATTAATTAAAACAAAACTAACAAAAGAAATCTATCAAATATATATACAAAAATAACAAAAATAAAAATGTCTAAATTAGATGTCTCCTTGATACTAATGATATTGGCAAAGACGATCCCCGGCAACGGCGCCCAAAACTTGATACGACTTTTCTATAGGCAAGTGTACCTATTCGCAAACAAGTAATAAGGTGGTAAGACCGGATATCGTCCTCAGGGATCGGTTGTCAATTACCAATTCACAAAGCCAACAACTATCTAGACTAAACTATGGAATGAGGAGAGATCAAAACATAAAACAATAAAAGCGATAAAATATTTTTGGTCTTTTGGATATTTAATTAAACACTTGGAGGGCAATAGAAATGTGGTTAAGATTGTCAGGGTTAGATTACACTAATCCTCCCTTAATTGTAATGAAATAGTTGCTAACACAAGTCCTAATTCAATTATGACAATCAAGCCTTTTTAAATACTCAAACCCTAATGTCTTAGGTGGAATGAGCCTAAAATCCCAAATTAAACCCTAATGTCTTAGGTGGATTAACCTGAGATTTTGCATTAAGAGTCAAGACTTATAAGATTGCAAGAACCCCAAGATCTATGTCTAGATTCATGAACTACTTGGCATTTGATTCTTGAGCATGCCTTAACATCAATCTGTCAATTGTCTATCAAAGCAACATAACATTCCATGGGTGATCAAGCCAAGAAAAGCATTAAGCATAGAATCAAATACTCATAAAGAAATAGAAACTTGCATTAGAACAACCAAATCAAAATACAACTAAGTTCAGAAAAGCACTCATCTAACCCCAACAACAAGGGGATTTAACTACTCATGATAGATGACAATACAAAAGAGAAAGAGAGAAGGGATGAAGAAAACTCCATAGAAGAATCCTCCAATCTTCTTCCAGTCCTAGAGCAGGGAAAACCTCCCTTTTTAGGGTTAGAATCACCCTCAGCCGTCAGCCTCCAAGTCTGCCTCCCAGTGCTCCCCCTCTAGGGTAAAAGTTTGATGCCCTATTTATAGATGGGAGAAATCTGAGTCTAAAAAGTGCGTGTCACGGCCGTGATGGCCATCACGGCCAGGCCGTGATGGATTCTGCCAAGGGCCCGTATTCAAATTCTATTCTGTCACGACCGTGATGGGCATCACGGCTAGGCCGTGATCAATTCTGGTCCATAGGTGCTGATCTGTCACGGTTGTGACCTCCATCATGGCTAGGCCGTGATGCTCTCTGACTTTCAGGGTCCTTCTCATCACGCCCGTGATGCTGATCACGGGCAGGCCGTGATCCTTTCTGGTCTTCCTGGTTAGCTCATCCTGGGCGTGATGGCTTCTGCTTTGTTGTCCTTCCCTTTGCTCTTCTTTCCCCTTTTAACCTGAAAATATAAAATAGCATTAGACGCTTTATTTGACTCAAAATTAACTAAAATATCCTAAAAACTACTTAAGAGACTCAAAGTGATGCTTGAGGACAATTAAATCCAATTTGGGCGAAAACGAGATATAATTGGCACAAAACCATGGTCTTTCTAGTTATAAAACTAGATGAGCCAGAGGCTAATCAACTAGTCACCCCCTGCAAAACCTCCTGCAATGGTATTGATAACACCACAGACTTGTTAATTCTCGGCAATTTGCTCCTCATCTCTTTGATATACATTTCCTCTTCCTCGGATTCTCCCCCTCATTGATCTCTTCTTTGTTGGCGGTCCTCTTTGTTGGCAGTCTCGCAAGATGTATTCTCCGAGCTTGCCCATATGAATCAACTCTTCTATCTGGTCTCTCTAATTCCAACAATCCTCGGTGGTATGGTCGTAATTGTTATCGATCGACAATATTTCCTCCTATCTGCCTTTTCTGACACTCGGACCTGTGGCGGATATTCAACAATATCGGCATGATACATTTCATCAAGAATCTTTGCATGCATCGTGTTGAATGGAGTATACACACTATATTTAGGTCCATTCTTTGGCATGGATTCCCTTATAGACATGTACCACTTCTCACTTGCAAGATTTTCTCTTCGGTTCTGAATTATCGTGCTTCATTGATTCTCTTAAGTCTTCCATGTTGATGTATCGTGAAGCTCGCTGGCTCTACTCATCAATGTCTAAGGCTGGCCTTTTGGCTAGGGAGTCTGAAAACGGTCCTAATTTTAGCCTGAAAGTAAAAGCATGAAAATTGACTCCTTCCTTCAAGTCTCAAACCTTATTCATTTCATTCTAAAACCCTCAAGTCTCTTCCTTAATGGGAAATAACTGACATTTCACATTAGGTGAGGCTTATGAAACCATCATCTTGATGTTGAACGCTGTGAGATGTTCCTGTGGGACTATGCTTTCATCATATTACTTTACATTCGGAAACTAAAAGTTTGTTGGAAATGGGGTTACCATCACCTCCTCTACGAACAGGTGTTACCCCTATTCTCCGGCATCCCTAACTCCATTGCCACTATTCGTGTGATCTCTTTCGCTCCTTCGGTCCCTTCGCCTGGGTGTTGTCGATGGCTATTTCGAATGAGACTCTCGATCTCGAGGACTCCTCTCATCATGCCAAGAGGATTGAGTTTTCTTTTGGATACGCTCTCTGACCCTCCTATACTCCTAGTTTTCTCTTTTGAGTTGATTCAATTGTTGTCTCAACGCCTTCACTTGTTGGACCAGAGCTTCGTCTCCTTGCCTTTGAGATTGTGTTACATCATTCCACCGTGATGTTGTGGTTGTCGTCTTAATTCTTTTTCCGTTTGCATTCCAAGTTTGCACCATTTTCAATCCCTCCGAGTGGGGCAGAAAATCCTTCAGCATCATCTGCAACCACGTACCAAAGCACGACACAAGACCACACACAAATACATTGCAAAGGTGACACTAGTGCAAAATATGCTTTTAACATCGGATATTCCACATCGGTTTCACAAAAACCGATGTGTAAAACAAGGAGGTGGCATTTTTTAAATAAAAAGCAAAGGATTCCACATCGGTTTCATAAATAACCGATCTGTGAATATTTTCCACATCGGTTGTATTTTAACTGATCTCTAAAATTAAAACAAAAAAATTTAAAATTTTTATCTTTCCACATCGGTTCTTTTAGAACCGATGTCTAATATATAGATTAATCACATCGTTTGTATTATAACCGATGTATAAAATTTTAAAAAAATTAAAATTTAAAATTTCTATCCTTCCACATCGGTTCCTATTGAACCGATGTCTAATATATATTAACCACATAGGTTTAAATTTAATCGATGTCATAAATTAAAAAAAAAATAAATTAAATCGTAAGTTTCTACAACGGTTACTATTGAACCGATGTGAAATATTACTAACCACATCGGTTTTAGGACAACCAATGTGTAATATTTGACAAAACCAAACTTTTTGTTTCTATTTTCATTCCCTCCATCTGTCACGCACCCTTTTCCTTTGTTTTTGCTCTGCTCTTCCATTCCGTTTTTCATTCCCTCCCTCGTTTTGTGCTCGTCACTTCGTCCCCATCACTCTCATTGCTCTGTGCTCGTTGTTCCTCACTTCTTCGCCGCCGCCTCCCATCTCTGTCTCTCCCTGCTGCTCGCCGATCTCCGCTACTTCTGCTTCTGGTAAGAGTGCATGCTTATTTACTTGTTTTGTTGGTAAATAAGATACATGCATGTGGCTTATCTTATAAGGACTTGAGATTTAGTGAACAATCTTCGGTATGGTTGTCAGAATAAGATTGAAATCTTTCTATTTTCTTATTGCTTTTTTATTTTTTATTTTTTATGAAACCGGAACTGACTGGTACATTATTTTGTTGCTATATCAACTAAATTGTCATGATTTATAATGTTAGCAGTTGATAGAAGCTAAGGTTATATTTTAAGAAAAGTAAATAAATTGGTTCGATTATTTAGTTAGGCTTAAAGTGTCTGGTGTTAAGGTTGTGTGGGCTTCAATTAATTAATTAGTCCAGCTGGTGTTTGAATCCACTTTGCTTTTTAGGCTTATTACTGTGAATACATCCTCTATTTTGTTGATATATTACCTAGTGGTTTCCACTTGTCATGGTGCATTTTCTGTGTGATGTGGGTTTACTTTGTAACAGGTTTTGTGGAACATTTCACTTTGGTTTGCTGTTGTTTGTTGCTTATTAGGCATTGATTTCTTGTATTTGGTTGCAACCATTTAACTCTTGTCTCTCTGTGTAGTGTTTTGGGCTGGTGTATCCCTGGTATCCTTATCATAAAATTTTACTGATATACTAAAAAAATGTTATACATAATGTGTGAGTAAACATTTTATTTGTTATTTAAATTATTCATTGCTCAATGTGAAAATTATGTTTTCTTCTTACATTTTGTATTTCTGTCTTGACATTATTACTGGTAATATTTCTTGCTTTCTGTTTTGGTTTTAATTTTATTTTACTGGTAATGTTTTGCTTGCTTGTTATTCAGATGCTACGATACTTTGTTGTAGCAAGAGATTAGTCTCTGTGTGGCGATCTCTTAAGCACTAGAGACTTCGAGTGTTCAAAGAGATTATTTTATAATTTGGTAGCTCTTAAGAGTTTCTAGTCTATTGTAGAAGTTGGTCATTTACATTTCGCTTGCCTTTTTAGAAGCTGTGTTTCAATTGCAATATGCACCAAAAATACATGGTAGGAAGGGAACTTTGTGTTTTCTTAAGGAGAATAAAGGATATATATAGTTTTTGATTGAATATATATGATGGCCTGATGGATTTAGTTTTTTTCTTCATGTTCTTTGTTTCCTGCCTGAATAGCCATAGCTCTTCGCTACTCATTTTCTTATATGATCTTTTGGTCTTAAATAAGCTAACACTGTATTTTTCATGCTTTGATTTTAGACTCTACGTGAGGGGCACAATCCTTGGATACAAAAGGTAAGAGCTTCTTGCCCATAGTAGTTTTACCAATTTTGTATTTTATATCATCTTGTGTATGGATGCTGGGAAATTGAGACTTGAGATTCATGGAGAGAAGCATTTAAGATTATACTTTCACGGGTTTTGTCAAGTCATTTGGTTTATGATGATGCAATGTTATTTTTTCAGATCCAAATCAAACCTGTAACTATGGCTTGGGTTTGACAACTTGGAGTCCACTTGCACATGTGTATGATACTTTGTGCAGTGATGCGGAAGTGGCTTTGTATCCAGGGTGCACTAATTTCACACGGTTGTTAGCGGTGTTAAGATTGTTCAATGTGAAGGCGAGAAATGGGTGGAGCGATAAAAGCTTTACGAAATTGCTTGAGTTGTTGAAAGACATGCTTCCAGAAGGTAACACATTGCCATCTCGAAACTATGAGGCAAGGAAGATATTGTGTCCGATTGGTATGGAGTATAAGAAAATACACGCTTGCCCCAATGATTTCATATTGTACAGGAAAGAGTTTGAAGAGATACATGAGTGCCCCAGGTGTGGGGTATCACGCTACAAAGTGAAGGATGGTGATTCTAGTTGTGATGTGGTCATGGAGAATGACGCAGCTTTGGTAAGGTTGGAACATGATGCCAGTCCAGGTGACGAACTGTATAACCCAAAGAAGGAACTTATGGAGATTGTACTCGATAAAGAAATGGCTAGTTCTGCACACCTATCGTTATGGTGCACGTAACTACATTTTATTTATAAGTTAAGTAATTAAATTTTAAATACTGTGATAATTAACATGTTTTTTCAATATATTAGGTATCTGCATCGTATGTTAGTTGATCAGGGTAACCTCACCCTTTATGGGTTCATTGACCTCATGTTCATTCAGGGTGATGTTCTCCTAGCATCAGAACACCCGGTCACCACCACACGTGATATACTTGCCCGAGACAATCATCAATTCTACCTTGCGCCTTATCTCAATAAGTAGGTACCAGTTATTTAATTATAACTATATATGACTTAGTCGCTAATTGTTCCGCAAATATAACAAGCATTGGCAACTGTTGATCTTGTACCCTAGGATGAATGTCGTGGTCTTATTCTGCTCAATGGGAAATAAGCCAGCGAATGAACTGAAGGTGATCATGGAAACGTAAGCATTAAAATACTTTATAATCAGTAATGCAGTTGTTTTCGTTATCTGTAATCTATTAGATATAATTTAATTAATGTTTATTTTGTCATGATAGTTCTATTAATGCAAACCACATGTTGCATGGTGAAAGGCGTCGGGCTATTAGATGGATTATTCCTAACGTAAGATATTTATTATTTCAAACGCTTCAAATGCAGTAGGTATAATTATTGATTTCTATTTAATTCCTCATATTCTAATTGGGTTTCATTTGTACGTAGTCCCATATATAACGTGGATCATGGGAATGTGGATACTATGTGATGAAGTGGATGGTCGAAATTATCTCCTCCAGGATCACTGAAAGATGGCACGAGGTAAATGTTAACCGGTAACAATTAGAAGTAACAGTTATATATTTTTTATATGTTTTATGTTAGTTTATTACTTAAAAGATATAATCTTTTGTCCAATTAAACTTGCAGATGTTCAACAATCCGACTCCATTATCTGATGCCAACATCAATAACATAAGGAGGCGTTGGGCAACTTTCTTTCTTGAAGTGTACCAACCATAGTTTGTATGTAGTTAGTTTAAAAACTTGTCATGTACTAGCTATAGTGTACTTTTGACTGATATATATTTTGATATGAAATCTATAATATATCATGTAGCTTTTTGGTTTCTAATTATCTTTGTTGTCTGAATGTAATTGAACATATGTATTGTTCGTAATAAATTCAGTATATATTAATTTAGTGTGTTTTTGTTGTACAAAAGTGATTGTGTTGAGAATATTTAGAATATGTTATACTGGTATTGATCTGGATTACTGAAACAGGGGAAATGAATGATAGAAATATAAAAAGAGTTTGTTTAAAAAAATGAGACTTTTCACATCGGTTTTACAAAAACCGATGTGGAAAGTTCACTTTCCACATCGGTTATATTTAAAACCAATGTGGAAAGTGATATTTCCACATCGGTTTTGTGATAACCCATGTGAAAAATGAACTTTCCACATCGGTTATTTATAAAACCGCTGATAAAAGTGTATTTTAGACATCGGTTTTAAAACCGATGTGAAAAGTAACAATAAACAACATCGGTCGTTTCAACATCAGTTTGAAAACCGATGTGAAAAGCCAAAAGTAACCGATGTAGAATCCCTTTTCTGCACTAGTGTGAGTTACCAATATATGAGTTTTATCACAGCAGTCATATATTTAACATATAAACAACATCAAAATACCAAAGTAACAACTCATATAAATATAAAAATATTCATCTCATAAGGGTGTTCAGATTAGAGATTTTATTCGTAAGTTTTCTGTTAACACTTCAATATCCACTTTCTAACACAATCTCCGAAGATCCTAACCTCCCTTCCTCGAGTATGATGGCCGCGATATTTCCTATAACACAATTGTTTCGCGTTGGGTGGCCTCTCCACTGGGTCCTTTCCCCAATTGTTCTAGGATTTTGTATATCACCTATATAATATTCGATAGTCCCCTATTGATTACATTCGTGCAAGATAGCCGATTTTCACGACAAGAGGTTGCAAAGCCCCAAGCATTACGTGGAGTTCGAGCCCGAATGTCCTTAAAGACCCAAAAGCCCAAGAATATGCCTTTGGTCCGTAACTATCAAATTTATCACTCCACCCTATGTGAAAACTGTAACTCGATAACAACAGCACTTCTGCCAGATCAACTTTTCAGATATTGATTAAACTTTCAATATCAATTGAGTTTTAAACTCTCGCTAAAGATTTTTCAAAATCTTTTATCAACAGACACTAGTCCGACGTCTAGGAACTCTAGGTCCTTAACAAGAGGAAGGCTAGTCCGGCTTCACCGCAATTAGAATCCAGTATGAAACCTCAGCACATAAATCTAGTCCTTTTCTGTTTCCTTTCCACTTTCCGAAGAAAGCCAAAATTCATGTTTTCACTTTTCTGTATTCGTAGATTTTTTATAAAATAAGATTTCCTCTTTATAAGCCATTACTAACGTCACGCTTCAACCAGTCTCACAAATGTTCAACACCACAGATAACCACACACACACGCACACACACACACACACACACACACACACGCACATATATATATATATATATATATATATATATATATATATATATATATATATTCCTTAGATAACCAGATAGTTCCAAATCTCAACATAACATAATATAAATGTATAAATAGATTCGCAGTCTATCAACTTATTATAAATTATCACAAGCAGTCTATAACATTTAATATATAACGGCTAGGAACTCCTCAGGCTTACTCCATTTACCTTTGAAGACCAGAAAAAGATCGTCTCTTTGATGCATTCAACAGTTTGTTTCCTTCTCAATGATGCCCCAAGTTCCTTTAACACCTTGAAACTTGTGCAGTTAACGCCTATCAGCTCCCAGTAACACAAAACATGCTTCTTAATGTAGGAAAATCACAATCACATCCCAGCGAGGGAGTCCAAACATTTTGCAACAACCAAAAAATCAAGAAATCAATTACTCATCATCAAACACATACTCTAATTGGATTTGAACGCTTAACTTCACAAAACACAGCCAACTTCACAGAAAATCAGATTTGGGTTTAGGGTTCCTAAACAAGATTTGGAGAAAACTCATTTTAACTAAACAATAATGAAATTGGTTTAGGGAATCATTAATTCACGGTCTCAATTATTTTAAAATCACTTTTAATTTTAGATCATAATATGAAATCAAAGAGCTAGGGTTAGGATTTTCAAAATCAATTTAGGGATTTACAAAAGAGAAGAGATTAGGGGTAAAACTCTTACCCAAGGTGGAGAAGACAGAACATGGTGGCTGGAGGACCAACCGGCGCGAAGGCAGGCGGCAGAGGACGGCGGCGGCACGACGGTGACGCGATTCTGGGACATCCATGAACAAAATGAAAGAGATGAGCTATTTTAGAAAGAAAGGAAGAAAATTTAACAACCCAAAGTAGCGGAACCACCATGGAAGGTTGTGACCAGAGCTCACCGCGGCGGAGGCGCGTTTCACGTGGTGAACAGCGACGATAATGACCAGAAGGCAGTGGCTCGCGGGGTCCTCATCCTTGCATGAACAAGCAGCAGCCGACGGTGGTGCAGGGGTGGCGCTGATCTGAGAAAATGAAGGAGGATGGAGTTTGGAAGGAAGATGGTGGGTTTTAGAGGAATAAGAAAAAAGAAAGTAAATAAAAGAGAAAAAGAAGAAAAAAGGGGGGAAGGGTCGTATGCGTATCAGAGAAGGGAGGGGTTAGGTTTTTCTTTTATTTATTTTTCAAGTACTTAGTGGTTAGGTATAAAATGAGTGATAAATATTGAGTCTAGATTAAATACGTTTTTTGCTTTTGAATCTAAAAATAAAGGGTGACAAATATATATTTTCAAATTTTGAAATAAAGTAGAGAATGATAGTTGAATTGATCAACTAAGAAAATCCATGGTCCAACATTTAATCTCCGATTAATGTCAAACCAATTTATTTTCAAATCTAAAATTAAGTAGGATAGAATATGAAAATACTTTCCTTTCAATCGTATCATTTAAAATATTTTCTAAATAAAAACTAATAATGACAATGACATGATATTATTGTCTAGCAAAAATATTTATGCTGGAATAAGGCAGTGATGACGTACTTAATAAAATGATTTTAAATGAGTAATTAAAATTACTCAAACTAAACCACGTAAAAATAAATTAAAATAATTATTCAGATAATTAATCAATCCAAATAATATAACATAAACATATATATATTTACTGTTATTGGAGAATAGTAAAACCGGGGTGTTACATCTACACCTTTTCTTTCTCGAACTTCCAGCTTCCCTTGTAGGAATTGCATCATCTTACACCCTCATATTCAAGTTTTCTAGTTCATTGTTTCTTCCCCATCAAGTCTGATGTTGCCGGTTCTCTTTTGAAGTTGGCAAGAGCTTATGAAAAGGGGGAAAATTATTTAAATAAATTATTTTTATACATATCATTTTAGCAAACATTAATGTTGTGTTTTTCATCTTCCTCATATTTCTCTTATCGTTTTCTTGCATTAATTTTCTCACCATTCAACCACATTGAAAAATCATTAAAAGGCTCTAGAATCAACTAAAGAAACCCTCAAATGTTCTTGACAAAATGTTCCAGAATCACTAACAGTCCATTGATCGAAACCCTCTTATACATATGCAAAGCATCACTAACAGTCCATTGAAACCCTCTGAATCTCTGATACATATGCAAAGCATAACGAGATGATAAGAGAGGGAGAGGAAGAGGGGGAGGGGGAGAGGGGGAGGGGAGGGGGAGAGCAACAAAATAATGTTGACTGGGATTCCCATCTTATTCGTTTACATCAAGTACTGCAATTACTTGCTACTAACCAATTATTTACCAAGTTTTCCAAATGTCAATTTGGTGTATTTAGGGTGCCCTATTTGAGACACATTATAACAGCTAATGGGGTGGCTATTGGCCAGAAAAGATTCAGGCAATTCAAAACTGGCCTACTCCTACTTCGGTTACCACACTTCGCGGGTTTCTTAGTCTCACAGGCTACTACATAAAAATTTGTCCAACATTATGCTTCTATAGCCAGCCCACTAACTGACTTACTAAAGAAACAGAGCGTTACATGGGGTTCCACGACCCAAATGGCCTTCACATCCTTGCAGCAAGCTATGATATCATTGCCAGTGTTGGTCATCCCTATTTTCAGCTTGGCCTTTGTTGTTACCACAGATGCCTCAGGCACTGCAGTGGGTGTTGTCCTCTCTCAAAACACTCATCATCTATCCTTTAGTAAGAAGTTATGTCCTAAGATGCAAGTAGCCTCATCCTATGAGAAATGTATGCAGTTACTGCTGCCGTTAAGAAATGGCGTCACTATCTCCTTGGACGCCATTTTCGCATCTACACTGGGCAAAAGAGCCTTAAGGGCCTCCTATCTCAGACTATACAGACCCCAACACAACAAAAATGGTTGACTAAATTACTAGGGTTTGATTATGAGATCATTTACACACCTGGTCATTCCAATGTGTTAGCCGATGCACTGTCCTGGATTCCCGATCATTCGAAAGCCTGATTTGCAGGGATTTCAATCTGTTTGCCTCTTCTTATTGGGTAGCTGCAAGAATTCTATGCTTCCAATCCATCTGGTGTCGCCTTAATCTCCAAGTTCACTGCCTCTGATGCCAGTTCCAACCCCTTCACATTCCAACAAGGTCTTCTTTACTATTAGGAATGTCTCTTTATTCCCCTTGAGACCGGATTGTGCCAACAATTGATTTTGGAACACCACTCCACTCCTTAGGGTGGTCACTCAGGGAACAAAGGGACCTTGACCCGTTTTACAGTCGCATTCTCCTGGCCTAGCATGGAGAAGGATGTCAAGGAATTTATCAGAGCCTGCAAGACATGCCAACAAAACAAATATTCAACACAAACCATTTGGGTTACTACAACCACTATCTATTCCACAGCAAATCTGGGAAGATTTATCCATGGAATTTGTAACTCACCTTCCTATCTTGAATGGCAAGACCGTGATATGGATCATCGTTGGCAGGCTGACTAAGTACTCCCATTTTATTGCTTTACCCACTCGATTCTCTGCTGCTAATTTGGCATCCATCTTTCTTTTTGAGGTTTATAAGCTCCATGGTATGCCTCGATCTATTGTCAATGATCGCAACAAACTCTTTGTGTAACTCCCCCCCCTTGGGGCATTACTGCGTAACCCATGCGGAAGTAAATTTAAAAGATAATTTGCTGGTTGCTTTCGGAAAATTTGTTTTCTCTTAAGTCAGAAAACTGGGGCATAAAATTTTCTTCTATAAGGATAACTCTGAAATCCCTCATACATACATTTAAAATGTAAAGTCAAGTTCGTAACAAAGTTACCATGACATACAACATTTCTCTAAGTTTCCACTTTCGGAAGAAAAGTTCAAACTACAGATGGATGTATATAACACTACATTTACCGACCTCTCTAGATATACAACCGAACTCAAAACTCCTAAGCTGGTCATTTTATCAAATATTCATTGGAGAGACCCCAATCGGAATACTTTCCCAACCCCTAACACTAGGTCTTCAATTGACTTAGAAAGACTCCTCTACAACATTGGCACTAGAGTACCAAGGTACTACAAAGAAACCGAAAGAGAGACTCGATATAATTGTAAGAGTGAGATACCATCATAAGATATATCCCACAACAACCATATACATGATACATACATCACATAATCATATAAGCAGTTAAATCATGCATATACACAATATAATAGTGTTATATCAAAGGGTCTCAAACCCGCACAGTCACTCTTTGAAAATATGCATGGCACTTCAATATCAAGCTCTAACTTAATCTCATGAGATATCAACACCGTTTTTCCACTGGAGAAGAATTAGAGTTGGTCAATCTCTAGCCCATCGGGCAGTTGCCTCCATACCCTCATGCATTTAAGGTCTCAGGACGAGCAACGTCACATGTGCCTCTGAACTCGGTTTACATGGACAGACTCCCAGATACCACCTTGTATCTGATATGTAAGAAAGGCACGTCTGCCTGGGGAAATGCACATGAGAAAATATTTTATTTAAAAGGTTTTCTTTGTGTTCATTATTTTCACTGTCGTAGCTCAAAGCTAACGACGTAATCATCATTTCCCCATCACTTGAAAACTCAGAAGCATAGGACACACAGTCCGAATGCTCAATCACAACGCCCAAGACCGATGCCGCAGTCAAGGGTTGTGGTCGTAGAAAACAACATTCACCTTTAACAATGTTCATCACAACGTGGTTAGGACACACAGTCCAAAACAACGTGATTAGGACACACAGTCCGCAACAGCGTAATTAGGACACACAGTCCATCACAGCGAAATCAGAACGCATTGTCCTCAATTTCGAGAATTGGACTCTCAGTCCATAACATCATGAATAGGACTCATAGTCCCGAATTAACATTGATCCAAGATCACGTGCGCATAACTGAATACTAGAGGCGACGTCTCGCGTACTAGATTCTCTTTCTTGAGTACTTATTTTTCGTTCAGTGAAAATCAAATTCAAAACCGAATCCTCGATAACCTATCCAGGCTATCGGAAAGTTTCCAAAATATTTAGGAAAAACCTTTTCTTTGAAAATCTTTTATAAAGCATCTTTGAAATACTTTTATCTTTGAAATACTTCCCCCAATAGGATATTGCCAAATAATCTTGAAAGTTTTCACTTGAAGACACATAGTTCGAAAAGGATTTTTATCTTGTATAACAATAGTTCACCAAAACCATTTCAACATTTAAAACAAGTACTTTAATTTAATGAACTTTTGGAAAAGAACACCAATCCCTTTATCTTCAAAGCTTATTAAGGTTTTTAATCCTTATAACGGTTGAGCACAGACACAAGTCTGGCTTAGCAAACTTTCAATCAACAGCAGTATATATTATCAGTTCAGTGCTAATATCACAGTTGAAAGAAGTTCATCACATATATGCATTATAACATTTAGAACAAGTACAGTTCAACATCAGATAATAGCATAACAGTTCAAGTACATTAGATAATCAAGTAAGCTCAATCAACATGTAAATATCCAATTAAACACATACACACATGCATACAGTTATTGAATATCTTTAGGAAATCCCCTCTTACCTCAAGAAGGTAAGAGAATGCGAGAAAATAAACAGTTTCATGAACGTTCTTCAAAGGATTAGAACTCAACCAAGGTTCAAAGGATTAGAACTCAACACAAGGTTCAAAGGATTAGAACTCAACCAAGAACTTAGGGCTAGAAGTTTCCAAAACACATGCAAGCTTAGGGATTTATGATCCTTAAGTGCTAGGAGTTTAAAACATGATTACTTTAAATAAAGTTTGAACAAAAATCCCACCAAGTTACACTTGATGGAGATTCGGCCTTGACCAATAAGATAGGCTAGGAACATTTAAACTTTCCAATCTCTTTGGTTTAGCATCCATTAATAGTAAGGAGCTCAAAACCATGATCACTTTGGAAAATGAAAAACGAAACACCCTAGGTCCATAACCTTTAAGATTCGGCCATCCTTGGGTTTTCATGATAGAAATCTTTAAATTCTTCCAATCTCTTAGACCTTTTAGCATCCAATAACTTATGGAGCTCAAGTCTATGATCATCTTGAAAGCAACATAGGACTTTAAATAACAAAGCTCATAAGCACATAAAGTAAGAACAACATAGGCTTATAAGTAATTAAAGTATAATGACATAAGTAAATGAATCATAAATGACATAAACATAAATGACATAAAGTAAATGACATAATGTAAATGACATAAAGTAAATGACATAAATATAAATGGCATAAAAGTAAATGACATAATGTAAATGACATAAAGTAAATGGCATTAATATAAATGACATAAAGGTAAATGACATAATGTAAATGACATAAAGTAAATGGCATTAGTATAAATGACATAAAAGTAGATTAAAAATCTTTAAACTTTCCAATCACTTTAGACATAGTATCCTTTAACATAAAGGAGCCTTGGTCCATGATCATTTTGGGAAACAAATCTTTAAACTTTCCAATCACTTTAGACATAGCATCCTTTAACATAAAGGAGCCTTGGTCCATGATCATTTTGGAAACAAATCTTTAAACTTTCCAATCACTTTAGACATAGCATACTTTAACATAAAGGAGCCTTTGTCCATGATCATTTTGGAAAACAAATCTTTAAATACAAACTCATACTTGTAAAAGTTGAAACAAGATCCATCTAAACCATATGCATGGTTCGGCCTCATTAGAAAGTAGAGGTTAGGAAATTTTGTTTTACACAACCTTTTAGTATTTTAAACTACAAGTAAATACAAGACCATAGAAATTGGTTTCAACTCAAAAGGAGTTTTCTACCATTTTTGAGAGATTTTTGAAGATAAAAGCTCATATATGACATAAAGAAGAAACTTTAGAAAAAGATGAAGTTTTTAAAGAAAAGAATACATGAGAGTATTACCCTAAACAAGAGGAACAACTTTGATGAAGAACACTTAGTGAAAAGAAGAAGAAAAACTAGAGCTTTGGAAGCTTGAAGTTAAGAAAAGATGAAAGCTTATGAGTTTTAATAGAGTAGAAGAAAGGAAAGTGATGAAGTGAAGATGAAAAGTGGTATTTATAGAGTAAGAGGGAGGGGGGCACGGTTTTGGAGAGGAAGAAGAGAAGAAAGAAGAAGAAAGAAGGTGGTTGCTTGTAGAGAGGATAAGGAGTTAAGGTGATGTGATTTGATTGGAGAGAGAAAGATGACAAAGTAAGATTTTGAGATAAAGTCAAGATTTACTTTTTCTTAGGTGTGTTATAAGCATTTTATTAGGCATCCCATCAAGCCTTCTCTCATCCTTTAGGGTTCCTTTAACTGTTTAAATACGTAACCGGTTGCACATCCGATTGTATTTTCAGAAGGTTTCGTCTGGATAAAATATTATATTTTATTCCCGGACAACAAAATTCGAAAATTTAACAAACCTGCACAAAACATCATAAAAACACTAACCGTCTCGTTCACGAATTAAAATTTTGTCTCTAGCTCAGTAAACTTGTACTGGCAGTGAGAATCCAGACCGGTTTTCGTCTGAATTTTCGACCGAAAATTTTACTGTGACTTCATACTGTAAAACAACACAAGAAAATGATTTTACTTTAAATAAAATCATCCTCTGGATTTTATAAAAAATAAATACATTAAAGCATGTATTTACTGATAAAGAAGCTTACGAAAAACAGGGTGTTACACTTTGTAAGTTTTGGCGCGAGTTGTTCCGAAACCATGGGACCACCTTGCCCTTCAGAAATGCATACCATCCTAAGATCGATGGCCGGACAGAAGTCACTAATTGTATCTTGAGACGTACCTCTGTTGCTTCGTCAGTGACTCGCCCAAGCTGTGAAACCAATTTCTGCCACTTGCAGAGTACTGGTATAACACATCTTACCAGTCAGCCATCAAAATGTCGCCATTTGAGGCAGTCTATGCTAGTAGCCCTCCATCGTGGGCTCAACCTATGAATCCTGGAGCCGTCTCCGCCAACTTATTTAGATTTTGAGGGAGAACTTGGCCTTTGCTAAGCTCCGCATGCAAACCCTTGCCCATAGCCCCCGCCAAGATAGGGTTTTTCAAATCGGCGATTGGGTCTGGACCCGCCTTTGTCCCTATCGACAACTGACCGTGCGTGGCCGCGATTCCCCCAAACTGGCCAGGAGATTTTTTGGGCCTTTTTAGGTTACCAAGTGTTGAGTCACCGGCAAGTGTACCGGGTCGTCGTAAGTAATAAAATAAACACGATAAGAATTTACCGAGGTCGAACACAAGGATTGGGGTACCAATTCTACCAATTCGCGGGAAATTAGATACGTTGGTCAAGCGAGGCGAGTGGTTGAGGGAGAGAAAATATAAGGTCGCAATCTAAATTAACAAATCTAATAAAATAATTAACTAAAAATCTGAAATTAAAATGTCCAAGGTCACAAATCCACCTACCCAATCATTCATACCCAAGTGATGATGAATTCCTCCCTAAGTTCAATTACAATGTCAACCAGGACCCCCAAATTCTCCTATATCCACTGTCGTGCTCAATAGGACGTATTTGATGATTGGATTAATTACTTACTAGGTCTCATAATCCTAATCATCAAACTCTATTAATTCTTGTTCCCTATAAGGTTGCACCGATCTCCTACTCACTCTCGTGCAATATTCGACCGATGATCCCAATTCAAGTTCTAAAACGCAAATTGCCTCCTAAGCCTCATCACGTTTAACTAGTTAATCACACATGCATATGATCAACACAATCAAATCAGAATTGGAAAACATTAATTGACAAAAGGGAGAAAGACATACATCACATCGAATCTACACCGCCATTGGTGGCTTCATTGTTCCCTCAGACGAGGGGATTAGTTCCTCATGCTCATAGACAAATAATCGGACATAACCACCATGGTAAAATAAGAAAAAGAAAAAGGTACACGCAGTTCCAAAGAGACAAGAAATCATCCTAAACGCTACTCTAAACAGTGGCTAAACTACTAGGATTCGGATCTCCCATTCTGATACTGAAACAACAATATATAGAGTTCTGATTCTGCGCTCGCTCGCGAGGCGAACAGCCCCCCAACATAAAATCCACAAATTGACTCCAGCGACACGGCGAGACAAAATTGATGCTCCATCCCAGTTGAATGATCGCTGGTCTTCGTGGTCGCGAGGCGAGAATACTTCTCGCGAGGCCGAGTATCTCGAGGCGATGGAAATTTCTTTCGCGTTTCTTGACTTTCCTTGTCTCTCTGGAGTTTCTTGACTTCTTGACTCTCGGACAACAATAAAAAGAAACAAAAAGCGTAATTCTATTCAAAATAGACTAAAAACTACTAAAAATGCCTAGAATGAGTCAAAGTCTAACTTAGGAACAAAACAAGGTCAAATTTGGGCGAAAACGAGATTGAACTCGAATAATTAGTACAGAAACCACAGTCCATCTAGTTATAAAACTAGATAAGCCAGAGGCTTATCAAAACACCCCAAACTTAAACCTTTCTTGTCCCCAAGCAAGCTAAAACTCAAAGAGGACTCAAGACTTGGCAAGCTTAAGGGATTCAATCGATTTCGCACAAATTTCATGCAATCTTAACAACAGTTTTTCTTCAATGATTTCCCCCCTTGCATCAATGTAATCCCCACATTCATTTACTTTAAACAATTGAGAACTTCATCATTCATGCAATCATTAATCTAAGTTGAGGATCAGAGTCACACACAAAAGGAAGATCACCAATTTCAAACAATTGCCTTCCTCACAAGAGTATGTAAAATTTCACTCATTCGCTCAAATTCGTCTAGGCTATCAACTTTTCACTCAATTTCACATATCAAGAGCACTTCCCATGAATTTGATTTTCATCTCAAAAATGGTTCCCACGAAAACATGCATGCAACATCAGAAGGTCTTATAAAGGTTGTAATGGGGCCTGGCTGAGGGTAGGATATTCAAGGATACTAGGCTTAAGTCCCTAGGAACTAAGAGAGCATGAGCATTTGACACATATTCCACTCAAATTCCTTTTTCCATTTTTCTTTTTGCCTCGGGTGACTACAGCCTTTTCCTTGCTAATTTTTTTTGTTTTGCCCTTTTTCTTTTGGCAATTGTTTTCTTTTTTTTATATATATATATATTGCCTTGGGTTTCAACCTTTATTTTTCTTTTTCTCAACCCAAAATGACATATCACCTTGTAGCCACCCCAAACTTAGTTTCTCACAACCCTTCTCTTGCTCAGTCTCCATGCTCTCCTAATCCTAAGATTGGGTTAACATGATTTTTCCAGATTTTGGCTTATAATATAGGGTCATCAAGAAACAATAGGCTAATTAGGCTCAATGTGGCTAACTAGGGAACATGCATTAGGGATGGTTCTTTTTAGGCCAAGTAGCTATTTCAAAGAAAATTGCCTAAATCGTTTGATGCAACACATAAACATGCAATCCATGAAGAGATTCAATCAAAATCGGGAAAGTGCAACTTGAAAGTGATCCACACAATCAAAAACAAAGTTGGAGGCTCAAATTCCTCACCTGAACATTTTGCAAATTGTTTGACCGAGATACAATTCCTAGTGTGTGCACCCCTCACCCCAAACTTATCATAAATCAAGTAATCACAATAAAATTCTCAAAGTTCAGTTTTCAATTTTTCACATGGGGATCAATTTTTCTAATTTCAGAACCTAGGGGGAAATCATCAATGGTCAAAATAATTCATGCAATCAATCTATGCTCAATTTAATTAAATCCAACAAGCTTGCCGACACAACTTCATACACAAACTCTTGATCTTCTCAAATTATTCAAGAGCGACAAACAAAAACAAAAACAAAAACAAAAACAAAAACAAGAGTGAGAAAAGGAGAGGGTGCTCCCTGATCAAGTTTCTATGGTTGCATCCTCATCCAATTGGTCTCACGGGCTCCCTTCTGTTGCATAGCATCCTGGAAGAACTCCTGCAAATTAAAACCTTAAGTGCAGATTCACGTGGCGAGATACTACTCGCGAGGCGAATCTGGTAAATTGTTCTTCACACCTTCCATAATCGCGAGGCGAGTATCATCTCGCGTGGCGAATCTGGAATTCCAACAGATGATGATGCCCAGAACCGGGAGGCTAAAGTATACCTCGCGACGCGAGACAGAAGCATGAACAAGCCTCTGAGATTCAGGGCTTCTGTCTCGCGTGGTCACTGTGGATTCGTGTGGCGAATCAATTTTTTTTTAATATATATATATATATATATATGAAAATGACAGAAACTAAAAATAAAGGATACCTAGCTTGGGTTGCCTCCCAAGTAGCGCTTGTTTAACGTCCCGAGCCTGACTCAAGTCGCCCCTAAGGGTTAATCCGGAGGAAGAAACTGCTTGTAATTTGGGACTGATTCCTCATGGTAATGCCTTATCCCTTGCCCATTCACCTTGAAGTTACCAGAGGTCCCTTCTAAATCTACTGTTCCGTGTGGACAAACTTGGAGGACCTTGAATGGTCCCGACCACCTTGATCTTAGCTTTCCCGGAAAGAGTTTCAACCTTGAATTGTCAAGAAGTACCGTTTGTCCGGGCTCGAACTTCCTAGGCAAGTTGTGCTTGTCATTCCTTTCCTTAGTCCGCTTTTTGTAAATTGCTTGCTTGCGGATCCCGGACAACTCATTTAAATCCAAAAGCCCTCTATAATCGGCACATACTCTCCACTCCGTGATGGTCCTTTTTGGGATCAACTCATTTTTTTTATTGACCACCACGGTTGTGCCACCTTTCAATTCCGGTGCTTTATCATCCTTTTCCATGCCCTTGTTGTTGAGCTCTTCCCTTGCACATTCATCCCTTGGGAGACTCGGTAAGGCTTCCATGTCTTTTAACCACTCCAGATAGACCTCATCCCCCAAAGGGTCTTTTTCCTCTCTATCATCATCATGGGATTTTACCAACACTTGTGCTAGTGAAGAACCATGGGCTTCTCTAGTTGCCTTTGCCTTAACAATTGATTCCACCACATCCACTCGATACACGTCCGACCTCTCAACAGGGTGCTTTATTGCTTCAAAGACATTGAAGACTACCTCATCATCTTGCACCCTTAGAGTGAGTTTCCCTTGTCGCACATCTATCAAGGCACCCCCAGTGGCCAAGAAGGGCTTACCCAATATGAGCGGGATCTCGGCGTCTTCATCCATATCAAGCACTACAAAATCCACCGGAAATATGAGCTTGTCCACCTTCACTAACAAGTCTTCGACCACTCCATAAGGATATTTTATAGAACGATCGGCCAGTTGGAGCGACATCCGCGTATCTTTGACTTCTTTGATCCCCAACCTCTTCATCATAGAGAGGGGCATCAAGTTGATGCTTGCCTCTAGATCACATAATGCCTTCCCTAGAGTCATCCCCCCAATGGTGCATGGTATCGAAAAAGAACCGGGATCCTTCAACTTTGGAGGTAGTTTTATTTGAAGAATGGCACTACACTCCTCGGTCAAAGCAACCGTTTCCTCATCCACTATTCTCCGCTTCTTGGAGAGAAACTCCTTCATAAACCGGGCATAAGATGGCATTTGTTCCAGGGCCTCCGCAAATGGAATGTTAATTTGAAGTTTGAGGAAGACATCAAGGAATCTATTGAATTGCTTATTTTGTTGAGGCTTCTTCAATCTTTCCGGATACGCTACCTTCATGTAGGGCGGGAGGTCCTGGGGTTCAACCCACTTCTTCTTTCGGAACTCTTCATCTACAAGTTTCAGCCTTCCCCCTTGCTCCGGTGCCTTGTCACTTGCCAACTCCTCTTTCTCAGGCTGCTCTTCCTCAACATGTGGTTGTTCCGGGGCCTTGTCTTCCTGAGAACTAGTTGCACCCCTGTTAGATCCCAACACCTTACCGCTCCTAATCGTTATGGCATTGCATTGGTTCTTAGGGTTGTTCTCGGTATCACCTGGGAAGGTGCCTGGGAGACGCTCATTTAGTTGCCTTGCGAGCTGAGCAACCTGCGTCTCTAGATTCTGAATTGCCGCCCCTGTATGAGTTGCCAACTTGTCAATGGCTGTGCTTGTATTGATTGACAACTTCTCAACTGCTGCACTCACCTTCTCTATAGCCAACTCCCAAGGCTGCCTTCCACTGTCTGTTATTTGCAACCGATTAGTTCCTGGAAGAGCCTGCTGAGTATTGTGCTGAAGGATTCCAATGTTTGACCTCAGACCCTGTTGAGGTTATTGTTGCCAATTCTGTTGAGGTTGTTGTTTCCCGGTTAGACCACCACTAGCATTACTCCAAGCGAAACCCGGATGGTCTCTCCTCATATACCCCCTATTCTGATTCTGACTGTAGTCATTCTGTCTGTTCCTCTGATAGTTGTTTTGGGGCACGCTGTCATAGAAATTGTGGCATGAGTCCACATGTTCCTGAGAGAAGTTGAACGGACAGCTCCGAGTGTCATGATCTCCATTACAATTTTCACAACCCGGAGGCATTCCCTCGTGTATCGCATTAACCTTCTTATTTCCAGACAAAGCTTCATTCTGCATTTTCAACAGTCTGTTTTGCTCTAGGATGGCTTCCATTGTCGCAGAACTGATTCCACTTGAGGTTTCCCTTCCAAGGTTGTAATCATTATATGACATCTTCTCCAATAATGCCCATCCATCCTCAGCTGATAAATAAGAAAAGGAACCGCCAGCTGCGGCATCACAATTCATCTGATAGCGTCCCCTTAACCCGTTAAAGAAATGTTGAACTTTGGAGACCGGGTCAAAGAAAGCTGAAGGACATCTTCTCAAGAGCACATTGTACCTCTCCCAAGCTTCATTAAAAGTTTCATCCTCTGTCTGTCTGAAAGATGTAACGGCCACTCTTGCTTGTGCCGCTTTCTGAGGAGGAAAATACTTAGTTAGGAACTCCTGTGCCATTTGCTCCCAAGTTCTGATACTGTTCCTATCCAAGCTGTCAAACCAATCGCGAGCGACATCCCTAAGAGAGAGAGGGAATAGCCGCAAGCGAAACTCATCCTGAGAAACACCTCTTGTCCTCTGCAAGTCACAAGCTTCAAGGAAGTGGGTGATGTGCCTGTGAGGGTCTTGTCTGCCACTCCCATCAAACTGATTCTCATGGATATAGGCTGTGACACATCCTTCCACTCTGAAGGAGTCTGTATTGAGGTTACCTCTCACGATGGAAGAATCACAATCACCCAAGTTGGGTAGACTGTACTCGAAGAGAGGCTTGTAACGAGGAGGAGGAGGAGGAGGAGGAGGAGGAGGGTTTTCTTCGGCCATCCTCTCAAGGTTACTCGCTTCAAGCCTCTTTCGCTCCCTGGCTTCTTTCCTTAAGCGCTTCTCGGTCTTGGTGATCTCCGAATCAAAAAGCAAGTCCTCTTGTGGGAGGGTACCTCGCATACAAAAACACGGCAAGACCAAGTGGAATCAAAGAAGTAGAGAGAGATAATAGTAAATAGAAATAAAAATAAAAAATAAAAAATAAAAAATAAAAAATAAAATAACCAAATAATCAAACTTCCCTAAAAATTAGGAAAATTGGTTGTGTCAATCCCCGGCAACGGCGCCAAAAACTTGTTGAGTCACCGGCAAGTGTACCGGGTCGTCGCAAGTAATAAAATAAGCACGGTAAGAATTTACCGAGGTCGAACACAAGGATTGGGGTACCAATTCTACCAATTCGTGGGAAATTAGATACGTTGGTCAAGCGAGGCGAGTGGTTGAGGGAGAGAAAATATAAGGTCTCAATCTAAATTAACAAATATAATAAAATAATTAACTAAAAATATGAAATTAAAATGTCCAAGGTCACAAATCCACCTACCCAATCATGCATACCCAAGTGATGATGAATTCCTCCCTAAGTTCAATTACAATGTCAGCCAGGACCCCCAAATTCTCCTATATCCACTGTCGTGCTCAATAGGACGTATTTGATGATTAGATTAATTACTTACTAGGTCTCATAATCCTAATCATCAAACTCTATTAATTCTTGTTCCCTATAAGGTTGCACCGATCTCCTACTCACTCTTGTGCAATATTCGACCGATGATCCCAATTCAAGTTCTAAAACGCAAATTGCCTCCTAAGCCTCATCACGTTTAACTAGTTAATCACGCATGCATATGATCAACACAATCAAATCAGAATTGGAAAACATTAATTGAGAAAAGGGAGAAAGACATACATCACATCGAATCTACACCGCCACTGGTGGCTTCATTGTTCCCTCAGACGAGGGGATTAGTTCCTCATGCTCATAGACAAATAATCGGACATAACCACCATGGTAAAATAAGAAAAAGAAAAAGGGAGACGCAGCTCCAAAGAGACAAGAAATCGTCCTAAACGCTACTCTAAACAGTGGCTAAACTACTAGGATTCGGATCTCCCATTCTGATACTGAAACAACAATATATAGAGTTCTGATTCTGCGCTCGCTCGCGAGGCGAACAGCCTCTCGCGAGGCAAACATTAAAATTGGCGCGCATTCAAATTGGACTCTCGCGGGGCGAATTTCAGTTTTGGCTCCATCCTGAGTTTGAATGATCGCGAGGCGAACTGTGATTGGCGAGGCGAGAGCGAAAGGATTACTTCTCTGGCACAGTCAGGCCTTCAGGTTCGCGAGGCGAGCTGGTGACTCGCGAGGAGAGACAGAATTGATGATTATTCTTGATCAAGCGGTCTTCAGGGTCGCGAGGCGAGAATACTTTCGCGAGGCGAGTATCTCCAGAATGGAAATTTCCACTGTTTCTTGACTTTCCTTGACTCTCGGAGCTTCACTTCTAACCTGAAACAATAAAAAGAAACAAAAAGCGTAATTCTATTCAAAATAGACTAAAAACTACTAAAAATGCCTAGAACGAGTCAAAGTCTAACTTAGGAACAAAGCAATGCCAAATTTGGGCGAAAATGAGTTTGAACTCGAATAATTAGCACAGAAACCACAGTCCATCTAGTTATAAAACTAGATAAGCCAGAGGCTTATCACCAAGCGGATAGGAACAGTAGCATACGAGTTGGCTCTCCCTGAGAACGCCAAGATCCACCCGGTCTTCCACATCTCTAAACTGAAGCCGTTCTTTGGAACCCCTCCTACTCAGATCCCTTGATTAGAACCCTCGGTAATAGGGACTTTGGTCGAGCTCCAACCCTCAAGTATTTTGGAGACTCGCTTTGTGTGAACGCCGCAAGGGATACACTGACAGCTATTGGTGTAGTGGGACAGTTTTCCAGCCATGGAAGCCCCTTGGGAAGATGAGGAAAAATTTTCGGAGGCTTACCCTAACTACAACCTCGAGGACAAGGTTGTCTTTGAATGACATGGTAATGATACATATATATATTGTGCACTACTTTCTATTATTTTCTAACAAATCAAATGGAACTTTAATGCTAAAAATGACCTTAGGCTTCAATTTTATTTGTGCGCTCTTAATTATAAGTTTGGCCCCTGAACTGTCAATCCATTGACCAATATGCTTGAGGTTATTTAGTCCGTTCAATTCAATCCAAGACTGAATAGCCTCAAGCTTGAACAATAAAAGTCCAAATATTAAAGACAACCAATATTTGATCCAAGGGAATTACTTTTGTAAACTCTTTTTTTACTTCTCAACCAGTCACTATGATATGGAATGGACATGTAAGTTCCAGCTTTAAATTATTATGATTTACATTTGATTTTGGTTTAATGTTAAAAAATCTCACTATTAATGTGTTAACATAACAAAGCTTTTATGGTTGTTGGATCGTTGTGAACTGAAGGTCGTCACTCTTGGACGGAAACTGATAAAATTCCCTTATAATCATGAGTACATATAGAATTATAGACGCTAGTGGATAACTCTGGGTTGGCACCCCTATTGCACTGCTCGCACTACATTGTGGACAAGGGCTGCTGTCATCTTTTGTCGAGAGATGGTTCAGAAATACCAGTAGTTTCCACTTGTCGTTTGGCGAGATGACGGTTACACTGAATGATGTCTCAAACTTATTGCATATGCCGATAACTGGGGTTCGTTTCTCATACCCCGTCATAGACAAAGTAATGGGGCTGCAGGGGGAGTGAAAAAAGTTGGACCAAGAAACTAGCAAAAAAAAAAAAAATCAAAAATACACCAAAACGAAAGAAGAAAACCGTAAGATCCAAAGTGTTTCCCATTTGCAATGGTGCAATGCCCGAAGGGAGAAAGCTAAGATATGCATATGGGAGAAGAAACATAGATAATGGCCCTAATGAATTAAGTTGAAAAATACTCGTTATAAATTATTACTATTTTAAATTTTAAAAAATAGAGCAAAATAATGTTCCACAAAAAAATATGACATGTGGCTTCAAAAATAAATACAAAATTTTACTGTCATAAATTTTGTTTACTATTTAATATTTAAACAATAGGTCAACAAAATGTTCAAAAAAAAATAGAGTTAATTTATATACTCGTGAAAGGATAATATGACATAAAATATTTTGACAAATCACATTATTATCTTATTATTAAAAAAAAACACAGCAAAGTTTAATGAAAACTTACCAACATAACAACTAATCAAAAAATATGATACCAAATTTACATATATATATTCACAATTATTTTAAGGATTAACAAAAAAAAAATAAGAAAAAAATTGGGACCCAACTCAACAGATTCTTTTAAAAAAATCTTACCATAAAAATATTAAAATATAATAATATATATATATATATATATATATATATATATATATATATATATATATATATATATATATATATATAAAACAAAAAAAACAATTCAAAACCCACACAAAAAGCAAACCACTAAAAAACAAACCAAACATTAACCATGCAAAATTACACATAAAACCACATCAAATATGAGATAACATCAATAATTTTTATAGATATATATTAAAAATTTAAAAAAAACTGATATATATATATATATATATATATATATATATATATATATATATATTGATACCAAATGAAAAATACTTACATCTACCATACTTGCTATCATAAATGAAAGATACGTGGGGTGGGGTTTAATTTTATATTTTTATACATATTATATATATTAGGTTTAATTATTGAGTTGGTCCCTCAACTATTGGGGAATCTTCAATTAGGTCCTTGAACTAAATTTTTTTCTAATTAGGTCCCTGAACTTATATAAAAGTTTCGATTGGGTCCCTAAACTAAAAAGTTTCTAATTGGGTCCCTGAACTTATATAAAATTTTCAATTAGGTCCCTAAAGTAAAAATGTGACTATATAAAATAAAAATTAATAAAATGAGATGAAATTTAGGAAAAAAAATATTGTTTGACTTAATAATAAAATGACAAAAGATGGATTTGAGAGACAAAATTTAGTTCTTGAAATGATAATAACAAAATAATGAAATGTGAAATTGCGATAGAAAATCCATGTTTATAACAAAATATTAAGAGATTCAACATATAAAACTCAATTAAAAAATATAAATAAAATAAAATTAACCTCAATTAAAAACAAAGTTATTGTTTGAAATATTAAATAAAATAAAGAATCTAGTTAAGTAAATATCACATCTTAGTTTGATTGTCAATTTTATTTTGAGATATTTGATTTATTTTATTATTTATTATGTTATTAATTTTTTGATCAGTTTTATAGCTTAATATTTTGTTATAAAACATGAATTTTCTAGCACAATTTCATATTTCATTGTTTTCTTATTATCATTTTAACTAAATCTCATATTCATTTATTTTTATTTAATTATTATGCTAAAAAATAGTTTTTCTCACTAAGTTTATTTTTTATTATTATTATTTAAAATAGTGAATTTTTCCTCTCATATTCATCTTTTGTCATTTTATTATTATGTCAATTAATATTATTTTTTAAAATTTCATCATTTATCATTTTATTATTTTTATTTTATATATTGACATTTTTACTTTATGGACCTAATTAAAATTTTATTTAAGTTCAGGGGCCCAATTAGAAAAATTTTAGTTTAGGGACCTAATTGAAATTTTTATATAATTTCAAGGACCTAATTAGAATTTTTTTAGTTTAGGGTCCTAATTGAAAATTCTCAAATAATTCAGGGACTAACTCAACAATTAAACCTATATATTATTATATTATGAGAATTGAATGGATGGCTTGTTATAAAATAAAATAAAATTTGGATGGATGGCCCAACTTTTTATAACCCGTGCTGCTACTATTTATTTAGTCTGCAAAGGTTGGCCCAATATCTTTTATTAAAGAATGGTAGTGAAAAACCTAGCATCGTCACACATATTGTGGCAGCTCCTTCCCTTTTTATGTTTCAATTCTTCTTCTTCATCTCTTCCTCTCATACACTGTCGTGGTCTGCTTCTACTCGATCTCCACTCTGTCGTGCATTGCTTTGTCGCGCCCGCTTTGCCGCTCCGCCGTGCGTCGCCCCTTGCTCCGGTGTCTCCATTATGCGCATCCAAATCTCCTCTTGCAACGGTCTAGACCGTCGCATGACCGGTTTTGAGCCTGTTCAATGGTTCTGGCACCGGTTCCACGCAAGGACGGTTTTGGGTGTTAACCGAACCGCCCTAGGTCCCAGGTCCCGGTCGAACAGGCCGGTCCGGCACGATTTTAACTACCTTGTTTAGAAGTAAGGTTTACAAAACCAGACCAGCCATCGAAGCGGTGAGGCAGCGCGGTTCAGGGTTCAATGGTCCAACTGAGGTTGAACCGGTTATAATTAATTAATATTATTTTAATTTTTAATATAATATTTGTAACAATATTAAATAAAAAACAACATAACAACTAAAATTATTAAGCACAATTTTTTTATTTTGAAATTAAACTAAATAAGTGTAAAGATATATGTTAAAATCATCTTCATAGGGAAAGTCAACCCAAAATCTACAACCAGCCCTGTTAGAAAACAAAAGAATTAGGTTTTGGCTAGGATGACCCAAATCCTTTTATACTAACTTTTTTTTTATGAAACCGGTCCAGACCGGTCCACAACCTGTTTTACCGGTTTTGAACCGGTTCGACAGTTCTGAGACCGGTTTCAAGCAAGGCCGGTTCTTAAGGTCAACCGAACCGGCCTAGGTCCCGAGTCTCGGTTAAACCGGTCGGACCGGTCCGGTCCGATTTTGTAAACCTTGTTTAGAAGTGACACTTGCAGAGGCAATTACTGAGACACACACTGCTAGAGGTGCATGTGTTCATTTTAGTTGGCTGCAGGATGTCTACCGGATGCAGGTGCAACAAGGGCATTTGGATAATCCACAATCTTATTTAGAAACTAAACATCCAGCTTCTCTTTATAATGGACTTCTCACAATGTCACCGGCAGCGAACCGCCCACGTCGCCGCAATCCGAACACTTCACTAGACCATTCAATCGGGTAGGAGCGACGGGCGGTGTGTGCAAGGGAAGTAGTCAACGCGAGCTGATGAATCGCGCTTGATTGGAATTCCTCGTTGAAGACCAACAATTGCAATGATCTATCCCTGTCACAATGAAATTTCAAAGATTACCTGGGCCTGCCGGCCAAGGCTATAGACTCGTTGAATACATCATTGTAGCGCGCATGCGGACCAGAACATCTAAGGGCATCACATACCTGTTATTGCCTCAAACTTCCGTGGCCTGAGCGGCCATAGTCCCTCTAAGAAGTTGGTCGTGGAGGGTTACCTCCACATAGCTAGTTAGCAAGCTGGGGTCTCGTTCGTTAACGGAATCAACTAGACAAATCACTCCACCAACTAAGAACGGCCATGCACCACCACTTATAGAATCAAGAAAGAGCTCTTAGTCTATCTTCTCTATGCACAAATGATTTTGAAAAATGTAACACGTCAGAAATACAACAAATGTTATCAAGATTAGTACAACTAAGTTCTAGAAAAATTATTCTTACTTCTCCATCTGTTCCCTTATTACTTGTTAGGTTCACTTCCCCAAACACCTTGGTAACATAGTCTTTCCATGTCTGGTTTCGAAAACCCACAAAACACAACCTTAAAAAAAAATTCTCACCAAAAATTAGAGCCCAACCTTAATTATGGAACACCATTGAAACTTTGATGTGTTCCAGAAATTAAATTCCATAACCATAAAAATTGTATTCCGGAAATTAGAATCCAGAAGTCTTTTTTTTCGTTCTGGAATTTAATTTCTGAAATCGAAGTTTCAACAATGTGTTCCAGATTTCAAATACTGGAAGTAATTAAAATATGATCTGCAAATTAAATTCAAGAACCAATGAAAACTGTATTTTAGAATTTAGATTATGGAACTTAATTTCATTTATATTCCAGAAAGTAATTTCTGGACTTCAATTTTTAAGTTATGAAATTTTATTTCCAGAACAAATCAATGTTTCAATAACAAGTTCCGGATTTTAATATGCGAAAGTAGAATAATGACTTCCAGAGATTAATTTCCGGAACACCGAAATCTGATTTCTTGAAATTAATTACTGAAAAGTAAGAAACCTATTCATATCAACAAGTTACAAACCTGGTGTTAGGAGTGAATTTTAAAATGTGAGCTTTCGTTAGATAGATAGAAAGAGGCTACATAAAAATTGAGAAAGAAGTCCCAAAATTGATATATACTGTTTTGGCTAAAAGAAAGTTGACAAGTGCTAAGTCGACATATGGAAAGTTGATAGAAAAAAATGACATAAAGAGGAATGTCGAATTCAGAAGATTATAGAAGAATTGACAAGTGTGGAGTTGACAAGAAGTTCCCCAGTTGGCATGTCAGACAAACAAGGCCGTCGAAAAGAAAAACTTGGGGCGCATCTGTTAGGGGTGAAATTTCTGATTATTGACGGATGCATTTTGATAGGCTGACGAAGGAATCAGAGTAATGACTAATATTTTCTAAGTATTGAAAATATTTAGTTGACAAGAAAATACGGGTCGAAGAAAGGATAAATTGACAACCAAGCTTTTTGACAAAGTATTAAGAAGAGTTGTCAAATGTACAGAGAAGTGTGAAAAATGGCTAAGTCCTCAAGACTGACAAGGCATTAGCAAGATAAGCTATCAAGCAGCCAGACCGTCGAAGGCAATCAAGTTGATGTGGAGCGGTTCAAGAAATTGAGCAGTTATCAGAGTTGTTTGACAATCAGTTTAAATTTGAAATTTAGAGAACTGCCAAGATACGTGGCAGCCATTTAGATAGGAAGTTACTACTATGTAGTTATTTTATTTGCCTATAAATACCAGTTATTACAATGTAATAGAGGTTGGAACTTGAAACATCCTACACGTCTCGAACACATAGTAGACTGACGGATTAACTCAAGTACTCCTTCCACCCTGTTATCATCAATACAATGTTCAATTTCAATACAATATTGGTTCATTTCCTTCAAGTTATTCATATACTTTCTAGTTTATTCATCATGTTCTTCATAGTGTTCTTACACTTCTTTATTTTACTGCCATCAATATTGTGATGGCGGATTCATCTTATTTCTGTGTTAATTTTTATTAACTTTTAATATTTCTTCAATAGTTCTTCATGCATTTTCCGGTTTATTTATAATCATCTTCAAGATATTTCTTTAAACTTCATTATTTTTCTATAAATTAATACTTTTTTAATCCAGTTTTCCTTTACTCTAATATTATAAATAGTTCCTAGTTTTTGATATCTTTTACTTAAATTAACATTTTCATTCGTTTCAATTCAATTTTCCAGAAATTGTTCTTCATCAACTTTAATAAATAAATAATACCTTTTCAATATTAATTCATTTGTAGTGTTCTTACATTTCAAATCTAAATTTTACTTCATGCCAAGTATTCATATTTAATGACTTAGTATTTCAGAAACTATTTCCATTATCTAGGGAGGTTACTTGATATACATCCTACACATCTCGATCACACAGCAGATTGACGGATTACATTCAAGTATTCCCTCCATCCTTCTTATTTTAATACTATGGCAAACTTCAATGCCATTTTCATCCTTTTTGTTCAAGTTCTTTACTTGTTCCTTTTAATTTCCAGTATTTCTCTCAAGTTCATATTTTAAGTTTATTTTACTTCTTGCAAGTAGTGTCATTTAGATCTTTCTTTACTTAACTTTCCTTTCAAACTTCAGTTTCTTTTCGTTATAAACTCAGTACGATTAGGAAGTTATTTTCAATTAAATAACTATCTTTTTCTTTTAATTTCAAACTTATCTTTTAAAGCATGAATCATTTATTGTCAAAACTCATTATTGACAATGCTTTATACCTTTTTGACAAATTTATATAATCGTTTGACACCAAGTCTTTGCTAGCATTTCCTAATTTGGCTTTAATTGTCAAATTTGTACTTGGCAGACTATTCATACATGCATTCTGACGAGATTACCGCATAACTCGTAGGTCCCACACTCATCTGATCTATAATTATTTGTCACGAAGGAATTTTTGGACACCAACCAAAAACCAACGTTAACAAATTGGCACGCCCAGTGGGACGAGTTTAGAGTAACTCGTACAGTGTCACAAATTTGACATACAAATTTATTTGTATGCGTCTACGGAGTGGAAAGGTGGTTCAAACATCATCTATTTCCCAAAACTCTGTGAAGATGAGTAGTGCAAGTGATGCAGGCATAGTAGGCACTAACGCCGCTGCGTCAACGGTGGATGCTATTGCACCAGTTGACAATATTCCTACAACCAGGGCTAACGCTACTAATGCAGGGAATAATAGCACTAATAGTTTAGGTGCGAGAAGAGGCGTTTCTTACGCTCAAGTTGTCAATAGATTTGATGAAGTTGGCCAAGGAACACTCCCATCACCAACTTCCCCGATTTTAAAACAAATAAATCCACCAACTACCGGATTGTCTCCACGAAGTGTAGTGAATTCAAACCCAAGAGGGACTACGCAACCTTTGTCACAACCTTTGTATGGGATGCCTTATGGTTCGACTGCTGTCAATCCAAATACCCCATTTTCATACATACCATATCCAAATGGAATGACGATGGCTGCCCATGCATCTGGATAGGCAGGACCATCGACTGGGGGGCAAATTCCCAGTCATGCGAATGGGATAACAGGGTCAATGGTAGTAACCCATTCTCGACAAGAGCAACCAGTAGTAAGGCCACATATATCCCCACTAAGACAACCCCCGCAAAATATTTTTGGTATGTCAGATGCTACATTAGCCAATGTTCGACAACAAATTGACTCTAGTAACCATGACATGGTGAATACATTTACTCAACAAATGAGTACAGTGATTACGCCATTAATGGAAAACACGAATAATGCATGCTTGACATTGGCGAATGAGATACGTATGTTAAATAGAGCCTTGGGCGTTGTAGCCCCAGATGATAACCAAAATACCAATAGAAATCTCAATAGAAATGTCAATAGGAATTATAATCAACCACAGGGTGAACAACCACAAGTTATACAACTTGACGGATCTGAACAAGATGACGAACGGCCACAGCCCCATCGTCGGATTCCTTTGAGACGTGGAAATGTACATGTTCTACAACCAGAGGAAGACGGAGATTTTGTCATAAACCAAGGTGCTTTTGGAGCGTTTCGTTAAAACGTTCTAAGCCAAAATGTAAACCAAGTTTTCGAGCAGGCATTGAATAGATTTGGTTTTAATATAGGTTATGCCAATCAACCATTTTTTGCATCGGCATTTCTTGATTGGGTCCAACAGGTAGAAATGCCTCGAGGATACAAAATACCCAAGTTGTCAAAATTTTCAGGAGAGAGTGGAGAGTCAACAGTTGAATACATTGCCCGATATACAATCGAGTTGGGAGATTTGGCTTTAGAAGAGGGACTAAAGATGAAGTTCTTTCCTAGTTCGTTGACTAAGAATGCTTTTTCTTGGTTTTCAACTCTAAGGCCTAATTCCATACATTCCTGGAATCAATTAGAGTGGAGTTTTCATGATCAATTCTTTAGGGGTGACCTAAAGATAGGATTGACAACCTTATTTAGCATTAAGAGGATGAATAACGAGTCTGTCGATGACTACCTTGCCCGATTTCGTCAAATGAGGAGTTGTTGCTTCACCCCTATCCCTGAGGCAGAAATAGTGAAGATTGCTGCTGGGGATCTAGATTATCACATCAGGAAGAAATTGGTCAACCAACATCTAATTGACGTTGCCCAATTAGGAGACAAAGTCCGACAAATTGAACAATTGAAAGCCGAAAAGGTTTTCAAGCAGAAGAAATTCCTCAAAAGAGAAAAGATTAACTTTGTCGGATGCAGTGAATCCGACGAGGAAGGCAACGATTATGAGGAATATGAGGTAGATTACGTTGAATTAAAAAATGGTCCACCATATATATTTGATAGGCGTGGATTCCGGCAAGTGTACCGGATTCGTCGTCAAGTAATAAAAAGATCGATCCCACAGAGACAGTGATCTCAAACAACAATTAATTATTAAATCAATTAAACAGGACTGTATAAAAATAGGATTTGGAAAATATTTGATTTTTGTAATAAGAACTAACTAGAAAATCAGATATTTAAGAACGCAATCAATTAAAAGAGGAAAGTAAATCAATTTGGGGTTTTTCAGATAAAAAGGGATTCCTAGGAATTGTGTTACCAACAAGATTGTTCATGTTACCAAATTGACTACCCTTGTTAATTATCAAAATTTCTTTGAAGGCGACTTTATCCTAAATAAGTTAATGCTCCCTCTCGGGTTACAAAAAACGTGCCCAATTAAACCAATCCCTACTCTCGTGGTAATTGAATTTAGATTGAACCCTTTAAGCTTTGTGACAATTCGTTAATCCTCAAAGGACCGCTTCTAACTCTCGTGATTTAAGTCCTAAGTCTGATTCCTATAGATCCAATACCTAAGTTCACCGCTAGGTTCCTCCTTAGAGTATCTATGACATGCAAATAAGTGGCCACCGAATTTACAAGTAATTAAAGCAATAGAAATCAGATCTAAAGCAAAATTGAAATTAACAAAGGGAAAACATCAATTCATAACATAAAACAAATCTTGGGCATAGCCCCAATCCCTAGAAATAAAGCTACTACTCAAGCATGGCCATGGTGATGGCAAGCTTGATTAACATAAACATAAATGAAAACCTAAGAGAAGAGGAGGAGAAGAAGAAGAGAAGTCCAAATTTTGCCTAACGTAGCAGCCCAAAAAGTCCCTTCAAGTCTCCCTATTTTCGAGCATAAGTGCTCTATTTATAGATTAGGGTGACTTGAATCCCAAGAAATCACAATTTCAGATCAAATCAGTTTCTAAAGATCCATATATCACACGTCACGGCCGTGATGGCCATCACGGCCAGGCCGTGACGGGTTCTGCCTTGGAGGTTGCATCACTGGTTGGTCCGTCACGGCCGTGACCACCATCACGGCTTGGCCGTGATCAGTTCTGCCTGTGAGGGTCTGGTTCAATTGGCATGTCACGGTCGTGATGGACATCACGGGCTGGCAGTGACCAGTTCTGACTTTTCCATTCTTTCTTTTCAGCTATACTCGATCATTATCGTGATGGTTGTCACGGCTAGGCCGTGATGGTCTCTATTTGGATCATTTTCTTTACTTTTCAAGCCCCATCTTCATGCAAGCTCCATCATGGTTAATCTTGAGCATTTTAATCCTCAATTCCTACACACAAACACCACAAAACCGTCTTACCCGTTCCACGGTAAAAACTAACAAAAATCAAATTAAAAACGCCTAAACTACATGAAAATGCATGTAAAATGTCAATAAAATATGAGGTGAAATCACACTCATCAAACTACCCCAAGCTTAAGACTTTGCTTGTCCTCAAGCAATCACTAAGGCCAGTCAAGATAAACAATCAGAGCATGGATAGTGAACCAAGAACCCCAGTAACTAATCCAAGTAACAGGCATATTCAATAAGTACCCAAGAGACAATCAATTTCAAGTTCAATTAGAAGCATAGGTTCCCTAAATTCACATCTCTCACTAATTTGGGCACTCTTCTCACCTCACTTGAGTGTTTAAGGGTATATGACAATTCCCTCAATTTCCTCAAGGAAGGTATTATACCATAAGCTTGACTATTAACCGAATCTCCACTTTATTAATGAAAACACATAAGAATCAAGAGGTCTTTTATTTTGGTTGTAAGGGGGCCATGGGATTAATTGTTAGGTGGGGATATCAAGAAAAGGAAAATTCAAGAAGGCTAAACAAAATATCAAACATTGCAAAGCATGACAACCTTCTAAAATACATTTTTGGGCTTTAGTTCACTTTTACACCTTTCTTTCTTTCTTTTTTCTTTTCCCCTTTTATTTTATTTCTTACTTTCTTTTTCTCATCCCCTTCTCCACTTTCTTTTTGTTTATTTCATTTTATTTATTTGGAGAAGGGGAGATTTTCAACTTAAGAAAAATATTTTCTAATTTTCTCATCCCACAATTTATTTTTCAAACTACCTTTTTACCCTTTTTACAATACTTTAAAAGGTGTCATACCAAGCATTATTCATCAAAATATTTCATGGTACCAAGAAAAGTATTTTATTCTTTTAGGCTCAAAATTGGGTAGCTAAGGGGTAGCATTTAATCAATCAAAGCTCAGATGACCAGAAAAATACCTAGTGCCTCATTCATTTTCAAATATGTTTTCAAAAAAATTTTAAGTTTCAAAATCGTTTCAGGTCAAGTTCTAGAGAATACAATCTAAGAGGAATAAAACACTCAATCACAAAGAATGGGGTAGATTTAGTGAGTACCCCTTTTAGACTCAAAAATCTCACATTTAGTAGTTTAAAATCAATGAGAAACGCAAATCCAAGGAACCATGTGTTAATTATCAACTATCAAAAGATCATCTCAAGCATTTTTATTTTTAGCCTTATCACAAGAATACAAAAATTGGGTTCAAAATTTCACTATCTCAATTTATTTGGCACCAAGTTCTTACAATTTGATGCATAATCTAAGCAAGGGGTAATCTAATCATGTGATTATGCAAAACTATGCCTATATACATGAAAAATGCAAAAATGCAAAAATACCCCTACCCCAAGCTTAAAAACTTACATTGTCCCCAATGTAAATGATCAAGTTGGAGAGAGGAGAAAAATGGAATAACTCACCGAGGTGGTAAAGGGTGCTGGCTCACATGCCAATGAAAGAGATGCTGGAAAATCTGTCACGACCGTGATGCTCATCACGGCTAGGCCGTGATCAATTCTGGTCTATAGGAGCTGGCCTGTCACGGACGTGACTTCCATCACGGCTAGGCCGTGATACATTCTGATCTTCAGGGTCCTTCTCATCACGCCCGTGATGGATATCACTGCTGGGCCGTGATCCTTTCTGATCTTCTTTGGTTAGCTAATCACGGCAGTGACCACTGTCACGGCTTGGGCGTGATGACTTCTAACTTTATTTTTTCTTGCCTTTTTGCTCTTACTGCTTTCATAACCTGAAAATACTTGGCAAAACCATCAATTAGTGATCTTTATTCTCTTAATCTACTCAAATTATTCAAAAACAAAATTCAAAAACAAATGGAAAAGGGAAAGAAAACTTGGGTTGCCTCCCAAGAAGCGCTTATTTACGGTCTTAAGCTTGACCATACTTCTTTCAATCAACCGGGGTCGGCTGGGCTTGAAAGTGCAAGAACACCTCTCTTCCATGGAAGTCCTTCAAAGTGTCAATTTTGTTCATATGGCCAATTGCGCTTTCGCTTTGCTCTCTTCACTCTGAGTTTCATGGCCTTACTCCCTCCCGGCGGAAGTTTTATCTCCACATGAGGAGCAATTCCAACTTCATCACCATTTGGTGCATCATTTGTCTTGCAAAGCTTCGGAGTTGCTTCCATGTTAAGCTCTTCCTTCACCTCTGGAGACATTATATCGATCTTGCACACATGACTCTCAAAAGGAAGGTTGTTATATGAGTTATTCAAATCAAAATCTACCCTACCTTCCTCTACATTTAAAGAGAGCTTGCCATTTTTTACGTCTATTATCGCTCCAGCTGTGGCCAAGAATGGCCTTCCAAGAATGATAGGGAATTTAGAATTCCTGTTCATATCCAATACCATGAAGTCGGTAGGAATGAAAAATTTCCCTACCTTTATGGGAACATTCTCTAGTATGCCTAGAGGAGTTTTAGTTGAGCCATCCGCAAATTGTAAAGAGAACTTGGATGGGCTCAATTTCTTGGTTCCTATCCTCTCAAAGATAGTAAGCGGCATCAAACTTGCACTAGCCCCTAAGTCACATAAATCTTGGTCTATTTTCACTTCTCCAATTGAGCAAGCAATAGAGAAACTTCCTGGATCTCTTAGTTTAGGAGGCATATTAGTTTTTATCATGGCATTATGCTCCTTAATCAAGGTCTTAGTTTCTATTTCTACTTGCTTTTTCTTGACCAACCTTTGTGGGAAAGGTATTGGGGGTTAGTAAGGTGGCGGAGGGACATACTTTTGCTCTATCTCTTCATCTTCGCTCATGTCCTCCTCACATTCCACATCCTTCTCAACTACCCCAAGCTTATCATCCCTCAAGTATATAGCATTACAGTGCTTATTGGGATTAACTTCGGGTTGTCCTGGGAATGTACCCTTAGTTCTGGTATATGTACTAGCTTGTTGGGTAATCTGAGTTTCTAACATCTTATTATGGATGACTAAGTTATCTACCTTAGATGCTAACTCTTTTATTGCCTCATTGGCTGCCCTACCTTGTTGCCTAAACTCTTCATTTTTTTTTTCAACAAAATTTTTCAGAAGAGACTCGAGTCTAGACTTTTGTACCTGAGGATACCCCGATGCGGGTTTCCTATTACCTTGGCCTTCCTGGAATTCATGGTTCAACGTGTTGTTGTAGTTCCCGTAGGAGAGCTAAGGACTGTTCTTCCTTCCTTGGTTGTAAGAATTTGGGGGAACATAGTTTGGCAACTTCGGGTTCGTGTCATAGAAATTGTGACAAGAATTCACTTGTTCCCCTGAAGCACCGGATCCAGGAGCAATACCACGTGGGCACTCCATTATGTCATGTCCCTGCATTCCACAAATCTCACAAACAATATTAGTAGCACCTATTGAACTCACATTAGCCTTTTCAAGCTGATCAAAGCGTTTATTCAATGAGTCAAATTTAGACATAATAAGATCAGTGCTATTCATTTCAAACTTACCCCCCAAAATCTTTTTCGGGTTATTACCTCTTTCCGAACCCCATTGGTGGTAGTTGGTGGCTACGTTTTCAATGATATTGAACGCTTCAGTCAGAGGTCTATTCATAAAGGCTCCACCAGCTGCGGAGTCAAGTGACACCTTCGAAGAGTAATCCAATCCGTTGTAGAAGGTATGCACTAACAACCACCTCTCGAGCCCATGATGTGGGCAGGATTCCAGCAATCCCTTGTAACGATCCCAAGCTTCAGATAAACATTCTCCATCCTTTTGGAAGAAGCCGGTGATCTGGGTTCGTAGGTAAGCAGTCTTGGATGGAGGGAAGAATTTCTCCAAGAATGCCTTCTCCAGTTGGTCCCAAGTTGACAACGTATTAGCGGGCACTTGCTTCAACCAAGCCTTTGCCTTTCCAGTAAGAGAGGAGGGGAATAACCTCAAGCATATAGCATCAATCGAGGCACCATGAATTCTAATTTCATCGGTGAACTCCAAGAATGTCTCCACATGATCAGTCGGGTCCACCAAGGCTAATCCTCCGAATTGATGTTGCCTAATCATGCTAATTAGCATAGGCGGTATAGTGTAGTTCTCCGCCTCGATTTCTGGCCTAGCAATCCCAGTTCGCAAACCCCTAGCATTTGAGGGTACGTAGTCCTTCAGTGGTTGGTATCTGGTAGATTCGTCATAAGTGGAATGGGAATCAACCTCTCCCTCTCTATTTGTAGTCTCCTACGTCTATGAAAGGTCCTTTCGATTTCGGGGTCGACTTCAATAAGGTTTCCAAGACTTAGGGATCTTTGCATAAAAGAGAAAAACACCTATAAGAGAGCGATAGATAATCTAGAAAGAAAAGGAGATAAATGAGAAAAAAAAAGTTTTTTTATATAAAAAAACAATTAAAACGAAAAAGCCCAGAAAAATCAATTTAAAAATTTAATTGAGATTCAAGAAAGCACGGTTCCGGGCAACGGCGCCAATAACTTGATAGGACTGGATTCCGGCAAGTGTACCGGATTCGTCGTCAAGTAATTAAAAGATCGATCCCACAGGGACTGTGATCTCAAACAACAATTAATTATTAAATCAATTAAACTGGACTGTATAAAAAAAGGATTTGGAAAAGATTTGATTTTTGTAATAAGAATTAACTAGAAAATCATATATTTAAGAACACAATCAATTAAAAGAGGAAAGTAAATCAATTTGGGGTTTTTCAGATCAAAAGGGATTCCTAGGAATTATGTTACCAACAAGATTGTTCATGTTACCAAATTGACTACCCTTGTTAATTATCAAAATTGCTTTGAAGGCGAATTTATCCTAAATAAGTTAATGCTCCCTCTCGGGTTACAAAAACCGTGCCCAATTAAACCAATCCCTACTCTCGTGGTAATTGAATTTAGATTTAACCCTTTAAGCTTTGTGACAATTCGTTAATCCTCGAAGGACCGCTTCTAACTCTCGTGATTTAAGTCCTAAGTCTAATTCCTATAGATCCAATACCTAAGTTCACCACTAGCTTCTTCCTTAGAGTATCTATGACATGCAAAGAAGTGGCCACCGAATTTATAAGTAATTAAAGCAATAGAAATCAGATCTAAAGCAAAATTGAAATTAAGAAAGGGAAAACATCATTTCATAACATAAAACAATTCTTGGGCAGAGCCCCAATCCCTAGAAATAAAGCTACTACTCAAGCATGGCCATGGTGATGGCAAGCTTGATTAACATAAACATAAATGAAAACCTAAGAGAAGAGAAGAAGAGGAAAAAGAGAAGTCCTAATTTTGCCTAAGGTAGCATCCCAAAAAGTCCCTTCAAGTCTCCCTATTTTCGAGCCTAAGTGCTCTATTTATAGATTAGGGTGACTTGAATCCCAAGCAATCACAATTTCAGATCAAATCAGTTTCTAAAGATCCATATATCATGCGTCACGACCGTGATGGCCATCACGGCCAGGCCGTGACGGGTTCTGCCTTGGAGGTTGCTTCACTGGTTGGTCTGTCACGGCCGTGACCACCATCACGGCTTGGCCGTGATCAATTCTGCCTGTGAGGGTCTGTTTTAGTTGGCATGTCACGGCCGTGATGGACATCACGAGCTGGCCGTGACCAGTTCTGACTTTTCCATTCTTTCTTTTCAGCTTTACTCGATTATGGCCGTGATGGGCTCAGTTTGGCTCATTTTCTTTACTTTTCAAGCCCCATCTTCATGCAAGCTCCATCTTGGTTAATCTTGAGCATTTTAATCCTAAATTCCTGCACACAAACACCACAAAATCGCCTTACCCGTTCCAAGGTAAAAACTAACAAAAATCAAATTAAAAATGCCTAAACTACATTAAAATGCATGCAAAATGTCAATGAAATATGAGGTGAAATCACACTCATCAAACTACCCCAAGCTTAAGACTTTGCTTGTCCTCAAGCAATCACTAAGGCCAGTCAAGATAAACAATCAGAGCATGGATAGTGAACCAAGAACCCCAGTAACTAATCCAAGTAACAGGCATATTCAATAAGTACCCAAGAGACAATCAATTTCAAGTCCAATTAGAAGCATAGGTTCCCTAAATTCATATCTCTCACTAATTTGGGCACTCTTCTCACCTCACTTGAGTGTTTAAAGGTATATGACAATTCCCTCAATTTCCTCAAGGAAGGTATTCTACCATAAGCTTGACTATTAACCGAATCTCCACTTTATTAATGAAAACACATAACAATCAAGAGGTCTTTTATTTTGGTTGTAAGGGGGGCATGGGATTAATTGTTAGGTGGGGAAATCAAGAAAAGGAAAATTCAAGAAGGCTAAACAAAATATCAAACATTGCAAAGCATGACAACCTTCTAAAATACATTTTTGGGCTTTAGTTCACTTTTCCACCTTTCTTTCTTTTCTTTTTCTTTTCCCCTTTTATTTTATTTTATTTTATTTCTTACTTTCTTTTTCTCATCCCCTTCTCCACTTTTTTTTTGTTTATTTCATTTTATTTATTTGTAGAAGGGTAGATTTTCAACTTAAGAAAAATATTTTCTAATTTTCTCATCCCACAATTTATTTTTCAAACTACCTTTTTACCCTTTTTACAATACTTTAAAAGGTGTCAAACCAAGAATTATTCATCAAAATATTTCAAGGTACCAAGAAAAGTATTTTATTCTTTTAGGCTCAAAATTGGGCAACTAAGGGGTAACATTTAATCAATCAAAGCTCAGATGACCGGAAAAATACCTAGTGCCTCAATCATTTTCATATATGTTTTCAAAAAAAATTTAAGTTTCAAAACGGTTTCAAGTCAAGTTCTAGAGAATACAATCTAAGAGGAATAAAACACTCAATCACAAAGAATGGGGTAGATTTAGTGAGTACCCCTTTTAGACTCAAAAATCTCACATTTAGTAATTTAAAATCAATGAGAAACGCAAATCCAAGGAACCACATGCTAATTATCAACTATCAAAAGATCATCTCAAGCATTTTTATTTTTAGCCTTATCACAATAATACAAAAATTGGGTTCAAAATTTCACTATCTCAATTTATTTGGCACCAAGTTCTCACAATTGGATGCATAATCTAAGCAAGGGGGTAATCTAATCATGTGATTATGCAAAACTATGCCTATATACATGAAAAATGCAAAAATGCAAAAATACCCCTACCCCAAGCTTAAAAACTTACATTGTCCCCAATGTAAATGATCAAGTCGGAGAGAGGAGAAAAATGGAACAACTCACCGAGGTGGTAGAGGGTGCTGGCTCACATGCCAGTGAAAGAGATGCTGGAAAATCTGTCACGGCCGTGATGCTCATCACGGCTAGGCCGTGATCAATTCTGGTCTATAGGAGCTGGCCTGTCACGGACGTGACTTCCATCACGGCTAGGCCGTGATACATTCTGGTCTTCAAGGTCTTTCTCATCACGCCCGTGATGGATATCACTGCTGGGCCGTGATCCTTTCTGGTCTTCTTTGGTTAGCTAATCACGGCCGTGACCACCGTCACGGCTTGGGCGTGATGACTTCTGACTTTATTTTTTCTTGCCTTTTTGCTCTTACTGCTTTCATAACCTGAAAATACTTGGCAAAACCATCAATTAGTGATCTTTCTTCTCTTAATCTACTCAAATTATTCAAAAACAAAATTCAAAAACAAATGGAAAAGGGAAATAAAACTTGGGTTGCCTCCCAAGAAACGCTTATTTACGGTCTTAAGCTTGACCTTACTTCTTTCAATCAACCGGGGTCGGCTGGGCTTGGAAGTGCAAGAGCACCTCTCTTCCATGGAAGTCCTTCAAAGTGTCAATTTTGTCCATATGGCCAATTGCGCTTTCGCTTTGCTCTCTTCACTCTGAGTTTCATGGCCTTACTCCCTCCCGGCGGAAGTTTTATCTCCACATGAGGAGCAATTCCAATTTCATCACCATTTGGTGCATCATTTGTCTTGCAAAGCTTCGGAGTTGCTTCCATGTTAAGCTCTTCCTTAACCTCTGGAGACATTATATCGATCCTGCACACATGACTCTCAAAAGGAGGGTTGTTATATGAGTTAGTCAAATCAAAATCTACCCTACCTTCCTCTACATTTAAAGAGAGCTTGCCATTTTTTACGTCCACTAGTGGAAATAATGTAATATACGGGAACTTTTTACGTCTGTTGACCATATGTTTGACGTTAAAAATGAGGCGGTGACAGTTTTGTAAATATCAGAGTTCATTAATTCAATTTTAACGTCAGTTGTTTTAAGGACTGACGTTAAAAGTGAAGTGACTCACTTTTAACGTCAGTTTAATAAACAACTGACGTTAAAAGTGAACCTTTTAACGTCAGTTCTTCATTGAACTTACGTTAAAAGTGAGTCACTTCACTTTTAACTTCTGTTCTTTCATCAACAGTCGTTAAAGGTTATTTTAATAATTTTTTTATCTAGTATACGTACCCTTCCGCATTGCCTTCCTCAAAGTTTCAGTTTCACAATTGCTTTGATGTTTTGTGTTTCTGTTTTGAAAACTAAAATATATGTGCGAAGTATAAGTTGAATCAATAACCCAAACCGGATCTCATTCATGAAGTGTAATACAGACTGATACAGAAGATTGAAAGGGTTTAAAATCCTATAAAAAGTTGCATTGAAAGGGTTTAAAATCCTAAACATTTGTTGAGCCTTCGTTCCCTTCATGGGTGAGCAAGAGAGGAGAGTCGAGCGACTGAGTTTTACAGAGCGGCTGAGCAAGGGTGCACCCGATCTGTTTCAGCAATGGTCTTGGAACTGTCATTTGCTTCCAAAGCTGTCGATTCTCAGGAAAGATGATAAGGTGAGCAACTCACACTATGTGATTTACACAACCTTATCACCCATGTTATGTGATTTACACAACCTCAGAAGTTGTTTGACCATTAAGACAAAGATCTTTGAGTCTAGGAATAGGAAGAAAGAGTGATGAAGTTAATCTCCATGGCAGAGCCATATTGTGAAGCAGAAAATTAAAAGGATGGAAGGAAGCTATTTATAGGAGCAGGGGATGAAGTTATTAAGCTATTCTGATTTTCTTGAAAACTTATCTATAAACTTAATGCTCATTAAGAGGATTAAGTTACAGGGTGCATGGGTAAGTAGCACAGTAGTCAAAGGAATGAATGTTGTTGCGGAAACTTATACACCTTTAACGTCAGTTGTTTAATACAACTGACGTTAAAAGTGGATTAAGTTACAAGGTGCATGGGTAAGTAGCACAGTAGTGAAAGGAATGAATATTGTTGCAGAAACTTATACACCTTTAACGTCAGTTGTTTAATACAACTGACGTTAAAAGTGTTTTTAAAATAAAAAATATTTATTTTTAACATCAGTTTTTTATACAACTGGCGTTAAAAGTGTGATTTTTAATTCAGTATAATAAATAGCTGACGTAAATAATCCTACATATTATAAACGTGCAGAATGAATATTAGAAATAATGTAATATATGGGAACTTGGCAGTCATAAACAAGTTGTGTAAAGAACTATTTGCGTCAGTTGTGTAAAGAACTTGTGTAAATACTAAACAAGTTTATTTTTAATCTTCATTAATTAGCTTGAATTAGTAAACATATTCTATTGAAAATTAAAATAAATAAACACTTAACATAAAAGTGTTATATGTATAATCAAATCGTATCTCATTGAAGCGATTCATAAGTTACAATTACATGATTAAAAGATAAAAAAATTCTGCAACATAGCACTAAAATATTAAAAAGTTTTTGCTTCAACATCAATTTCTTCTCAGTTCTGTCCTCAGAAACTCCATTAATGGATGCATCGATCCCCTCCCTCATTTGAAGTCCTTGATGCTCCATCTGTGCTTTATCCACAGTCGCTTGGGGAGGAGATGGAATAAAGTGAGGGAGTCATATTATGTGATTTACTCAACCTCAAGTTTTTTGACCATTAAGACAGAGACCTTTAAGTCTAGGTATAGGAAGAAATAACAAAAGTCTCAAATGTGATAGAACCATATTGTGAAGGAATATAAAACGCACGAAATATAGAGGAAAAGAAGAGGATGTATTTACAGACTGATACAGAAGAATGGCACTTTATATAGAGAATAGAGTCTCTCTGATTTTCTTGAAAACTAATCTATAAACTTAATGCTCATTAAGAGGATTAAGTTACAAGGTGCATGGGTTAGCACAGTAGTCAAATTAAAGGAATGAATTTTTTCGAATTCGCATAAACTTATACCCTTTTAACGTCAGTTGTCTTCAACAACTGACGTTAAAAGTGCTTTTAAAATAAAAAATATTTATTTTTAACGTCGGTTTTTTAATACAACCGACGTTAAAAGTTTGATTTTTTACTTCAATTAAATAAATAGTCAAAGGAATTAATGTTTTTGGATAAACGTATACACTTTTAACGTCAGTTTCTTAAGACAACTGACGTTAAATATATGACCTTTAACGTCAGTTTTTACAAACAACTGACGTCAAATGTTGTTTTATTTTGGTTTACACCCGCGCGCCTTCTGCACTTCGCTCTGTACGTCTCTTTTCTCTTTTCATCACGCTCACTCCTCAGTCTCACTCTCACTCTCACTCTGCCCTAATCGCGAGCTCATCTCCACCTCAACCACCGCGAGGGCTTCTTCGCCACCACCGTGAGGTACACTCTTAACCCTAACTCTGTCTTTCCATTCATTCTTTGCAATAACTTGACATCTATTTTTACCCTTCCCGCGCACTAACTCTCCTTGTCCCTCTGCTCTCAGTAACCACATCGAACGTTGGCCACCACTCGAGCTCCCCTCCCCACCACCACGCGAGCACCTATTTCTGGTGAGTCTTTAGGGCACATATTTTTATTTTTGGTTTTGAGTGTATGTTGAAACTGTAGTCTCAGTAGTTGAAACTTGAAACCGTGAGTTTGAGTTATTTGGAATGTCTCTATTTTTGGTTTTGAGTGCATGTTGCTCTGCTGATTGATCTGTCACGGCCGTGATACTCATCACGGCTACGCCGTGATCAGTTCTGCCTGTGATGGTCTGGTTCAGTTGGCACGTTACGGCCGTGATGGACATCACTGCCAGGCCGTGACCAGTGCTTGGCAATCTTCAAAAACTATAGTTTTCAATCTTCCGTATTGTCCTTATATTGGATATATGTTTTGTATATCTACAGGACCTATCTAGTTATGGATCGTAGTTGGATGGTTTGTAAGCGCACTAGTGCTGAGTATTTGAAGGGGGTGGGAGAGTTTATAGAATTTGCTCAAAGGAATGTTCCTAATAGTAATGGAATGTTCTGTTGTCCTTGTGTCAAGTGTTTGAATACGAGGAAATTTATGGTAAAGGATATACGTACTCATTTGATTTGTGAAGGGATTTGCTTGAGTTATACAAGATGGATATGGCATGGTGATGTGTTGTTGAGTAGTACGGCAAGTGTTGAGACTTCGGCAAGTATACCGAGTCGTACAAGTAATACGGTGGTGAGACCGATATCGTTCCCACGAGGACTGAGACAAGTACTAGCACGTACCAATTCAACTACTATCTAAGCGATTCTTTGGATGGAAGGGAGCTCAATATGACATATCAAGCTCACAAAAGTAAAAATAAACAGAATAAGAAAAACAAACTCTTTTTGTAATTTTCTCAAACACTTGGAAGGCAATAAAAGATGGTTTTCAAATATGATGAACAACGATGGGATTAGACTTCACTAAACCTTAGCCTCATACAATACTAAGACTACCAATCCAGTTTATGCTTCAAATATTAAAATCAACCCACAAAATTACTCAAGCCCTGATTCCTCAGATGACAAGAGCCTAAATCCACTAATAGACCCTAATTCCTTAGGTGGCCTAGATTAATGAATTTGCATTAAGATAGAGGATTACGTGATTACTAGTAAATCAAACCCTATTCCTAGATGCAAGGCTTACTAGGTGAATAATTCCAGTTCTGGTTTTAATACGAATTTTCCAATTGCATACCAAAACACTAATCAAGTCATGGGGGTGCTAGCCACAACAAGCATTAAGCAAAGGAATTAAACACTAAAATGAAGGCATAAACATAGATTCATACATCAAGGCAAATACATGATATTCGGGTTTAGCTACATCCAATCCCAACAAAAAGGGATTTAGTTACTCATAGAGAAAGATAAATCTAAAACAAAAGAAATAAAGATGAAGGAGATAAGGGACTCCATGGGGCTTTCCACAGCAGCCACAACAGCCTCTAGCTCAGAAGATTAGGGTAAAAATCTGGTTCCAAGGAAAAGTGCCTTCTATTCTGCCCAAAGGTCTCATTTATAGATCAGGAAAAATTGCAAGTCACGGCCGTGATGACCATCACGGCCAGGCCGTGACGTACTCTGCCAGGGGTGCGCTTCAAATTCTCATCTGTCACGGTCGTGACACTAATCACGGCCAGGCCGTAATCAATTCTGACTGTGAAGGTCTGGTTGTCACGGCCGTGATGTTATCACGAGCAGGCCGTGACAGCTTCTGACTTTTGCCTTCTTTTCTGCTCTGCTTGATCACGGTCGTGATGGTCATCATGGCCAGGCCGTGATGGGCTCTGCCTAGGTCATTTTCTTCGCTTTTGAGGCTCTGTCTTCATCCAAGCTCCATCATGGCTATTATGAGCATTTTTTTCTTGAATTCCTGCTAAACAACACCAAGAAACCGCCTCACCCGTTCCAAGGGAAAAACTAACAAAAATCAAATAAAGTATGCCTAATCTATATGAAAAATGCATGCAAAAGTGTACAAGAAACATGATGCAAAATCACACTATCAAATCACCCCAAGCTTATTCAATTGCTTGTCCTCAAGCAATCACTAAGGCCAGCAGATATAGACAATCCAATCACGGATAGTGAACCAAGAACCCGAGTACATAATCCAAGTAACAGGCATCTCAAATAATTCAGCAAGAGACAATCAGTTTCAAGTCCAATTAGAGGCTTAGGTTTCTTATACTCATATTCTCACTGATTCGGGTACTCTTTCTCACCTGAAGCTCACCCCAAGCTTGTTCATTTGCTTGACCCTCTTTCTCACCACACTCAAGTGTTAGGGATATAAGACAATTCGCTCCAATTTCCTCAAGGAATGAATCCTACCATAGGCTTGACTATCAACCAAATCTCTACTTTATTAATGAAAACCACTAAGAATCAAGAGGTCTTTTACTTTGGATGTAACGTGGCCATGGGATTTATCATTAGGTGGGGAAATCAAGAAAAGAACATTTCAAAGGGGCTAAACCAAGTATCAAACATTTCAACACATGACACCTTCTAAAATACCTTTGTGGGTTTTGATTTATTTTTCCACCATTCTTCCTTTCTTTTTGTTTTATTTCTCATTTCTTTTTGTCATCCCCTTCTCCATATATTTTTCTTTTTCTTTTGTTTTTCTTTTGCTTGGAGAAGGGGACAATTTTCAACTCGAGAAATATTTTTCTGATTCTTTTCATCCCAAACTTTTTTCCAACTACCTTTTTACCCTTTTTTGTAATACTTTAGAAGGTATCCTATCAAGCATTATTCATCAAAACATTTCAAGGTACCAAGAAAAGTATTTATTCTTTCAGGCTCAAAATTGGGCAACTAAGGGGTAGCATTTAGTCATTCAAAGCTCAGAAGGCCAGAAAAATACCTAGTGCCTCCATCATTTTCAAAAATATTTTCAAAAATCTTTAAGCGTCAAAATGGTTTTAAGTCAAGTTCTAGAGAAAGCAATCCAAGAGGAATAACTCTCTAACACAAAGAATGGGGTATATTTGGTGAGTACCCCTTTGGCTCAAAAGCTCACATTTTAGTAGTTCAAAAAAAACAGTGAGCAACACAAATCTATGAGACCATATGCTAATTATCAACTATCACAGATCATCTTGAGAAATTTTTTGATTTGCCTTATCACAAGAATAAAAATTTGGGTTCAAGAATTCACTATCACAATTTAATTGGCACTCAGTTTTCACAATTTGGACGCAAAATCTAAGCAAGGGCAATCTAATTGTGTGATCATGCAAAGCTATCATGCAAAACTATATGAATGCAACATGAACAATGCAAATGCAAACTACCCCCACCCCAAGCTTAAGAACTTACATTGTCCCCAATGTAAATAATTAAGCCGTAGGGAGGATAAAAAATGAAAATAAAATAAAAAGGAAAAAGGAACTCACTTAGGTGGTGGTGGGTGCTGGCTCAGATGCCAGTCGTAGAGCTGCTGGGGCATAGCTCTCTGCTCTCGCTGCTCCTCCATAATGCGCTCCTGGTTTACTAAAATGGTGTCGAAAGTGGATGCGAACCGCGCATAGGGGTCAGCAGATGACGATCCTGTAGCGGAAGAAGACGGGTGCCCAGTCGGCCTAGCCTGCGGTGGCGGGCGTAACGGCCTCTCTACCCTAATAGGCTGAGGCTCCTCTCCCACCAGCACTTTCCAAGCTGCCGGGTTTGATACATCTAACAGTGTGGGGTTAGGGAGAGGAATTGGCTGCCCCAGCCTGGGGTGTTTCAGGCAGTAAATGTTATCCTCCCGTACGATCATCCCCATAGCCTCACAAGCCTACAAGGTGATACGGGTCCGTCCAGGGGCGGCCTCAAAACCATCCAAATCAAAGTTGAAGTGGTGGCATATGGTGGTGATGAGGCCACCTATGACAATAGTGCCACTTGCACTCTTGGCAACCTTTAAGAGGTGCCTAGCCAAATAGGACCCTGTGTCCACATTACTCTCAGAGTGGAGCATGGCTCATAATATAAAGACCTCGTCCTGGCGGACGGATCCATCACTCTCGCCACGGCCAAACAGGGTATTGGCTATGACCATGTGCATGTACCTGATGCTAGGGTTAGCAAAGGCTGTGGATTCGGATGTCCGAGGGTCAAATCTCCTGCCCTCAAAGTCTATCACTGACCAGAATTCATGCGCACTAAACCCTAGGGGGTATCTTCGGTCACCCCCTACTGGAAATCCAAAGATCTCATTAAACTCTGCCAGGGTTAGTGTGAAGTCCTGGTTGAAGAGGCGGAATGTGATCCGCCCTTCTTGGCAATGCGGCCCTTGGATAATTTCCGCATCCAGGGAGCTTAGGAACTCCAGGGCAGGGCCAGCAAATGCAGGGTGTCTGGTGAGAGCGAACTCGCTCCACCCTATGTTTTGTAACATCCAATCAATGTCAGCAGTCAATCCTAGGGTATTTATGCATGCTTCATCAAGATATTTTGTCTGTAATATTTTCCTATTTTTTAAGACATTAAACCTATCTTGCTGAGCATTGTCCTTAAATACTATCCCAAACCCATATGCATCAGTATCATAATTGGAAGATTCAGAGTCAGAGTTAGAGTAGTTACCTGCTCTACTGCGAGTGTGTGTAGCCCGAGCTGCCCTTTGCCTTTTGGTTGCCATAGTCCTAGAGCTTCAAAATCCAAGATCCTTGTATTGTTCAGAAATCTGGTTAGGCTAGGATTTCAATATTTGGGAAATTTTGAGGCTTCCCAAAATTGAAGGGTTTTCCCTGTTGGGATGTTTGGGTTAGGGTAGGGAGACAAGGGGTGGTGTTGGTTGCGAGTGGGTGCAGCGGGGAGGCGATTATCGAGCTTTTGGCTATGGTGATTTTCGAGTTTGATGAGTGTGAGAGGAAGAAGAAGAAGGGGAAGTCACGCACAGAGTGGAGGAACCAGGGAATCGCAGAGGAGCGTGATGGTGTTGGGGAGAAGGAGGAGAGGTCACTGCTTGCTGGTTAGAGGGGGAAGGAGGTGCTGGGAAGAAGGTTGGCTGCGTGAGTATGGAGGCTGGGGGAAGATGGAGATGAAGAGTGAGGCCGTGATAGCTGAGGCTAGGTTTTAAAAATAAGGGCACCCTCGCGTCACGGCCGTGATGGACATCACGGCCTAGCCGTGACGCGTTCTGTTTTCAGTAAAAAGGACCATCACGGCCGTGATACATATCACGGCCACTCCATGATGGTTTCTGTCTTTTGAGGACCTGCTACTCACGGCCGTGATCTGAATCACGGCCTGACCGTGATGGTTTTTGTCTTGCTCAGGCTACCTGTCACGGCCGTGACCTCCATCACGGTTAGGCCGTGATGCTCTATGGTCTTCAGGATTCTTCCATCACGCCCGTGATGGGGATCACGGCTGGGCCGTGATCCTTTCTGATCTTCAATTCTGGCTTATCACGGCCGTGACTAGCGTCACGGCCTGGGCGTGATGGTTACTGACCTCATTGTCTCTGCCCTTTTTGCTTCTCCTTCCTCCTTTCCTTGAAAACACTTAACAGACCTATTATTCTATGATATTTTCCTTTTGATCTTCTCAAATTATTCAAGAGGGCAAATTCAAAAACAAAAGGAAAATGAAAAGAAACTTGGGTTGCCTCCCAATAAGCGCTTCTTTAACGTCACTAGCTTGACGGGTAGATGACTTCAGGGATCATGAAGGCGCACAGCTGAGATCAATCTCTCGATGTCACCACCCAAGTAGGCCTTAAGTCTTTGGCCATTGACTTTGAAGGTCCTTTTTGAAGTAGGATCTTCCACTTCCACAGCTCCATGAGGTGAGACTTCTTTGACAATGAACGGTCCCGACCACTTAGACTTCAACTTGCCCGGAAACAATCTCAACCGGGAGTTGAACAGTAAAACTTGTTGTCCCGACCGAAATGTTTTCATCACGATCTTCTTGTCATGGTAGGTCTTGACTCGCTGCTTGTAAATGGCTGCATTCTCATATGCATTAAGGCGCATCTCCTCTAACTCATTCAGCTGATTCACTCTTTTCTCACCCGCCAGAGTGGCATCAAAATTCAAGAACTTCAACGCCCAAAAGGCTCGATGCTCCAACTCTACGGGCAAATGACATGACCTTCCATAGACCACTTGAAACGGGGATAACCCCACAGAAGTTTTCAGTGCAGTCCGGTAGGCCCACAAGGCATCGTCCAACTTCTTTGCCCAATCTATTCTTGAAGCGGCCACGGTCTTTTCCAGAATTCTCTTAATATCTCGGTTAGAGACCTCCGCTTGCCCATTTGTTTGTGGATGATAGGGGGATGCCACCTTGTGCCTCACATCATATTTGGTCAACACATTTCCCAGTTGTGAGTTGCAGAAGTGAGATCCTCCATCACTTATAAGAACCCTTGGGACACCGAACCGGGCAAAGATATTCTTCTTAATGAACTTGATCACTGTTTGGGTATCATTCTTTGAAGTTACAATGGTCTCCAACCATTTAGAGACATAGTCCACCGCCACCAAGATATATTCATTGGAGAATGAAGGTGGAAGTGGACCCATAAAATAAATTCCCCAACAGCCAAATACCTCAACTTCCAATATATTCTGCAGTGGCATCTCATCCCTCCTTGAAATGTTCCCGGTCCTCTGGCATTTGTCACAACTCTTCACATGATTGAAAGAGTCCTTGAATATTGAGGGCCAAAAGAATCCAGATTGGAGGATATTTGCAGCAGTCCGATCCCCATTGTAGTGTCCACCATATGGAGAGTTATGACAATGCCATAAAACTTTCCTTGCTTCCTCTTGACTAACGCACCTCCTCCACAAGCCATCTGGTCCAACCTTGAACAGAAATGGGTCATCCCGCATGAAATGGTTGGCATCCCAGAAGAACTTTTTCCTTTGTTGCCAAGTGAGGTGCTCTGGAACAATGTTGGCTGCCTTGAAGTTCGCCATGTCGGCAAACCATGGTCTTTCATGTACCATCAATATAGCCTCATCCGGGAACTCATCCCGAATATCCTTTTCTTTTGCAGCCACTTTTTCATTCACCAACCGGGACAAGTGGTCAGCCACCACATTCTCGCTGCCCTTTTTATCCTTGATGACTAAGTCAAATTCCTGCAACAACAAAATCCATCTTATGAGTCTTGGTTTAGAATCTAACTTAGTCAATAAATATTTAATTGCAACATGGTCAGTGTACACAGTGACTTGTGACCTTATTAAGTAGGAACGAAATTTTTCCAATGCAAACACTATGGCTAGCAACTCTTTTTCGGTTGTTGTGTAATTTACTTGGTTCTCATTGAGAACCTTGCTAGCATAGTGAATAGCATGGAAAAATTTGTCCCTCCGCTGTCCCAAAACTGCCCCAACTGTGTAGTCACTGGCATCACACATCAATTCAAATGGTGACTCCCAGTTGGGTGCAACAAGAATGGGAGCAGTAATCAACTTGTCTTTCAAAATTTGAAAAGAGTTAAGACAAGCAGTGTCAAACAGAAATGGGGTGTCCTTATTCAAAAGGTTACACAACGGCGTGGATATCTGTGAAAAGTCCTTGATGAACCGCCGGTAAAAGTCTGCATGCCCAAGGAAACTCCTCACACCCTTGACATTCACAGGTGGAGGTAGTTTCTCAATCACTTCAATCTTGGATTTATCTACTTCGATCCCCCTTGCTGAAATTTTGTGCCCAAGCACAATGCCTCCTGCACCATAAAATGACATTTCTCCCAATTTAAGACTAAATTGGTGTCCATGCACCTCTTTAACACAGCCGCAAGGTTAGACAAACAGTTATCATAAGAGGAACCAAAAATATAAAAATCATCCATGAAAACCTCAATATATTTTTCTACCATATCGGAAAAAATGGAAAGCATGCACCTTTGAAATGTCGCAGGTCCATTGCAAAGACCGAAAGGCATCTTCCGATAGGCAAAAACTCCAAACGGGCATGTGAAAGCAGTTTTTCTTGGTCTTCCGGGTTAACCGCAATTTGGTTATAACCCGAATAACCATCCAAGAAATAGTAGTAAGCTTGCCCGGCCAACCTCTCCAACATCTGGTCCATGAATGGAAGTGCGAAGTGATCCTTCCTAGTAGCTTGATTAAGCTTCTGGTAATCGATACACATCCACCAACCGGTGACCGTTCTAGTTGGAATCAACTCATTCTTCTCGTTGTGCACAACGGTCATGCAACCCTTCTTTGGAACCACTTGCACCGGACTCACCCAAGCACTATCGAAAATCGGATATATCATTCCAGCTTCAAGGAGTTTCAGTACCTCCTTCTTCACCACTTCTTTCATAGTAGGATTGAGCCTCCTCTGCGATTGGACCACCGGTTTAAATTCAGCCTCCATCATAATCTTGTGCATACAAAACGTGGGGCTAATACCTTTCAAATCTGAGATGGACCATCCAATGGTTGTCTTATGCTCTCGAAGCACCATTACAAGTTTCTCCTCTTCTAATTTGGAAAGTAAATTGCTCACTATGACAGGGTCTTCATCATTTTCACCAAGGAAGACATACTTCAAGTGGGGAGGTAAAGGTTTAAGCTCCAACACGAGCTTCTCTTGGACTTCATCTTTCTTGAGTTCTTCTTTCTCAGTGTTCACAGCAAGTTGCTTGGGTTGGGCTTCCAAATCACACTAACAGTCTTCTAATTCCTTCTCCTCTTCTTCATCAAGATTTTCAATAGAGTTCATAATCACCTTCTCAACAGTATAGGAATGGTGCTGCTGTGCAAGGACCCCATTGGCCACTACATCCACAATATCCATGCGGAAGCAATTCTCTTCATCACTCGGGCAATGCATGGCTTCAAACACATTGAAAGTAACCTCTTCATCTTGTACTGAGTCGAAGCTGGCCCTTTTGTACGTCTATCAACGCACGACCGGTTGCAAGAAAGGGTCTCCCCAATATAAGTGGAACTTCAGCATCCTCCTCCATGTCTAATATCACAAAATCTGCTAGGAAGATAAACTTGTCCACTTTAACCAAGACGTCTTCCAGAATACCATAAGGACGCTTGGTGGATCTGTCTGCTAGTTGTAATGCCATCCTTGTTGGCTTCACCTCTCCACCTCCAAGCTTGTTTAAAATTGAAAGCGGCGTCAAATTGATACTCGCTCCCAAGTCACATAAGGCCTTCCCAATAGCAACACTCCCAATAGTGCAAGGGATTGTAAAACTGCCAGGATCTTTAAGCTTTGGAGATAGCTTCCTCTGAAGTATTGCACTACACTCTTCAGTTAAGGCAACAGTCTCGCCTTCTTTAAACTTTCTTTTCTTTGTGAGCAACTCCTTCATGAATTTTGCATAAGTGGGCATCTGCTCTAGTGCTTCAGCAAAGGGTATGTTGATCTGTAGCCTCTTGAAGATGTCAAGGAACTTGGCAAACTGTTCTCCTTTCTCCTTTTTCTTGCTCAAGTGAGGATAGGGCAACTTCACATAAGAGGGGATCACTTGAGGCTTGTCTCCATCTTTCAAAATCTGACTTTTAGTTCTCCTCAAAATCGAATTTTCATCTACTAATCTTTCCTTCTTGTCTTTTTCATCGTCTTTTTCTTCTTCATCTTCTACTACAACCACTTTGCCTTTTTCCTTATTCAAATCAGTTTTTTCAGCATTCACCTCTGGTTTTTCAGCATCTCTCTGATTTTTCACCAAAGGCTCACCACTCTCTTCCTCAAGGCTTTTTCCACTTCTCAACACAATAGCCTTGCAATGCTCTTTAGGATTAGTTTGAGTGTTACCTGAAAAACTGCTGTTAGATTGCTCTGCTAGTTGCTTTTCAATCTGTCCAACTTGAACCTCTAAGTTCTTTATAGAAGCATCAGTGTTTTCTGGTTTGACATGGACATCTGCATGAACTGATTGAGAGTGTTTTCGAAGTTAGAAATCCGGTCTTGAGGCGGTTGTGTAGGAAGAGGCTTGCTTGTTTGGCCGGCATCTTGCTTCCAACCAAAATTTGGTTGATTCCTCCACCCTTGGTTGTAGTTGTTGGAGTATTGGTTGTTGCCTTGCCGTCCATAGTTTCCCATATAATTAGATTCCTCGTGGGAACTAGGCGGTGCCTCACATCTTCCATTGTCATGGTCACCTCCACAAAAATCACATCTCATTATCTGTTGTGGTGGCATGGTTGTCCCTTGAACAGTTTGGAGTTGTTGTGGGAGTTGAGCTAGTTACTTGGTAAAAGACTCCAGTTGTTGTGTCATGAGCTTGTTCTGAGCCAACAGTGCAGTTTGTAAATCTAACTCCAACACTCCCCTTCTTGATGTGGGACCCCGATCATGATGCATCAAATAATCATTCGATGCCATAGCCTCTATCAAAACCAATGCTTCCTCTGCTGTCTTTGTGTTCATGGAACCTCCAGCTGAGGCATCCAACATATACCTGGTTGACGGCCTCAATCCATTCCATAATGTTTGCATCTGAGTAAGATCATTAAACCCATGATTTGGACATCTTTGGAGTAAGCCTTTGAACCTGTCCCAGGCGTCATGCAAAGTCTCACCTTCTTGTTGAGCAAAGCTTATGATGTCACCCCTTGTCTTGACAAATCTTGAGGTGGGGAAGAACCTTGCCAGAAATTTTGCCTCTAAGTCATTCCATGTAGTGAAGCTCCCCCTTGGTTGTGATTGGAGCCAAGACTTGGCTTTATCTCTTAGAGAGAAAGGAAACAACCTCAGGCAAATTGCATCATCGGAGGCACCATTTATTTTCACCGTATCGCACAACTCTAGGAAATTGGAGACATGACTATTAGGATCTTCCTTCTCCAACCCAGCAAACTAATTTTGTGAAACCATAATGATGAAAGTTGTCTTGATTTCAAAATTGTTGCAGTTCACTGGAGGCCTCACTATACTCGTGACATGCCGGTTGACATTTGTATTGGCATAGTCCCCAAGTGTCCTCCGGGGTGGAGCATCTTCACCATTGCCTGCCATCCTGAGTTCTTCTTGACAAATTTGAGGGGTGGAGGCCTCTTGTTCTTCTCCCTGTTGTCCTAACAATTTCTGCTGTCTTGCTTGCTTCCTATTCGCCCTAACTGTTCTTTCAATTTCTGGGTCGTAGAGGAGTTGGTCAGCTGGGATAGTACCTCGCATACACAAACAGTCTAGCAAACGAGAGTGTTAGCAGTAAAGGTTAGCACACAACAGCAAACACACCATAAAAATGACAGCAAAAACAGATTATAACAGAAAATTTTTGCCTAAATCAGTAACCGAAATGGATATGCTAATATTGAGACGCAATCCCCGGCAATGGCGTCAAAAACTTGTTGAGACTTCGGCAAGTATACCGAGTCGTACAAGTAATACGGTGGTGAGACCGATATCGTTCCCACGAGGACTGAGACAAGTACTAGCACGTACCAATTCAACTACTATCTAAGCGATTCTTTGGATGGAAGGGAGCTCAATATGACATATCAAGCTCACAAAAGTAAAAATAAACAGAATAAGAAAAACAAACTCTTTTTGTAATTTTCTCAAACACTTGGAAGGCAATAAAAGATGGTTTTCAAATATGATGAACAATGCTGGGATTAGACTTCACTAAACCTTAGCCTCATACAATACTAAGACTACCAATCCAGTTTATGCTTCAAATATTAAAATCAACCCACAAAATTACTCAAGCCCTGATTCCTCAGATGACAAGAGCCTAAATCCACTAATAGACCCTAATTCCTTAGGTGGCCTAGATTAATGAATTTGCATTAAGATAGAGGATTACGTGATTACTAGTAAATCAAACCCTATTCCTAGATGCAAGGCTTATTAGGTGAATAATTCTAGTTCTGGTTTTAATACGAATTTTCCAATTGCATACCAAAACACTAATCAAGTCATGGGGGTGCTAGCCACAACAAGCATTAAGCAAAGGAATTAAACACTAAAATGAACGCATAAACATAGATTCATACATCAAGGCAAATACATGATATTCAGGTTTAGCTACATCCAATCCCAACAAAAAGGGATTTAGTTACTCATAGAGAAAGATAAATCCAAAACAAAAGAAATAAAGATGAAGGAGATAAGGGACTCCATGGGGCTTTCCACAGCAGCCACAGCAGCCTCTAGCTCAGAAGATTAGGGTAAAAATATGGTTCCAAGGAAAAGTGCATTCTATTCTGCCCAAAGGTCTCATTTATAGATCAGGAAAAATTGCAAGTCACGGCCGTGATGACCATCACGGCCAGGCCGTGACGTACTCTGTCAGGGGTGCGCTTCAAATTCTCATTTGTCACGGTTGTGACACTCATCACGGCCAGGCCGTGATCAATTCTGACTGTGAGGGTCTGGTTGTCACGACCGTGATGCTTATCACGGGCAGGCCGTGACAGCTTCTGACTTTTGCCTTCTTTTCTGCTCTACTTGATCACGGTCGTGATGGTCATCATGGCCAGGCCGTGATGGGCTCTGCCTGGGTCATTTTCTTCGCTTTTGAGGCTCTATCTTCATCCAAGCTCCATCATGGCTATTCTGAGCATTTTTTTCTTGAATTCCTGCAAAACAACACCAAGAAACCGCCTCACCCGTTCCAAGGGAAAAACTAACAAAAATCAAATAAAGTATGCCTAATCTATATGAAAAATGCATGCAAAAGTGTACAAGAAATATGATGCAAAATCACACTATAAGTGTCTCCCAAAGTGAGGACGTTGACGTAGATATATAGGATGATCGAGTAGAGGACATGATTCGTGATATTGGACAAGAATCTTTTCATCGAGCTCATGTGTATGATAGGTTGTGCGGTGATGCGGATAAGCCTTTATATCCAGGGTGTACTACTCATACACGGTTGTCGGCGGTGCTAAAATTGGTTTGTGTGAAGGCGAAAAATGGTTGGACTGATAAAAGCTTCACGGAATTGCTTGAAGTGTTGAAAGACTTGCTTCCGGAGGACAACACATTGCCTGACCGTAACTATGAGGCCAAGAAGGTATTGTGTCCTATGGGTATGGAGTATTAGAAGATACACGCATGCCCCAATGATTGCATATTGTACACCGGTGTTCATGAAGACAATCACGATTGCCCCAAATGTGGGTTATCACGATACAAAGTGAAGGGTGGTGATGATGATGATGATCTTGATGATGTGAGAAAAAAGGGTCCTCCTACGAAGGTGTTGTGGTATCTTCCAATAATTCCAAGGTTCAAGCGATTGTTTGCCAATGCGAAAGATGCGAAGAATCTTAGATGGCATAATGATGAGAGGAAACGTGATGGAAAGGTTCGTCATCCTGCTGATTCTATGCAATGGAAGAATATCGATACTATGTTTCCGGATTTCGCCGATGAGCCAAGAAACCTAAGGCTTGGACTTGCTACGGATGGAATGAATCCTTATGGTAACATGAGTAGTATTCATAGTTCATGGCCTGTTCTGTTGGTAATTTACAACATGCCCCCTTAGTTGTGCATGAATCGCAAATACATGATGTTGTCTATGATGATTTCGGGCCCAAAGAAACCGGGAAATGACTTAGATGTTTATCTACGTCCCTTGATTGAAGACTTGAAAACGCTGTGGGTGTAAGGTGTTGATGTAGTTGATGGGTAATCTCATGAGACTTTCAAGCTTCGTGCCATGTTATTTTGCACCATCAACGACTTTCCAGCATACGGTAACTTGTCCGGGTACAGTGTCAAGGGGCATAAAGCATGCCCTATATGTGAAGAAGGCACATGCTACACTCAGTTGCATCATGGAAAGAAGACGGTTTACCTTGGGCATCGGAGATTTCTTAGACGTGATCACCCATATCGTAAGATGAAAAAACCTTTTAATGGATGCCAAGAGACAGAAGAAGCGTCGGCGGCCTTAATTGGAGAGCAGGTTTATCAGAGGGTAAAGGGCATCGATGTTATATTCGGCAAGTCCAAAAACAAAGGTAAAGCTGCTGAGAAAAACATATGGAAGAAGTGGTCAATATTCTTTGATTTTCCATACTGGCGCAAGCTTGATGTCAGACACTGCATTGATGTGATGCATGTGGAGAAAAATGTGTGTGATAGTGTGATCGGGACTCTTCTCAACATTCAGGGTAAGACAAAGGATGGTGTGAATGCTCGTCTCGACCTCGTTGCTATGGGTATACGAGAGCAGTTAGCTCCGGTTGTTGAGGATGGTAAGCGGACTTATTTGCCGCCAGCATGTCATACTTTGTCAAAAAAAAAAAGAGACAGTTTCTGCGGGTGTCTTCAGGGCATCAAAGTTCCACATGGTTACTCTTCAAATATGAAGAGGCTTGTCTCTAGTGATCTTAAATTGGTTGGCTTAAAGTCTCATGAATGTCACATCTTGATGCAACAACTTCTGCCCGTTGCTATTCGTGGTATTGCTCCAAAAAATGTGAGACATGCCATTACTCGATTGTGCTCATTCTTCAATTCTATATGTAGCAAAGTCGTTGAACCCCGTATGTTGGATGACTTGGAAGTTAAGGCTGCTACAATCTTGTGCCAATTGGAGATGTATTTTCCTCCTTCCTTTTTCAACATAATGGTTCGCTTAATTGTTCATTTGGTGAGGGAGATTAGATTATGTGGGCCGGTTTTTCTGAGATGGATGTACCCAGTTGAGCGCTACATGAAGATCTTGAAAGGGTACGTGAAGAATCCTCATCTGCGGAAGCATCTATTGTTCAAAGGTATGTTGCAGAAGAAGCTATTGAGTTTTGTTCGGACTACCTTCATAACACGGATCCTATAGGGGTTCCTAAGCCTCGGCATGATGAGATCAGATGTCAAGGTAAGGGTACACATGGCTTAAGAATTAATAGCAAGGATCGGGAGGAAGTACTTCAAGCACATTTGTATGTATTGAACAACATCGATTGTGGTCAGCCTTTCTTATTTGAACATAAAAGAAAAGTCAATCAAGAAAACCCTCGAATGAGTGAAAGGTGGTTGTTGAACAAGCATAACAAGACTTTCTTACCATGGTTCAAGGAAGAAATGCTTAAGGATGGTAGTACTGCTTCTGATGACGTAAGATGGCTAGCACGTGGGCCTAGATTCAACGTCATATGTTGGAGCGGATACGACATAAATAACTTTTCTTTTTATACAAAGGAACAAGATAACAAGAGTACCATGCAAAATAGTGGGGTTATGATCGTGGCCGAAGCAATGCACTTCTCTAGTGCAAAGGACACAAAACCCGTTAAACCACCGACACCTTACTTTGGATATATTGAAGATATTTGGGTGCTCGATTACACTAAGCTTACGGTGCCGGTTTTTAAATGTAAATGGGTTGATAGTAACGGTGGTGTACAAACCGACGAATTGGGGTTCACATTGGTAGACCTCAATAAGTTAGGTCATATAAATGAGCCTTTCATAATGGCTTCCCAAGCAAAACAAGTGTTCTACATCACCGATCCTTATAACAAAAGGTTGTCCGTGGTTCTCAAAGGAAAAAGCATGTATAATGGTAGTGATGAAAATCAAGATTCAAATATTGATATTCCTGAGACTCCTTCTTTTTCAACAAACATGCCTACTATAATCGAGGAGACACGGGTGGACGATGTACATGCCACTCGTGATGATCATCACAAAGGGATATTGATATAAGGGATATTGATATAAGTAGTTTAAACTTAGTATACATTTATTTTTATTTCTATTTCTGTATTTATTTTGAGTTATAACCTACGTTAATAAATATATATTGTTTCTGAACAGTCATACATATGGATCATTGTTCTATTTTTCCTTTGCAATTTTGTAATGCGTGTGATATTCTGTGTTACTGGGATATTTACTGAATGCAGGGATAGCTGAGGGAAGTGATATTTTAAAAGTGAATTTTAAAAAAAAAATCTATTAACGTCAGTTGTATCAAACAACTGACGTTAATAGTATTTTATAAAATACACAGTACACTATTAACGTCAGTTGTGTAAAACAACTGACGTTAAAATTAAAACCTTTAACGTCGGTTTCTTTATAACAACTGACGTTAGTTTAACAAAATTAACGTCTGTTGTCTTAAAGAACTGACGTTAATAGTTTTATGTTTAATGTCAGTTGTTTAAACAACTTACGTTAATTTTGACAAAATTAACGTCAGTTGTGTTAAAGAACCGACGTTAATAGTTTTATATTTAACGTCAGTTCACAACTGACGTTAAAATTTTAACTTTTAACGTCAGCTGTATTTATGTCAGTCAGTATTCTGACGTAAAAAATCAATTTTAACTGACGTAAAAAGCACTTATTGCACTAGTGGTCTATTATCGCTCCAGCTGTGGCCAAGAATGGCCTTCCAAGAATGATAGGGAATTTAGAATTCCTGTTCATATCCAATACCATGAAGTCGGTAGGAATGAAAAATTTCCCTACCTTTATGGGAACATTCTCTAGTATGCCTAGAGGAGTTTTAGTTGAGCCATCCGCAAATTGTAAAGAGAACTTGGACGGGCTCAATTTCTTGGTTCCTAACCTCTCAAAGATCGTAAGCGGCATCAAACTTGCACTAGCCCCTAAGTCACATAAAGCTTGGTCTATTTTCACCTCTCCAATTGAGCAAGCAATAGAGAAACTTCCTGGATATTTTAGTTTAGGAGGCATATTAGTTTTTATCATGGCATTATGCTCCTCAATTAAGCTCTTAGTTTCTATTTCTACTTGCTTTTTCTTGACCAACCTTTGTGGGAAAGGCATTGGGGGTTGGTAAGGTGGTGGAGGGACATACTTTGGCTCTATCTCTTCATCTTCTCTCATGTCCTCCTCACATTCCACATCCTTCTCAACTACCCCAAGCTTATCATCCCTCAAGTATATAGCATTACAGTGCTCATTGGGATTAACTTCGGGTTGTCCTGGTAATGTACCCTTAGTTATGGTATATGTACTAGCTTGTTGGGCAATCTGAGTTTCTAACATCTTATTATGGATGACTAAGTTATCTACATTAGATTCTAACTCTTTTATTGCCTCATTGACTGCCCTACCCTATTGCCTAAACTCTTCATTTTTTTTATTTTTATTTTGTTTCAACAAAATTTTTCAGAAGAGACTCAAGTCTAGACTTTTGTACCTGAGGATACCCCGATGCGGGTTTCCTATTACCTTGGCCTTCCTGGAATTCATGGTTCAACGTGTTGTTGTAGTTCCCGTAGGAGAGGTAAGGGTTGTTCTTCCTTCCTTGGTTGTAAGAATTTTGGGGAACATAGTTTGGCAACTTCGGGTTCGTGTCATAGAAATTGTGACAAGAATTCACTTGTTCCCCCGAAGCACCGGATCCAGGAGAAATACCACGTGGGCACTCCATTATGTCATGTCCCTGCATTCCACAAATCTCACAAACAATATTAGTAGCACCTATTGAACTCACATTAACCTTTTCAAGCTGATCAAAGCGTTTATTCAATGAGTCAAATTTAGACATAATAAGATCAGTGCTATTCATTTCAAACTTACCCCCCGAAATCTTTTTCGGGTTATTACCTCTTTCCGAACCCCATTGGTGGTAGTTGGTGGCTACGTTTTCAATGATATTGAACGCTTCAGTCAGAGATCTATTCATAAAGGCTCCACCAGCTGCGGAGTCAAGTGACACCTTCGAAGAGTAATCCAATCCGTTGTAGAAGGTATGCACTAACAACCACCTCTCGGGCCCATGATGTGGGCAGGATTCCAGTAATCCCTTGTAGCAATCCCAAGCTTCAGATAAGCATTCTCCATCCTTTTGGAAGAAGCCGGTGATCTGGGTTCGTAGGCAAGCAGTCTTGGATGGAGGGAAGAATTTCTCCAAGAATGCCTGCTCCAGTTGGTCCCAAGTTGACAACGTATTAGCGGGCACTTGCTTCAACCAAGCCTTTGCCTTTCCAGTAAGAGAGGAGGGGAATAACCTCAAGTGTATAGCATCAATCGAGGCACCATGAATTCTAATTGCATCGGTGAACTCCAAGAATGTCTCCACATGATCAGTCGGGTCCTCGGAGGCTAATCCTCCGAATTGATGTTGCCTAATCATGCTAATTAGCATAGGCGGTATAGTGTAGTTCTCCGCCTCGATTTCTGGCCTAGCAATCCCAGTTCGCAAACCCCTTGCATTTGAGGCTGCGTAGTCCTTCAGTGGTTTGGTATCTGGTAGATTCGCCATAAGTGGAATGGGAATCAACCTCTCCCTCTCTCTTTGTAGTCTCCTACGTCTATGAAAGGCCCTTTCGATTTCGGGGTCGACTTCAATAAGGTTACCAAGACTTAGGGATCTTTGAATAAAAGAGAAAAATACCTATAAGAGAGAGATAGATAATCTAGAAAAAAAAAGAGATAAATGAAAAAAAAAAGAATTTTTTTTATAAAAAAAACAATTAAAACGAAAAAGCCCAGAAAAATCAATTTAAAAATTAAATTGAGATTCAAGAAAGCACAGTCCCGACAACGGCGTCAATAACTTGATAGGACTGGATTCCGGTAAATGTACCGGATTCGTCGTTAAGTAATTAAAAGATCGATCCCAAAGAGACCATGATCTCAAACAACAATTAATTATTAAATCAATTAAACTGGACTGTATAAAAAAAGGATTTGGAAAAGATTTGATTTTTGTAATAAGAATTAACTAGAAAATCATATATTTAAGAACGCAATCAATTAAAAGAGGAAAGTAAATCAATTTGGGGGTTTTCAGATCAAAAGGGATTCCTAGGAATTGTGTTACCAACAAGATTGTTCATGTTACCAAATTGACTACCCTTGTTAATTATCAAAATTGCTTTGAAGGCGAATTTATCCTAAATAAGTTAATGCTCCCTCTCGGGTTACAAAAACCGTGCCCAATTAAACCAACCCCTACTTTCATGGTAATTGAATTTAGATTGAACCCTTTAAGCTTTGTGACAATTCGTTAATCCTCGAAGGACCGCTTCTAACTCTCGTGATTTAAGTCCTAAGTCTGATTCCTATAGATCCAATACCTAAGTTCACCACTAGCTTCCTCCTTAGAGTATCTATGACATGCAAATAAGTGGCCACCGAATTTAAAAGTAATTAAAGCAATAGAAATCAGATCTAAAGCAAAATTGAAATTAAGAAAGGGAAAACATCAATTCATAACATAAAACAAATCTTGGGCATAGCCCCAACCCCTAGAAATAAAGCTACTACTCAAGCATGGCCATGGTGATGGCAAGCTTGATTAACATAAATATAAATGAAAACCTAAGAGAAGAGAAGAAGAAGAAGAAAAAGAGAAGTCCTAATTTTGCCTAAGGTAGCAGCCCAAAAAGTCCCTTCCAGTCTCCCTATTTTCGAGCCTAAGTGCTCTATTTATAGATTAGGGTGACTTGAATCCCAAGCAATCACAATTTCAGATCAAATCAATTTCTAAAGATCCATATATCACACGTCACGGTCGTGATGGCCATCACGGCCAGGCCGTGACGGGTTCTCCCTTGGAGGTTGCTTCACTGGTTGGTCCGTCACGGCCGTGACCACCATCACGGCTTGGCCGTGATCAGTTCTGCCTGTGAGGGTCTGTTTTAGATGGCATGTCACGGCCGTGATGGACATCACGAGCTGGCCGTGACCAGTTCTGACTTTTCCATTCTTTCTTTTCAGCTTTACTCGATCATGGTCGTGATGGCTGTCACGGCTAGGCCGTGATGGGCTCAGTTTGGCTCATGTTCTTTACTTTTCAAGCCCCATCTTCATGCAAGCTCCATTATGGTTAATCTTGAGCATTTTAATCCTCAATTCCTGCACACAAACACCACAAAACCGCCTTACCCGTTCCAAGGTAAAAACTAACAAAAATCAAATTAAAAATGCCTAAACTACATGAAAATGCATGCAAAATGTCAATGAAATATGAGGTGAAATCACACTCATCAATATGCCAAGCTTTGAAGCCTGCGAGGGTCAAAGAAAGGATTCCTTTCATTAATAGGAAAGTGTATACATTTGATGTGACCAAGGCCGATCAAATATTTAACATATTACTCAAAGATAAGTAGTTAAAATTGTCAGATGATCATAGGATTTTGAAAGCCCATGAGATTAGGGATCGAAAGTACTGTAAGTATCATAACACTTTTGGTCATGTAACTAATGATTGTATGTATTTCAGGGACATTATTCAGAAAGGTTTGGCAGAAGGAAGACTAAAATTTTCAGACAAGAAACCAGACATGAAGGTTGATACAGAACCGTTTGGCCCTGAAGTTAACAAGACAGACCGCCGAGTCCCTATGGGAATAAGCATGGTCAATATTAGAGCTGGGTACAATATCCATATGGATCTGTCAGATTCATTTGATATTTATCCAAAGCCGGGATAACCTCTTGTCGATTTCATGACACGCAAGAAATCTGGTGGCATACTTAAAGTTTGCCCAAGATGCGAAACATTTTATGATGAAGTGGCTGCCAAGAAGGCCAGGGGGCAGAAAACACCATCTTATCGCTCACAAGACAGAACTGAGTCCCGCAACGGTAGTAGACAAGGCAGATTTTCACACTCGAGCAGCCATGCTGGGTCTAACAGTGTACACAGAAGTGTTGCACCTGTTGTTAACAGGTAGGCAAATAGCCGTCAACAACACATGCATCAAACAAGACCTCAGCACCACACTGGAGGTTGGTTTGAAGAGCCGGTCAGAGGATCAGTGGGAAGTAACAACTTCATCAGTGGTAGATTCAATTTTGTCAAGACTAGGAAACCCCCATCCAGTGTAATGGTGGATCAATGGGTAAAGAATTCTACCACGGCTCGTTGTCTAGAGTTACAAAAGCATAAATGGGTCAGAAAAAACAAGTTCAATGACCACAATCCACCCTTTTGGAATGAGGATTACCGAAAGGGTCAGCTAGCTCAAAATGCTCGGATGACAAGACCTGTCTTGTCAAGACCATCAACTCAGTCGACCATCTCTAAAATCCAAAAGAGGAGGTTGTAAAGGCTCCGACAAGCTCAAAAGAAGAAGCTTGCCAGGAAAGGAGGTGTCACCATAAAAGAGATGCCTTCGCAGAATACTGGTTCTTTGGTTGCAATGGCTGACAACGTAGCTAACAAGAGTGGAGATGTCAAAATGAAGAGCGTGATAGAGGCTCATCCAATGGAGGTTGACATGAAGATGCATGTTACTCAAAACAGGTCAAAGAAGCCTATGTCGCAAGTCTGTGCAAAGAAAAAGAAGGCCTTAGAAAGGTCGTCACCACCAACAAAATCCACAAGCAAATGGCCAGTTGGATTGGTAGACATGGAAAAGGTAGCAGGGCTTAAGAAGAAGTTCGAGGCGAGGATGCAAGATCATCAGTTGGCAACATTCAAACCTGAATATGATTTGACCAAGAAAGAATTGTCTTTTGATGCTGTCATTGAGGCACTAAACGATCCAAATGATGATATTAACATCAGCAGAGGCATGGACATGGATAGCCAAAATGAAGATCTAGCTGACATCATCGAGGCACTAGATAACTGTGGTGTAGGGATAGCCCGGCCTTTGTCAGAAAGGTCGGGATCAGACGATGACAATGATTTGAAAAGAAATCATGGAAGAACTATAGGAGGTGCATTCTTAGACGAGGATCTAGAGAATGAAATCATCCTGGAACCAGGCATGAGGATGAAGATAGGATTTATTTCCGTTATCCCAGCAGAATATGAAGGATATCTTGAAGTGGATTTTTTCGACGATGAGGATATGGTCGACAATGACATAAATCCAGATGATTTTTGGATGTATGTCCAAGAGAATTTGGTCATCGTGTTCGACAATGTAGCCCAGTTAGAAAAGCCCACTGATGAACAAAGAAATCATTTAAGGCCATTGCATGTAAAGGCTATAATTGATGGGAGATCCACTAATAGAGTTCTGATTGACGGAGGAGCTGCTATCAATTTGATGCCTAGGGCAATGTTTAAGAAGCTAGGAAAAGATCAGTCAGACTTAATTCTGACAGACATGGTCGTCACTGATTTCAGTGGCAAAACGTCTCCATCAGATGGTGTCGCACTTCTCAATATCCAGGTTGGCACTGTCTAGAGAATGACATTGTTCGTGATAATTCCAGCCAAATCAAGCTACAACTTATTACTTGGCAGGGATTGGATTCATGTTGTGGGAGCAATTCCATCGATAGTGCAACAGAAAATAATCTTGTGGAATGAGCAAGATCAAGTGGAGATCGTAGAAGCAGACGATAGAGCGTGTTACGCCCAGCAGTCGCATGTGGATTTCAAAGTATATTCGCCAAATGTTAGACCCGTGACTGCCAATGAAGGGGTCATTGAAAAAGATGCGTTAGAAGCAATCCTTCTCAGTCAGTTTGGCGTAAAGATAAAGGAAGAGACCGACAAGTCTCAGCCCAGTTCCGACAATGAGCCTTGAATCACAACTGAGAAGGTTGTCAGCCTATGTGGCCGACAGAGAAATACACACTTCAGACGGTGTGTTGGTAGATTGTATCATTGACGACGGCCCTTTGGGTTTTGAGAAAGGAGCCAAAGTTAAGCAAAACGTTGAAGTAGAAGATCCCCTGGAAGAAATAAATTTAGGGACGGAAGAAAAGAAAAGGCCCATTTTTGTCAGTGATTTTCTGCTAGAGGATTACAAACAAAAACTTGTCAGATTAATTTCAAAGTATAAAGATTGCTTTGCATAGGACTATGATGAAATGCCTGGTTTAAGCTGAAATCTTGTTGAACACCGGCTGCCACTTAGGGAGGATTGCAAGCCTGTCAAACAGGCAAGTAGAAGGTTTGCTCCAGAGGTAGTGCATAAAATCAAAGAGGAAGTGCAAAGACTGCTTAAAGCAAAGTTCATTCAAACAACCAGGTCTGTCGATTGGCTTTCTAATGTAGTTCCCGTCATTAAAAAGAATGGAAAAATGAGGGTATGCATAGACTTTAGAAATTTAAATATGGCTACCCCCAAAGATGAGTATCTGATGCCAATAGCCGACATGCTTGTCGACTCGGCATCAGTAAATGAAATTTTGAGTTGTATGGATGGCCATGCAGGTTATAATCAAATCTTTATAGCCGAAGAAGATGTGTCAAAGACTGCCTTCAAGTGTCCAGGAGCAATTGGGACATATGAATGGGTTGTCATGCCTTTCGGTTTAAAGAATGCAGGAGCCACCTATCAACGAGCAATGAACACGTTTTTCCATGATATGATTGGAAATTTCATAGAAGTATATATTGATGATGTGGTTGTCAAATCCAAAACCAAAGATGACCACTTGGAGCACCTGAAGCAAGGGTTTAAGGATGAGAAGACACAACCTCAAAATGAACCCAGAGAAGTGTAGCTTCGGAGTGTCAGCTGCCAAATTTTTAGGCTTCCTAGTTCACAAAAAAGGAATTGAGGTGGACAAAAATAAAGCCAAATCGGTCATGGAAGCCTCAACACCGACAGATAAAAAGGAACTACAATCCTTCCTAGGAAAGTTTAACTTTCTAAGAAGGTTTATATCAAATCTGTTGGGAAGAACAAGAGTTTTTGCACCGTTGGTCAAGTTGAAAGCAGAGCAAAGCTTCATATGGGAGCCTCGTCACCAAGAGGCTTTTGACTATATCAAGCAATACCTAGTCAATCCACCGGTCATGATGCCCGCAGTGCCTCGTCGACCGTTGAAGTTGTACATATCAGCGTCTGAAGAAACTATATGATGTCTATTGGCCCAGGATGATGATGATAATGTTGAAAGGGCCGTATATTATCTAAGCAGAGTCCTCAATGATGCTGGAAGAAGATATAGTGCAATAGAGAAGTTATGTCTAGCATTGTATTTTTCTTGTACAAAACTTAAATATTATATGATGCCATGTAATGTATTCGTTATTTCCAAAACTGATGTTATAAAGTATATGTTGTCAAAACCATTCCTTAATGGACGTATCGGTAAATGGACCATTGCTTTGTCAGAATATTCTTTACAATACGTACCATCTAAAGTTGTCAAAGGACAGGCAGTAGTTGACTTCTTGGTAGACCATCCAGGATTGGACGTGGCAGAAATAAATGTTGTCAGTTTACAACCCTGGAAACTCTACTTTGACGGATCAAGGCATCAAGGAGGTAGTGGAGTAGGAATCTTAATCGTGACTCCACAAGGAACTCCTACTAAGTTCATGTTTGAACTTAAGTATCCATGTTCCAACAATGAAGCTGAATATGAAGCTTTGATTGTCGGATTAGAGATACTAATAGAAATAAAAGCACGAAATGTGCATATCTTTGGGGATTCTCAATTGGTTATCAAACAACTTACTTAAGAATACAAGTGTGTCAACTACAACTTGACCAAATATTGTATCATAGCTAGTAAGTTAATGAAAAAATTCGATGACGTAATTGTCAAATATATTCCCAGAAATTTGAATCAAGAGGCTAATGAGTTGGCTCAAATAGCCTCAGGATACAAGATATCTCAAAAGGCTTTGTCAGGACTAATGGAAATCAGAGAATTATTGTATCCATTAGAAGAAAGAGATATTTTGGTTAATGATGTAATTCTACCTAATGACTGGAGGTTGCCAATAATTGAATATTTGGAAAATCCAAGTTAGAATGAAGATAGGAAAATGAAATACAAAGCATTGAAATACACAATGCAAGGAGGACTGCTATATAGAAGGTATGTTGACGGGACTCTACACAAGTGCCTGAGTGAACAAGATGCTTATTTGGCTCTGTCGGAAGTCCATGAGGGCATATATGGAGCCCATCAGGAAGGAGATAAAATGAAATGGATTCTTCGATGAAGTTTGTATTATTGGCCAACTATGATTAAAGATTGTATTCTATTTGCCAAGTCTTGTCAGAAACATGGCCATATACAAAATGTACCGGCTAGCGAATTACATTCTATTGTCAAGCCTTGGCCATTCCGAGGATGGGCTTTGGATTTAATTGGCCAGATACATCCTTCTTCATTGAAAGGACATCAATTCATTTTAGTTGGAGTTAATTATTTTACCAAATGGGTAGAAGCAGTTTGCCTTAAAGTAGTCACCCAACAGGACGTAATTGATTTTATTGAAAATCACATTATTTGTCAATTTGGCATACCCCAAACGTTGACAACAGATCAAGGGTCAGTATTCGTCTACAAGAAAGTTGTGGAATACGCTGGTTCTAGGCATATAAAAATGCTCACATCTACACCATACTATGAGCAAGCTAATGGCCAAGTTGAGGCCATAAATAAGATCATTATTAGTCTTATAAAAAAAACATGTGGGTCGACAACCTAAGAATTGGCATTATACTCTTGATCAAATACTATGGGCATATAGAAATTCACCCAGGCAGGCGACAAGAACTTCACCATATCGGCTAACTTATGGACACGATCCTGTGTTGCCTGTCGAAATCAATCTTCAGTCTACTCGCATTCAAAGAAAAAATGACTTGCCTACCAACCAATATTGGAATGCAATGTTGGATGAATTGGATGAGTTAAGTGATGAAAGATTGATTGCATTAGAAAATTTGATTCAACAGAAGGATAGAATTGCAAAGTTTTATGATAGTCGAGTTAAGTTCAAATCATTTAAGGTAGATGATCTGGTGTGGAAAGTCATATTGCCCATGGATAAAAGTTGTCGAGAATATGGCAAATGGTCACCGAAATGGGAAGGACCATTTAGAGTTGATAAAGCGTTTTCTGGAAATGCTTATGAACTTGTCGACATTAATACTGACTTAATAAAAAAGTCAATTAATGGCAATTATTTGAAAAAGTATAAGCCGACGATGCTAGAAGTAAAATTTGACACTAAATGAGATAGAACATAAGTTTTATTCATTGATTTGGCAATACAATTTTACATTGTCAAAAGTACATCCTGCCAGTTTAAGCTAACTTATTCCTAAGAGAGCGGGCTGGAAACTGACGGTTGGCATACACAGATGTGTGTCGAATTATGAGCATTCAAAAATATAAGTTAAAAGATGTTCAGTTGACATACACAAAAAAAAAAATTGTCAACTAAGATTGAGAATTTCTGATTTCTTCCCAAGCATTCGCCAGAGCCTCTCTGTCAGCCTTGGCTGCGAGATATTTAGATTGCATGGCTATTAGAATGCTTACAATTGTCCTGGCAGTCACCCCTGATTTTTTAGATTCATCATCAATTTGATTGACCTTTTCTTTGCTGACCGACAGAGTTTGTGCAAGTTGAGGTTTTTTCTCTTTAGCTTGAGTTAAAGCAACTTCTAAGTAGACAATCTCTTTGTCTGCCGCCAAGTCAGCTTTGACGTTGTCAGCAATGACATGAATCTCTAGTTCTCTTGTGGCCTTCATGGTGCTTAGAGTCCCCAACATATTGTCCTTGCAGGTTTCTTCGACTTCAAAAGGGGACATAACATCATTTATGGTTGACAATTTGTCTGTTAGACCATCAAAGTAGTCTTGGACAAAAGCCAAAGTGCCCCTGCTTGAAGTTGGCAGATTGATCTTAATTGGATTAAGTTGTTGGAGAAGATTGACCAAGGCCGAACGGACGACTGAATCTGAACATAGGATGTCAAGTGGATGCTTGAAAAGGGATTTCAGCTCTTGCATAAACTTGACAGCTTGATAATCACTCGAATCTTACCCTGTCAAATTTGAAAAATGGGCAGATCTTGATGAATTCTGATGACCAGACTCTAACAAAAAATCAATTAACTTTTCAAGTTTAGAGGCAGGAACTTTCACTGGTTTGACGACAGTAGACAAGGTGTCTGTCAGAAGAGGTGGAAGATGTGACTGAGAATTAGAGTTTGTTGAGGAGTTGGTGAAGGATGAATTGGTTGTTCTGGAGGATTGATGGCATCAAGATTGGCGATTGTTGAAGTTTTGCCTCTCTCCCTAAGCCGTCGAAAGACAAAACTTGGGGGGCATTTGTTAGGAGTGAATTTTCAAATGTGAGCTTTCGTTAGACAGACAGAAAGAGGCTACATAAAAATTGAGAAAGAAGTACCAAAATTGATATATACTGTTTTGGCTAAAAGAAAGTTGACAAGTGCTAAGTCGACAGATGGAAAGTTGATAGAAAAAATTGACATAAAGAGGAACGTCGAATTCAGAAGATTATAGAATAATTGACAAGTGTGGAGTTGACAAGAAGTTCTTCAGTTGACATGTCAAACAAACAAGGTCGTCGAAAAGCAAAACTTGGGGCGCATCTGTTAGGGGTGAAATTTCTGATTATTGACGGATGCATTTTGACAGGATGACGAAGGAATCAAAGTAATAACTAATATTTTCTAAGTATTGAAATATTTAGTTGACAAGAAAATACGGGTCGACGGAAAGGATAAATTGACAACCAAGCTTTTTGACAAAGTATTAAGAAGAGTTGTCAAACGTACAGAGAAGTGTGAAAAATGGCTAAGTCCTCAAGACTGACAAGGAATTAGCAAGATAAGTTGTCAAGCAGCCAGACCGTCGAAGACAATCAAGTTGACGCAGAGCAGTTCAAGAAATTGAGCAGTTATCAGAGTTGTTTGACAAGCAGTTTAAATTTGAAATTTAGAGAACTGCCAAGATACGTGGCAGTCATTTAGATAGGAAGTTACTACTAGGTAGTTATTTTATTTGCCTATAAATACTAGTTATTACAATGTAATAGAGGTTGGAACTTGAAACATCATACACGTCTCGAACACACAGTAGATTGACGCATTAATTCAAATACTCCTTCCACCCTGTTATCATCAATACAATGTTCAATTTCAATACAGTATTAGTTCATTTCCTTCAAGTTCTTCATATACTTTCCAGTTTATTCATCATGTTCTTCATAGTGTTCTTACACTTCTTTATTTTACTGCCATCAATATTGTGATGGTGGATTCATCTTATTTGTGTTAATTTTTATTAACTTTTAATATTTCTTTAATAGTTCTTCATGCATTTTCCGGTTTATTTATAATCATCTTCAAGTTATTTCTTTAAACTTCATTATTTTTCTACAAATTGATACTTGTTTAATCCAGTTTTCCTTTACTCTAATATTGTAAGTAGTTCCTAGTTTTTGACATCTTTTGCTTAAATTAACATTTTCATTCGTTACAATTCAATTTTTCAGAAATTGTTCTTCATCAACTTTAATAAATAAATAATACCTTTTCAATATTAATTCATTTGTAGTGTTCTTACATTTCAAATCTAAATTTTACTTCATGCCAAGTATTCATATTTAATGACTTAGTATTTCAGAAACTATTTCCATTATCTAGGGAGGTTACTTGATATACATCCTACACATCTCATCTCGATCACACAGCAAATTGACGGATTACATTCAAGTATTCCCTCCATCCTTCTTATTTCAATACTAAGGCAAAATTCAATGTCATTTTCATCCTTTTTGTTCAAGTTCTTTACTTGTTCCTTTTAATTTCCAGTATTTCTCTCAAGTTCGTCTTTTAAGTTTATTTTACTTCTTGCAAGTAGTGTCATTTAGATCGTTCTTTACTTAACTTTCCTTTCAAACTTCAGTTTTCTTTTCATTATAAACTCGGTTTGATCAGGAAGTTATTTTCTGTAAAATAACTGTCTTTTTCTTTTAATTTCAAACTTATCTTATCGTTTGACACCAAGTCTTTGCCAGCATTTCCTAATTTGACTTTAATTGTCAAATTTGTACTTGGCAGACTATTCATACATACATTCTAACGAGATTACCGCATAACTCGTAGGTCCCACACTCATCTGATCTATAATTATTTGTCACAAAGGAATTTTTGGACACCAACCAAAAATCAATGTTAACACCTGGTCAATGAGAATGAAAAACCAACAATGGCAGCAACATCAAAAAGGTGAGGCTTCAGAATGGGTAGGGTGAAGATGTGAATGGAGAGGTGTGAGAAACAATGAGATTAGGAAAGGGTATTTATTTTAAACATTTTTATAACATTTTTCATTTTCAATTAATCATGTTAAAGGGTATTTTTAAAAATAATGCTAACATTCATAGGAAAGATGCCATTAAACCAAACAAGGGAATCAAGATTCACAAGTAACATTTCCGAGAATGTTTAAGGTCTACCAAACACAATTTTAACATTATGAGGAATCATCATTCCCAGGAATTGTGATTTTTGGAAATCATGATTCCCAAAATCCAAAAAATAATCTACCTATCAAACGTCCCCTAAAAGTAATTATCATTCCTAGGAATTCAAAGGTTGACAGGGATCTAATTCAAAATTTTTGAACTTGAGATTAAAATATTCATTAAACGTTCTTTTAAACTATTTTAATTTTTAGCATTTTTATAATATGTCATTTTTCATTTTCAATTAATGTATTTTTGAAAATAATGCTGATTTTTCAGGAGAGATGCCATTAAACCAAACAGGGAAATCAAGATTTAGGTTGACAGGGATCTAATTCAAAATTTTTGAACTTGAGATTAAAATATTCATTAAACGTTCTTTTAAACTATTTTAATTTTTAGCATTTTTATAATATGTCATTTTTCATTTTCAATTAATGTATTTTTGAAAATAATGCTGATTTTTCAGGAGAGATGCCATTAAACCAAACAGGGAAATCAAGATTTACAAATAATATTCTCAAGAATGTTTATGGGAATCATGATTCCCGGAAACCAAAAAATAATCTGCCTACCAAACACCCTAAAAGTAACTTATGTTGTAGTGTCATTTTTCTCATCCTACAGTCAAATTCATTTTAGTGAAAAGAAGATACAGAACTTTATATTTGTGGGTTTACCTGTAAATTGATGACTCTTCTTCTTTTAAACATTGTACAACAATCATTGTCCTATAGTAAAACTCATTTCATTTTAATGAAATGAAATTGGCTAACTTCATACATTTGTATCCAAGTTCATTTGCAAATAGATGGGTCTTGGAATTTTTATCTTGGAAATTTGAAGATTATGAATCTTTTAAACCATATTTGCTAGTATAAAGACCAAAGCCGAAAGAGAATGTGCAACTAAATTGGTTGCCTATATACACAGTTTAAAAAATTTAAGATTGTTCAGAGACAAGTGGTGCAGGGGTTGAAAAGAATATTATTCACTTTCACATAAACAAATATAATCTTATGGGAAACTTAGTTATCAAGGCAGGAGGAGTGGGGGTTCATATCATTCCATGATGATAAGCTGCACTTGATCTTCTTATGCTGGGATATGCGAAAATTGGGCTCTTTAGGTATAGTTGGATGCTTCACTGACCTGCATACAAAAAAATATGACAAGAGACTTCTAAAGAGAACAAAAGCAAAAAGGCTTTGCCACAATAAACACCCAAAACACTAGAAAAAGAAGAATATGAGTCATATGTCCTTTTCTTAGATCATTATTCCTTTACCTCCTTGGTATAAAAGGTCTATCAAAATAAGGCATGGGCTGTGCTTTTGGAACGAGTTCCTTCCTCAACCTTCGGACTTCTTCCTCTTCTGCCAACTTTTTGTGTAGTAAAATACAAAAATTCAGCATTTAATGAAGGGAAACTAGGTAAATCAGTGCTGGAATCTTAAAAAAGTGATTGTGTACCTTTTTTTGTCTCTCCCTTTCTAATTTGTATTGCTCTATTAAGCTCAGTTTTTCTGCCACCTGTATGATTAAACATTAATCAAATCTTGTTTCCATTTCCTACAATTGGCATTTTCCAGAAATGAAAGATAATCGCAGCAACTCAATTAGTATTGAGATTGACAAGTCTACGATTTTCACAGCTATAACCACCCATATGGTCAAACAATGAGGAGAAAAAGAAATGTTTAAAATGTAAGAGGCACCTTATGGTCAAACACTCTGTTAGCAGTACAAGACCTCCTATATACAAGGCATATTACAGAAGAAACAAACAGACCAAAGCCAACTGACAATCAGTTAGCTGAATCAGAATGTGTTAGTTAGACCACCCATGAGATAGTATAAATAAAGGAAAGGAAGGAGGGAAGTTAGAGGGGTCTTTTGGTTAGTTAAGAAGTTAGTTGGAGAGGCTAGGCTCTCGAAACCCTAGAATTCATTCTTGCTATTTCTCTCTCTGTAATTCTTTGTACTGTGATTCTGTTTTTTGCTCTGTAGAGAACATTTCTTGCAGAGAATTCTCCAATAAAAGTATAGTTATAGTAATTTCTACCTAACCAGTTCTAACACTGGTATCAAAGCTCTTTTCTGGGAGTGGTACATGGTCCATACGAGAAGAATGGAATCAAGAATTGAAGTTCTTGAGCGTGGAATGGAAGAGATGAGACGGGATCGCGATGACGATCGCCGTAATCGCCAAGAACTGAGGCGAATCGTGGAGAAACAGAAATCAGAAAATCAGAAGCAATTTGATGACGATCGCCGTGATCGCCAAGAACTGAGGCGAATCGTGGAGGAGTAAATCGGGAAAATCGGAAGCAATTTGATGCGATTTTGGCTCTCCTACAACGAAGTTCCAACAAGAACCCAAGGTAACAACAACGGAACCCATAGTAACGAGGAGGAAGAAACGATAGGGGAGAAAGATGACTATCAGAGGGAAGAGAAATGGAGGAAGCTCGAAATCCCTATTTTCAGTGGTGATGACGCGTACGGGTGGGTTAACAGAATTGAGCGCTACTTCGAGATGAGGCGAGTATCCGATCGCGAGAAACTGAAGGCCTCGATGGTGGCGATGGAAGGTAAAGCACTGAACTGTTATCAATGGTGGGAAGTCTGTGTGACGAATCCTACTTGGGAAGAGTTTCGAACAGCCTTGATTGAGAGGTTTCAACCTTCGATCAATCAAAATCCTTTTGAAATGTTGATGAACAGTCTGTGTGACGAATCCTACTTGGGAAGAGTTTCGAACAACCTTGTTCGATCAACCAAAATCCTTTTGAAATGTTGATGAGCGTAGCGTCAAGCAAACAAGCACCGTGGCGGAGTATCGGGAGAAATTCGAGCTCTATTCTGCTCCATTAACAGGGGGCTGATCCAGAATATGTGAAGGGAATTGCCTTAAACGGGTTGAATGATCTGATTAAGGCCGAATTGAAGATGCACTCTTTGAAAACCCTACCGGAGATGGTGAGGTTCGCCCAGCAAGTAGATGAACGGAACGAGTTATTGAGTAAAGGGGTGATGGCAGTAAGTAGAGGTGGGGGAAATACTCAGAACTACACCAATACAAGAACAGTAACGTGGGACCCCGAAAATAGAGGCACTTTACATAGTTCTAGGAGCAATAAAAGTACCAATTCAAGTTCTGATTCCAATAGCTTGAAAAGTACAGGATCTTACAGAGGAAGAGAATTCAGGGTACTAACACCTGCTGAGAAAGATGAGAAAAGGGCAAAGGGGTTGTGTTTCAAATGTGATGGCAAGTTTGGCCCGGGGCACGTGTGTACGAATAAACAATTGCTTTTACTAACCCTGGATGAAGAAGACATGGAAGAAAAGATGGAGGAGGAATCCGAGACAACTGAAGCAGAGCTTAAAAATCTGCAATTGTCCCTCTATAGCATCACAGGACTCACTTCAAAGAAGTCCATTAAGATGTGGGGAGAGGTAGGAAACAGGAAGGTAACATTGTTGATTGACTGTGGAGCTTCACATAATTTTGTTTCATCCTTATTGGTGGAAGATGAGGAATTGCAAGTAAGGAAGACAGCTCCATATACAGTGGAAGTGGGAGATGGTAGGAAGATACAATGTGAAAGGGTCTGTCCAGACTTGAGGGTAAAAATTCAAGGATTAGAAGTGCAACAAAACTTCTACAATTTTGAATTAGGTGGTGTTGACGTGGTGCTAGGAATGGAGTGGTTGGCAAGCCTAGGGGAGATCAGAGCAAATTTTAAAGAATTAACATTAAAGATACCATCTCCTAAGGGTACTTTAGTGTTAAGAGGGGAACCAGCAATGGCTAGAGCAGCAGCTTCTCTTAAATCAGTTATAAAGGCCATTCAAGCAGGGGGACAAGGGTTCTTATTAGACTGTCACAGCATGCAAGTTACCTCTGACGAAAGCTCGACAGAATGGCAGTGGTTGGATGAGGTGCTGGAGAGTCATGCTGAAGTCTTTGCAGAACCTCAAGGGTTACCACCCTCCAAAAGACATGACCATGCCATTGTCCTCAAAGAGGGAGCTGAAATACCAAATTTGCGCCCATACAGGTACCCCCACTACCAAAAGAATGAGACAGAGAGACTTGTAAATGATATGCTGAAATCGGGTGTCATTAGACCTAGTGTTAGCCCGTATTCCAGCCCCATCATTCTAGTTAAAAAGAAAGATTCAACTGGCGCTTTTGTGTTGATTACAGGGCCCTGAATAAGGTCACTGTACCGGACAAATTCCCTATTCCGATTATCGATGAGTTGCTAGATGAGCTGGGAGGAGCAAGGTTTTTTTCTAAATTGGACCTACGTGCAGGGTATCACCAAATCCGGATGAAGGAAGGAGATATATCTAAAACCGCATTTAGGACCCACAAAGGCCATTATGAATTTGTTGTAATGCCCTTCGGTCTCACAAATGCACCCTCTACTTTTCAAGCTCTCATGAATGAAGTGCCGAAACCATATCTCCGGAAGTTCGCCCTCGTATTCTTTGATGATATTCTAGTATATAGTAAGAGCAAGGAAGATCATAAAAAGCACCTGCAGACTGTGTTAATCTTGCTGCAGCAAAATCAGCTATATATGCCAACAAAAAAAAGTGCACTTTCGGGCAAGAACAAATTGAGTACTTGGGTCATATTATCTCGGGAAAGGGTGTAGCGGCGGATCCAAAAAAACTGGAAGTTATGAAACAATGGCCGGTTCCAAAAGATTGCAAAGCTCTAAGGGGATTCTTAGGCCTCACTGGGTATTACAGAAGGTTTGTGCAGGGCTATGGCAAGATTGCTCAACCACTGACAATGTTATCGCGAAAAGATGGGTTCCAATGGAATGAGGAAGCTGAGAAGGCTTTCGAACAACTGAAATCAGCCATGGTTGCATTACCAACCCTTACTGTACCGGATTTTTCTAAACAATTTGTGGTAGAAACAGATGCATCTAGTAAGGGGCTTCAAACTGTTCTATTACAAGAAGGCAGACCAGTGGCATTTCTTAGCCAAACCTTATCCGAGAGGGCTCGAAAAAAAGTCGATATATGAGCGAGAGTTGATGGCAATTGTCATGGCAGTCCAGAAGTGGCGACATTATCTGATGGGGAGGCATTTTGTTGTTCACACAGATCAGAAAAGCCTGAAATTTCTGACAGAACAGAGAGTGTTAAGTGAGGAACAATTCAAATGGACTTCAAAGCTACTGGGGTTTTATTTTGAAATCAAATATAAACCTGGCAGCGATAATAGAGCAGCAGACACCTTATCCCGCAGGATAACTTATGCTGCCACATCTGTGGTCCAATTTTTCGAAGTTGAAGAATGGGAAAAATAAGTCCATAATGATAGTAAACTGCAGAGCATCATACAGGACCTCATTCGAGACCCTCTATCACACCCGGGATATTCATTTGTAAACAAAAAGCAGCACTATACAAAGGAAAACTGGTTTTACCTCGAAATTCTCCAAAAATTCCTACCCTACTCAAAGAATTTCATAGTTCAGCCTTTGGTGGACACTCAGGATTTTTCAGATCTTATAAAAGGATAGCAGCTTTGGTGTATTGGGAAGGTATGAGGAGAGACATCCATCAATATGTAGCAACATGTGAGATTTGTCAGTCCAATAAATATCAAACTTTATCCCCCACGGGTCTCTTGCAACCTCTTCCGATTCCATCTCAAGTCTGGGCAGATGTTTCAATGGATTTCGTGGAGGGTCTGTCTACCCAAGGCTCAAGGTAAGGATACCATATTGGTGGTAGTGGACAGACTTACTAAGTATGAACACTTCATCCCATTAAGCCATCCATTCACTGCAAAGGATGCAGCTGAAGTTTTCATTAGAGAAATGGTGAAACTGCATGGTTTTCCATCCACCATTGTTTCAGACAGAGACAAGGTGTTTCTCAGCAATTTCTGGACTTAACTTTTCAGATTGGCAGGGACTAAACTGAAATTCAGTTCTGCTTATCACCCACAATCCGATGGGCAGACTGAAGTGGTTAATTGGAGACATACTTGAGATGCTTAACGGGTTCCAAGCCCAGGCAATGGCCGAAATGGCTTAGTTGGGCTGAGTTTTGGTTTAACACTAATTACAATAGTTCAACTAAGCTGACACCATTTACTTAAGGGACCATCCCATCAGCAGTAGAAGAGGTCAATATTATGACACAGGAAAGAGATATGCTTTTACATGACCTCAAGGGCAACCTTCTAAAGGCTCAAGGGCAAATGAAAGCAACAGCAGACAAGTCCAGGAGGGAAATTACCTATGCAGTCGGGGATTGGGTTTACTTAAAACTGCAACCATACCGACTGCGATCTTTGGCTAAAAAGATGAATGAGAAGCTTCGGCCTCGTTTCTATGGACCCTACAGAATCGGTAAAAGGGTGAGGCAGGTCGCTTATCAACTTGAACTTCCTGCTGAGAGCAAAATCCACCCTACTTTTCATGTTTCCCTTCTTCAGAAGGCTATAGGGCCATCAGTTGTTCCACAACCTCTACCTCGGGGCCTAAGTGAAGAGCTAGAGTCATTAGTGGAACCGCAAGCAGTCGGAGGCTCGGAGATGCTGGCCAGGCAGAGGTACTAATCCGATGGAAGGACTTACCGAGTTTGAGGCCACTTGGGAGTCATATGAAGTGATCAATGGACAGTTTCCCTTTTCCACCTTGAGGACAAGGTGAAACTTTTTGGGGGTGGGAAGTATTGTTAGCGAAGACAAGACCTCCTATATACAAGGCTTATTACGGAAGAAACAAACAGACCAAAGCCAACTAACAATCAGTTAGTGAATCGGAATGTGTTAGTTAGACCACCCATGAGATAGTATAAATAAAGGAAAGGAGGGAAGTTAGAGGGTCTTTTGGTTAGTTAAGAAGTTAGTTGGAGAGGCTAGGCTCTCGAAACCCTAGAATTCATTCTTGCTATTTCTCTCTCTGTAATTTTTGTCTTTGTGATTCTGTTTTTTGCTCTGTAGAGAACATTTCTTGCGAGAGAATTCTCCAATAAAAGTATAGTTACATTAATTTCTACCTAACCAGTTCTAACACACTTAAACTCAATGGAGAATTGAAATTGACAAGTCTATGATTTTCACAGTTATAACCATCCATAGGACCATAAAGAGAAGTGGTAGTGTGCTCATGTGCTCCCACAGTTAAAACCATCCATAGGACCATAAATACCAAGTAGTAGTGTACTCGTGCTCCCACAGAAGATTACACTTTATGATTTAAAAATAAGAACACAATAACAATTCAAGATATAATAAGGAGGAGAATGCAAAACAAAGAGGAGGAGAAAAAGAAAAGAAGACTCACCTGATGATCAAACTCAGCCCGATCCATTGCCCGCGCATCACTATGAAGCATAAGGTCTACAGGCCTTGTGATTTCTTTCACTGGAGGTTTTAGCAAGCACTGAAATAGTGGCAGTAAAGAATGCTAAGTAACCCATTATAGCAATTTCAGACATGGGAGCAAATATTTCACTGAATTTTGAGGCGAAGTTACAAATTTCAAATTTCGAGGTTCACATTTATCTTCTCCCAATGCAAAGATTATTTCTCCGAGTTCTAGTCAAATAGGGAAACAAATCATAAAATATAAATAAGAAATAAATCCTATGAAATTATAAAACCTTGTTCACCACCAACATTCATCACACAATATGACCAACATCACTACTTCTTCACCTTCTACCCACATACATCAATCATATATTTTTTCAACCGATGCCAATTTCCAAAACTTTATCTCACCCACCACCCATTTTGACGCATTATATACCTCCTATACTTCCACCACTCAACCAACAATGACCAACAGTTTTATCTCACACGTGGTGCATCGCTGCACCAAAAATATCATGGTGCAATGTAGATGCCTTAGTCATACAGAACTCAAACAAAGGACTTCCATAGTAAAATAAAAAATGACCTTACCTCTGGTTCATCTGTTGTCAATGGAAGACCCTGTGCTATAGGTATCCTCTGCTTCTCCTCTTCTGTCATCATCTCTTTTATCTTCTTTACAAATTCTTCCTCTTTCAACTTGCCCCTTTGCTACATTAGGATTCCATAACAGATATTACTATCCGATGCCAATTAAAATAAAAAGAATTAAAATAATAAAAAAGTGAACTTTATAAAGATCAATCAATTAATCTTCACTAGCAATTACCTCAGTTCTAAGCTTGAATGGTTTTTGGCTTGTGACTCTCATCTGCTTCTTCTTCCACCTCCTTCCCCCAAAAGTGCTTAATGATTCCAAGCTCTAAAAATGGTTCAATTAAAATTCAAGATCCTGATTAGTGAATCATTAACAATACTGTTTTTGCTCATAAAAGATAAAAGTAACTCAAATTTTACATTTCTTCTGCTTCTTCGACTCCCATTAGAAGTCCTGCTAGACACACTGCAGCTTGATAAAAGATAACAAAGATCAACACAACACTGAAATGGAACTATTCAATGAACAGATATAAGTATGTACATTAACTTATTTTGCATTTCAAATAAGTTATAATGAAAAATCTTAATGCCAGAGCTTTTGGAAAAACATCCCCCAAATTGAAGAAACCCTCACTACGTTATGGTCCCCAAATTGAAAAATATTGTCAAATTGGACTAATGTGATTGACTTTTTACGCATGACGTTTTTGCCTATTTCTTAACACGAGAAACCAACTTGCTATCACCCTATAATTTCAGAGACTAAAATAGGGATTCACTCATAATAAGTATGTACTTAGATTAACTTATTTTGCATTCCAAATAACTTATAATGAAAAATCTTAACATGATTGCTTTTGAAAATTAAGAAAATCAAACACGCACTAATCAAACAAACTTTAGAATCAAAGCCATATCAAACCTTCTGCAGGTGCTATCCCAGGAAGAAGAAAGTGAAGCCCGTGGATCCAATCCAAGGTTTTCAGATGTCAAAACCATCTCCGGCGGGGAAAAAGAAGAACAAGAAACCTCAGTTTCACGTTCTCTACAAAACTGCCATTTCATCACCACCTTCTTATCATTCTCCTCTTCAGCTTCCTTTTCCTCTTTCTTCTGATTGGGCAAAGACATAAGCTTCTCAAATGCCTTCACCAAATTCATCACCTTCCCAGACCCACTTTCAGGAACCCTCTCCCTTCTCCGTTTCAATGCTAAATCAACCTTAGGGTTTCCGTTTTCCTCTCCAACCACATTCTCACTCTCACCAGCTTCATCATCACCACCACCCTCTTCTTCGCCGCCATTCTTGAAGAACTCTTCTTGAGACTTCCTCAGATTATCATATGCCACACAGAGACACTTGTTCTTCTTTTCTTCATTCTTGCCGCTAGCTTTCTTCTCTTTGCACTTGCAAAACGACATCGTTGAGCCAGTTAAGCCTGCAGCAGCAGCACCTTCCTCTTCTTCCGAATAATTCTTGGGTTTCTTCTTTGCCACCACGAACTTCCTCTGTCGGAACTTAGGGTTTTTCGATGCTGATGATGGTTTCTGAGACTTGGAACAAGAAGAAGAAGAAGGCTTCTTTACAGGGGAAAAAGAAGAATTGCATGAAACATTGGGATTGAAATTTTCAACCAATTTTGATGATTCTTGATTCTTTGATCGAGGCTCATGTTGTGGGGTCGTTGTTCTACTATTCTTGGTTGCCATGACGATCAGAAAATCGAAGCGGAAATTGAGTGATGTGTATAACAATCGAAGAGTTTGATGTAGAGAAATATAGCGTGTTTTTCTCCAATGATTTGATGATTAGATTGAGGGAAACAAAAGAACCTCTTATAGTAACGGATAGTTTTGGGGGGTATATGATTGCGTAGCCCGTTATTTACTATTTATTTATTTGAAATTATGTTTCCAGACCGTTGGATTTTGATAAACTATTTATTTATTATGCTTAGGCTTCTATAGTTCTATTGCAATCCCTAGGAATATCTTCGCGAAATTCTTTCGATCGAGTTTGAGGGGGAAAAATTTTTACTTGATTGGAAGATTTAAATAACATATGGTTGGATTTGGTATGAATTATTTATTTAGAAAAATCTAATTCAATCCAAATCCGATTAAATGTGATTTGGACTTGATTGAATGATTCGATTTTTATCAATATAATAATTAAAAAATAAGGTAAAAAAATTCGAATTAATGTCAGTGTTGTTTGGTTTACGGTTTTATGATTGATTTTTGATTTTATTTTGGATCAGTTTGAATATGAATGCCTCCGACAAATACAATCAAGCAAATTGTGTAAAAATAAAATTCCATGTAACTCTAATTTTTAGAGTTAATTGTTATTATCATATGTAGAAATAACTAATTATTGAAATTTATTAATTAATAAATATGATTTTCACATCAATATTACAAAAAATATTTCACTTTTTAAAATATAATCGATATGCTAATTTTTTCACTTTTATATAGTAAATTATAAAAAAAATTATTTGTATAATTTAATAATATTTAGTTTTACAGGGGTGAAATAGAAAGAATGTTATTGGTTTTAAAATAATCTATACGTTTTTTAAATAAACTTCATACTTTTATATTATCTGAAAATGACTTTTTTTCTATAATGAAAACCGTTATTTTTCAATTTATTCAGTTTATCCAAACTTACTAGCTTCTACGGAAAAACATTTTTTTGACATAAAAACAATTGTTTATGTAAGATTTAATCTTACCCAAATATGTTTTAAACCAGGTTATATATTAAATGTACCAAAATGGAGTTAATAGCCAAAATATTGGATCTTTTGTATATGATATATCCAATACGGTCTACTATAACTCAACTTCCGGAAGAAAAAAAAAAGGTGTCTACAATAAACATAAACATAAACATGTGCAGTCCAACAAAAAATAGCCCTAAGAAACAGAAGCATTTATAAATTCTAATTCTCACTCAGTCTGACTTTTCTTGGTACACCCTTTCTTCTTCGAACTCGCCTTGAGGTTCCAACTTGAGTTGAGGGTATGGGTTGGTTGTTATATTCCTCTCGCCTTGTAAATGTCGATGACAAATCTCTAAGTTCAATACTAGCTTGGGATGGAGTCCTCTGAGTGGTTGTCTCAGCTTGATTTGCAGTCTCACAAGTGACTTGGATGGTCATTTGCATTTGGCTTGAAGCCTCATAGTCGATAGAAATATCTACTTGGATTGAAGTCTCACATTCCTCAATAACCGTTTGTTGGTCCTATATAAATCCGAAAAAAAATAAACTGTCAATTACCCTTGACAAACAAATGTAAAAGAACAAAAAAAATATAATAATTTGCATTCTCCATAAATTCATCATCTACCTCATTGCTTACAATATTTGCAGCATAATTATATCCTCTAATTCCAGACATCTAATGTTTATGCAAAAAAATCAAACAATCAACACATATATTATCAAACTATTTGAAACTTAATTTGAAATAGAACCATTTACCGATCTTTCTCTACGAGGGAAGTGCTTGATACGGGCCATTTCAATAGAAGAAAAAACAAAGAACGAGAGAAAGGAAATGAAAATTGATATTTGTTTATCGAGAAAGAAGGCAAATTGGGAGCTGATGAGTGGAAAAAGGGTGGATCTACAGTAATATATAGAGATAGGGATTTTGGGGAAGGTATACGCGGGAAATGTGAAAATTGTGGTGAAAAACAGATGAGATGAAAATGATCGTTGATTGGATGGGCTATCAATTATTGTGCGTCTCTTAAAGGGACAGGGATCACGATCCGTGGGACGAGAAAGTAACCAATCATAAAGAGAGATATGGGGGTAGGTATAGGCGAAACTTGTGAAAAACTTTGGTGAAGAAGAGATGGGATAAAAAAAATAAAAATGACCGTTGATTAGATGGGCTATCAATGATTATGAGTCAGGGCACGAGGATCACTATCTGTATAGATTTCTCTCGAAGAGCATAGTTTGATAGGTATTTTCTATCATTATGTGGTCAATATTACATCCCAAAATATTTAATTTTAGTGATTTTATGATGTTATCAATTTTTGTTTAGTTAAATAAAAAGTTAAATATTTAATTATTAACATAATTGCTTACTTAAAATGGTTTCATATTTGACCACGATAGATAAATAATAGTCTAGCATAACTAGTAAACGTGAACCACATTAATTGAGTTGATCAAAATTTGATTCCTAATAGAGCTCATTATTGGAATTGCCACCAATCGATTTATCAATAAAATGGAAAAGTGCAATTGGACACCTTAAAAATTGTCTATTGTAACACCATGATTTTTTACTGTTATTATATGTGTGTGTGTGTGTGTGTGATTTTTATTCGAGGTCTAGAAAATGATTTTGGATAAACCGAAATCATATTTATACTCTATTTTATCGTAGGGAGCTACGGTTAAATTTTGGGTTGAAAATTCAGATGAAACCCGGTCTGCGTTTTCGCTGACAGTAAAATTTTACTAATCAGAAAACCTAATTTTGACTCAAGAACGAAATGGTTAGATTTTATATCCTGTTTCCAATGATATTGGTTATTCTGAAAATTTTCAAAATAAATAAGTTATTATATGTTAGTCGGGTAAAATACTCAACAATCGGGTATCGACGAAGTCTAGAACGGATGTACAAAGACAAAAACCGGGCACTGGATGATGGGACATATTGTCACCTAGGGTGGTGAGTCATAGGGGTGACTCACCTAGCATTTATGAAGCATAATGATGGCATCCAAAAATATCATGATATTATGTGTGTGAAAAGACTAAAATGCCCTTGGTTGTTTAGTGAATTTACAAGTTTGCCATCACAAATTTTGGACCAGAAACTCCCCTAACCACACGACTGCCCCCTTTCATATACACACTTAGGAGTTTTTTTCATTTCCTTCATCTTCTTCCTTAAGCTTTTTACTCCAAAAACACAAAAACTCCATAGTTGATTCTTGAAGAACCTTGATCCAATTCTTCATTTCTTCATCATTCAAGAGGTAAACCCTTACTCCACATGATGATAATTGCTTTCATCTTCATTTATCTTCATTGATTTCATTCATTTCATGCCAAAATCATTATGTTTCAATTCCTAGATCTAGATCTTCAAAAATTTCTAGAAAATCATAGAAAAATCATTTTAATGTGAGATCAATTTCTATGAACTCACTATGATCTCTATATTCATCATCCAAGAGCATGAATCAAAATAAAATTTCCTTCCTATATTTTTTAAGTGGGCCGAATCTATGCTCTAGGGAGATTGGATGAACTTTGTTTCAATTTTTGGAAAGAAACACTTGATTTCATCTTTCTAATACCTATATATATTTTTTTTGACGGGATAATACCTATGTTTGTTGAATCCAAGAGATTGAAACCAAATAAATTCTCTAGCCTATTTTTCTAATAAAGGCCGAAACCTAGCTCTTGATTGAGTTACATGAATTTGTTTTAATTTTTGAGTTATGATCATTGATCTTATCTTCTTAATATTTAAGGATAATTAATTCAAGAGTTTGTGAAATTTTGACATCCCTAGCCTAATTTAATCATGTAGACCAAAACCTCATCATGAGTGATTAAGAGGATTTTGTTGTTTTACTTTGTTAATTTTGTTGTGATTTATTGTGAAGGATCATTGTTGTGAATCGTTGTACGTTGTGCTGTAGAATCGGAAACGAATCGAAAACAAAACTTCGAGAGGAAAATTGTAACTTCAAGAGGTAAGGGGATTTTACCTAAGGGGTTTTGATAGGCACGTGATATCTGTGAGTCTGTATGACTATTTGTGATTTCGTTGTGGTTGTTTAATTTATTTGACGTAGTAGTTTATCTGAGTTATTAAAATTATCCGTGGTGTATGTTTATTTGTGATATATGTTTATTGGTGGATGCATGTTATAACTGTGATATCGGTTATAACTATGATGTGTGATTTTATTGTTGTTGGTTGTTTGACTGAAAAGTCTGACAGTGGTCAATGCTAAAATTAAGACTGAGGATAAAAGCTTGGAAAAAAATGTTGAATAAGTTAAAAACGTTGAAGAATATGTTGTTTATGTCAATTTTGTGGTATTTTGAAGAAAAGTTGAAAATAATATTATTTTAATGATTTTACGGTGTAAGAGTGATCTACGAGCAGTAGTGAGGAATAACTGTGAACAAATTTTAGTGATGTTAATTTTTACAAAATAAATTTTGAAATAAAATAAAAAGTTATTATAAAAAGTTATTTTTCAAAAATAACTTAATTTCCATGTTGAGAAAATTATTTTAAGAGGAAAAGTCAAATTTTGACTTAAAAATGATTTTAATTCTAAACAACGAGTAATTTCAGAAAATAGTTTACGACAGTGTTTTCAAAACAGTTTCATTTTTCTTTGGACCAAAATGGGGCATGAATGGGTTCATTTTCAAGAATTAAAGTTTTCGGAAAAATATTTTGAAGAGGAAAAGCATTGGAGAAAAATGAATATCTCTGTAATTTAGCGTTTTATAAACGAATTTCAAACGGAAAAGATTTTATGCAAAAGAGTTTTTACTCGGCGAAACCATTTCCAACAACTTGGATAAGTTGTGGAGGTTTTGTTTTGTATTTGTATTTCACCGAACAAAAAATGATGTTAACGATGAAACGCGGACCTAGTGACCGAGACATCGAGATTCTAATGTTCTATAGTGAAAACACGTAGATCATTGATCCGTGTAACGTTGTTATGGAATTTATGTCCTATATACGATGTGGTGAACGTTGTTAAAGGTGAATGTTGTTTTCTATAATCACGAAACTAAGACTGAGGCATCGGTCTAAGGCTTTGTGATTGAGCACTCGGACTTCATGTCCTGTGTTGACGGTGAAAAATCTTAACGTTGAAAATTATGAATGGTCGTGAGCCTTTGAGCCTCGACAAGAAAAGATGAACGAAAAAGAAATGACAAGAATAAATGTTTTACATGCATGAATCGGCAAACGTGCCTTTGGTGGATTGGAAAGTGGGTCTAGGAAAAGATGGGCTATGCTACGACTATTTCTGAAGCTTGGATATTTGGGATATTTTATAGGCTGAGTTAAGTTAGGACTATCATTGGAGTTCATGTAAATTACGTTACGATGATGGTTGGAGCTAGCGTTCTACCGAGTTACTTACTTAAATAGTTGGAACTCGGAACCTTGACGGACAAAACAATTGATGTTATTGAATGGAAGTTGGGATCTCCGGAGATTAAGTACAAAATTTAGACGTTGAATAATGAAGTGCCATGCATTTATTTTTTTATGACGATGACCGTCAGGTATGAAACCCATTGATCAACTATTGTGTTTATGTTGAGAATGTTATATGTTGTGAATATATATGTAAATGATGTGTTGTATGTCGCGCATGTGGTTATCATAATAAACTCATATATCGGTATCTCACCCTTGCGATATATTTGTTTTCTGGTTTACTGTTGTACCTTGGTACATGAGAGCAGATGGTGCAGAGGAGTTTCCAATTTCGCTAAAGGAGTTTAGTCCCGATCCTTGAAGAGGTCGGTGATAGTGGTAAGGATCATGGAGCTCTTTCCGGTAGATGTTGTTTAGAGTGACCAGCTTAGGATTTTCTTTTGGGTTGTGTATTTTTTAGAAAGTTTGTGTATATGGTTTGAGAACCTTTATTTGGTTTTGAGTTGAGTTTTGATTAATGAAAACAATTTCAGGAAAACTTATACGTTGTGGTGATTTGATTTATGAATAAACTTAGTCTATGTGTGTTGTCAAGTACAATGTAATTTTACTATTGTGATGTGTGCATCACTTTTTTGAAGTATTCCACAAGAAAATTTTTATACCCAAGTTTTATAACTTAAAGTAAAATAACTTTCTGAAAGCAACCAGCAAATACCTTTTTAATTGTATTTCCGCATCTGTTCACGAGGTAATGCCCAAGGGGGTGTTACATCTATAACTCAGAGTTTGAGTTTGATGGTTGATTATGAGTAGGGAAAGTATTAGCACTCTACATAATTGATTCAAAAAATGATTACATATTTAATCTAAAGTGTTTGCTTATTAAATTCAATAATTTGAGTTGGTTCTTTATTATAGTAAAATAAAAAATTTTGAATTTTTATTTTAAAATGTCTCATTTTGTCGGCATATTATAAAAAAGTAGAATGCTAACTAGGCACGGGTTAAGGAATCAAAAAGAGTAATTTCTTATGGGGAAGTGTTGTATTTGTTATCCTAAGAAATTGTGTATTTTGTTTTCCCATGAAAACTTACCATTTATGTGCCTTAACCTGTGTTATAAGGACACTGGTTAGCAAGACCCTATAAAAAATAATAAATCACTATCATAGGGAATGAGTAGCTAAGTATCCATTGATTCTATGAAACAAATTTAATTCTCATGACTTATTAAATATGATTTTACTACATTAAAATTTAAAGGGTTAAATATGTTTTTATTCCCTCATTTTTTTTATAAAAGTTTGGTTTTAGTCACCCGTTTGGAAATCGTACCTTTTTAGTCCCCCATTTTTAAAAATATGTCAAAAATAGTCCCTACACCATACATTTTTAGTCCCTTATTTTTTACAACCACACATTTGTAGTCCCTCGTTTTTTACAAAAGTTTGGTTTTAGTCCCTCGTTTTTCAAACGGAAGTGTGGCATAGGGACCATTTCTGACACATTTTAAAAAACAAGGGACTAAAAAAGTACATTTTTCAAATGAGGGACTAAAATCGAACTTTTGTAAAAAATGAGGGACTAAAAACATATTTAACCCAAATTTAAATTTTAGAAATAATTTGTAAACTTAAAAGAGATTTAATTCAAAAAAAAATATTTAAAGAAACTATTGTTAAAATGGTTATTTCTTAAAATAAGGTTTGAAGAGAATATGTCACAATCATGAGTTTGAGATAAGCAAATTTGCTCATGTTAACGAGTACACGAAGATTGGATAAGTCATTAATTATCTACTGAGCTTCATTAACCAAGATTTTGTAATCATTAACGAAGTTGCCATTTTAACGATTTATTCATCTACCACATGTATATTCATTAACCAAACCCAACACACCATTGACCACGATTTTGAATCTCATTAATTAACTAGGTGTCACGGGTGTCAAATTTTCAAATGTTCAAATTACTTTATTTCAATTCAAAGCAATCTTTATGTTTTGGAATGTGTTGTTGAAAAGTGTGTGGACATATGCCAACGTTCCCATTCTTAGCACTCCCATTGTTGATACACCACACAACAGAATCTGAAAATACACGGTTAAAAGCAACCCTCCTATTCTAGTAGAATTTCCTGTGTTAATTGCTTCAAAAACTACACTAGCATCCCAAGTGATCGTGCCTTGAGGTAAGAATGGATAATTGTGAAGAGTCTTGTCCCCTTGCAATCTCATCCATGTTTGATTCATCTATTCGGGTAAACACAACATACGATCCTAGCAGATCCTTAGAAGTTTCTTGGAAAATCACCACCTTGGTCTCACTACCCACGAAAGGCTGCTCCACGTGAACAATCAAATGAATCTATTAAATGAGTATATTTGATACTATAACAATATAAAGCTGTAAATTTATATTCTTTAAAATAAAATAAAAAGTAATTCAATGAAGCATATCTAATCTACTATTAATTTTAAAGAAATTTAAAATCATTTTGTTGTCATGCCATATCATTATTGATGAAATATTATTTTAATAAAAGCTCCCTTAACCATTGCTCACATGGCAGTAAATAAGTATATAATATTATGGATTTGCTTCATCTAAAGTGAATTTATATGTAAAGTGAGAAAATATAAATGTAGTTACCCATTATCTAATAAAGAACATAAAGATCTCGACACACTAAATATTGAGACAATCCCAATGTCCCATTAAAGAAAACTAAAATAAATAATAACTTAATCGTGATATTAACATTAAACATATATACAGAAAATCATAAATATTAAAAAATTTAAATATAAAGAACAAAGATATGAAAATCACACCACACACACATACATACACATATATATATATATATATATATATATATATATATATATATATATATATCACAAACATACTGTGTGGAAATACTATTGAGGGTACCCCATTAGTATGGTCCCATATAGCTACAAACAATATATGGAAAATACATAAAAGGTCTGAAATAAAAGATAAGCTCACTAACACTCCATACCCCGCCCCTCTCAAAATACATCAAAACTGGGCTCACTCTCACCACCTAGATAAATACAAAGCACGCATTGACCCACTCTAGCGTGGACGGCTAGAACTACCCTGACTCTGTGCTCTTCTACCTCTCTGTTGTGGTGGTCTAGATGGTTCTGAAGCGGCTTCACCACTACTACTGGAAATACTACCACATGGACGATGCTGAAATCGTCTCCGATAGTGAGCGTTGTCACGTGCAACATACCGACGTACCACTGGGGCCGGAATTATATCTGGAACGACCATATCTGAGCCTGGTTCTGCCCATGGATAAAACAGTGGCATGTGTGGTAGGAAGTAAACAGGAAACGGAAACGTTTGGCCAAGACGGAAAGTCCTGACGAATCCAAAGTGCGATCCATCTCCAAACCTAGCATATACAGATACTGGACCAGTATAAACGAATCGAGTGATCGGGTCCACTAGCCACCCGATCTCGTCCAGGAACTCAAACTCGAGGGCCCCCATCAATGGGATCGCCGTTGGGCTGGTCATCCAAGGATGATCCAAATGTGGCATCCTGCTGCCCTGAGTCTGCTCCGTAAATCAAGAATAAAGCATACACAGAAGGAAGTAGGGAGATAAGAAACGTGCTATCATCATAAGCGGAAAGGGATACATAGCATACATATAACAAATGCACACAGACATAAATCACATAGTAATCATACATAAACAACAATCATCCTCGAGACCCGTAAGTATCCTTTACACGTCGCGCTCATGCAACTGATACTGTATGCTGATGTGGCCACCCCATAATCCTGTCACACATCCCTCGTCTGGTTAGGGATGTTAGTCAGTCGTCCAAGCGGCTCGTCTCTAAATGCCGATGCACACCCCATTTTCCGCCAGGGCGCTCATTCAAAGAATGATACTATTCTCCCATTCCGTTAGGGATAAGCTGCACAATGCAACGCTAGTGCACACCCCAGTTTCTTCTAGGATAATCATTCAAAGAATGACATTATTCAATTAGGGAATAGCTGCACAATATAATAGGATACGGGACGACTCAGCAAGGACTACGAGAATATCACGGTAGTCTTCCTTAAACTTCATCGCCCGCAGGGCACTCACTCGTGACATCCGGTATCCGTAATCGAATACTCTGACCTCGTGTGTTCCACCCACACGAATGTGATCAACACAATGCATCGATATGAGTATCACCGACTCGTATCGGGTCATAACCTAGTGTCGATCACTAGCTCACTAGTAGGTTTAGGTCGCCCTACGTCATTATCGTAAAATATACTACTTAGCCATTTCCGACGATAAGCTTCTTTCTTCCACCTTAAGTGAATGTAACTACAACCGATACCATGAAACGAGGCTGCCCTTACTCCTTAGCTTGCTGCCACGTGAGGTTCTCCTACCTTCGGGGATCCGAAAATTCGTCTGAACACATATACATGAAGCACGTGTTACGGGTAACCCTAATATGAAAACAGAATTGGAAACCGATAAACGAATAAAGAGAAAACCTCAATACCGTCACCAACGGCATTTCGGTATACAAAGGGCATAGGCTTACCTTAGACTAATCAAGAAAAGAAAGCTAGGGTTAAGAAGTAGACTATGACACCCTTAACCCAAGCATCACATTAATTATTTTGTTTTGCGGAAAATAAAAACGTTTAGTGAGTTGTCAATTTACTTTCGGAAATATATGATTGTTATAATTAATTACATCCTTAATAATTGTAAAACTTCTTCCTCATGCATCAAATAACATAAAGAACTGAAACAGAGATAGAACAGGAGTTACAAAAAAGCTTATATATATTAAACATAAGGCCTTCTTGGAGACAGACCACTTGACAGAAATTTACACGAGTGAAAAAGTTGATATGATACACTACATGCTTACAAGTTAAAGATAAGGATTAAAGAGTCATAGATAAAAACATCAGTTTTTAGAGACAGAAAACACCATCCATACCACACTACCCCAAAAACGAAAGTTCCTAAAAGCTGGTCAGACCTAAAGATACCCATTAGGGAGACCCTGATAGTCATCCCTGCCTCTGGGAGGTGTAGCTAGTACAGCCACCTTCATCTCTACTCCCTCACAGGGAGCGTCATCACCGTCGTCATCTCCAAGAGGATGATACTGGGGCTCCTCCTCCTCCATCTCGACTGGCTCCTCCTCAACTAACTCTTCCAGGTCCTCCTCTATCTGCGAACCGGGAGCTACCTCCAGCTGAAACTGAACCTGGGGAGGATCAAGAACCAGGAGACCCTGGTCTGCTAGATGCTGCAAGTAAATCTCCATGGGTGGTAGTTTGATGTGGACAATCTCAAAAGTATGAACACGTCTCATGGCTACTGCCTCGGAACCCTCTTCCTTGCAAACGGGTCCCGTGTAAGTCGCCGCTCGAGATCTTGGGCCAAAAGTCCACGCAGCGGGGTAGTTCCCATTCTCAAACAGTAGAGCCCGTGATCGGGAAGGCGCCAACTGAATCTCTGCTGGGTCCATCTATTCTCAAGTATTGAATATATATATATATATATATATATATATATATATATATATATATATATATATATATATATAAACCAAGAAAAGGAAAACAACAAAATGCAATGGTGAGATACCAATATATGGATAAATTATGACAACTACATGTATTACACACATAAAACCACAAAAACAGATAAATATATATGTTCAACATAACATTTTCAAATAGAAGCATAACATCACGTAAATCATCATCGTTTTTGAAACACATGGCACTTCTATATTTCAGTAATCTATCCTAATCTCCAGAGGTCCCAACTTCATTTTTTTGAAAAAAAAATGAACTGATCAGGTTCAAATAGCCAACACATGGCACAACTTAATTCCCACAGCACTGTCCAACTCAAGGCACAGTAATCAACACATGTGGGTTTCGGAGCACACTGTCCTACACAAGACACAGTGAACAAGGCTTATGGAAATCATGGTCCATCAAGGCACCATTGATACAACGTCACATGAGATACCTTCCCCTTAAAGGCATTCACACAAAACAATTTGGGCACGTCTGCCAAATGCATGTAAAACATTTTGTTTTTCACAATTTTTATTTGTGTTTCATTCTTTCCTTCATCGAGGATCAAGGCTTGCGACCATCCAAAGTTTTTTAACGTTTAAAACTTTTATTATTAGCACAGGATATTAAAGTCTGGGTGTCTAATCACAACAGTCCTAAACCGATGCACCAGTCTTGGACTTTGTGGTTATAGAAAACAACTTTCATATTTTTACCACATTCACCAAGTTTTAACATAACGTATACGGGACACACATTCCACAACAACGTATATAGGACACACAGTCCACAACAACGTGTCACAGATCATAGATCAATGTGCTTAAAAACTTTAGTATCACGATGTCTCGGTTACTAGGTTCACTTTTCAACGTTATTTTTCGTCCAATGAAAAACAAATATAAAACAAAATTTTCCATAACATATCCAAGTTATCGGATATTTTCTTTTAAATAAATCCTTTTAAAAATCTCTTTGTCTGAAATTCATTTTTTTAAAAAAACTCTAAGTTATAAAAAATCAATCCCTTTAAAAAAAATATTTATTTTATTTTGAAATTTTGATTTTTCTAAAAACATTTGAAGTTTTCAAATAAAATCTGTTTGAAACTAAGAATCAATTTGTTTTCTCTTCATGTTTTCTTTCCATAAAATATTTTCATAAATTGATTATTCTTAGTGTAAAATCATTTAAATTTTTCAAGTGAATATATTTTTACCAAAACATTACTTCAATTGAATTTTTATTTCCAATACTCTTCATATATTTTTATTAAGGCTTTTATCTTGAGAATTTAATTGAGCTCTAACATTAGTTAGGCTTTCCATGCAACAACCAAAGCATTTTCATAATAAACATAACATGCATCAACTAATTTAAAATCTAACAACTTCAAACACATATGCATGAATATTCATCCAATCATAAAACATATATCAATCAACAAATCAACACATCCAATCCACTTAAGATTTAACAATTAACACATTAAAATTCTAACAACATATAAAAACACACAAATACACATAGTTATCACAATTAATTATCCCTCAGACTGTCTCCCCTTACCTTCGCTTCACAAGTAAAAAGTAGTAGTTTTTCCATGTTTTAAATGAACGAACTTTGGTATCTCGTTACGCTTGCAAATCTAAACAAAATTATGTATAAAATATAAGTTAAAAATTCACAAAATCATCCCATTTCCTCATGCACGCATTCGGCCCTACCATGAATTTGATGATAAAATTTTTGTATTTTCACAAGCTTTTAGATCAATGATCCTTAAGCATCATAGAGACAAAAACTAAGACTTGAGACTTAAAATAAAATTTTTATCCTCCTACTTAATGGAAAGTAGGCTTCGGCCTATACACATAGTTAGGCAAAAATTTTGATTTTCAATTTCATAAACACATGCATGCAAACAAAATAGTGATTTCAACCAAATGTTCCTCTTAAAAAAATAAAACAAAATCTCTTCAAATCTCACAATTTGGGTCTGATCATAGTAAGTCAAATAGAAATAAAAACTCATTTTTGTTCATGATCTCAAAATGCATAAATTAAAGAACTTTAAGTCATGCATGTATGTTTTGAACCAAAAACACCAACTTGGCATCACTTACGGTTTCGGCTATATCAACACAAATAGGAAATAAAACTTAATTTTCTTGATGAAGCTTAGAAGCTTAAAAATACATGTATCAAGGTTTTTAAGTCATGCATGTGAAAATAAGATGAAAACACTAATTTTCCCATATATAGGGTTTCGGCCACCCTTAGGAAATAGGCTTTGAAAAATTTTCTTGTAACATGCAAATGCATAAGATGATGGTAGAGATGAATATGAGTTAATAGAAATTGATTTCATGCTAAAAAGATTTTTCTAGGTTTTTTTTTTTGAAATTTCTAAGTTAAAATCATAAACATGCAACATGAAAAAAAGACATGCATGTTAAAAAAATTGAAGATTTGAGAAGATGAAGTGATATACCTTTGATGAGAGAAGAGAATGAGCAAGTTTAGACCCTCTCAAGAGTAAGATTGAAGACCTTAAGTGAGTTTTGTGAGTAGAAAGCAAATGGTGGAAGAAGTAGAGTTTGGAAGCAAAAATGGAGGAAAATGAAGCTTGGAGTTGAAGAGAGGTATTTATAGGAGAATGGGGGAGGGGGCGCTGCTGAGTAGAGGGATTTTGGAAGGGATTTTTAAAATTTTTTTATAAATAAAACTTGAATTTTCCATAATAAAAAAATGTATTACTTGTAAAAATGGTTAAAATGATGAAATGTAATAAATGTAAGTAATATTCACATCAAATCTTTCAAGGGGTTTTCACATCAAGTCATTTCAAATCTGCACCAATGAAATTTGAATAAAATTTGTTTCATTCCTGTTCCATTAATTTCCCGACTGTGAAAACCGATCGTATTTTCTAAGCGAAACCTTACCCGAAAAATTAATTTTTTTAATATTTCTAAATAAATAAAAACTTAAAATCATGGGAATAGTTGTAAATATTTTAGGAAAGCTACAGTTTTATTTTTAGAGTCGAAATTCGTTTTCTAGATTAGTAAAGTCTTGTTGACAGCGAAAACGTAGACTGTTTTCGTTTGAAATTTCAACCAGAAATTCAACTACAGTTTTCTAAAAGAAAATAAGCTATGAGAATAAATTTTTTATTTATCAAAATAATTTTCTCTGAATTAAATTAATAATTACTAATACACATACATAAGCACAGATTATTAAGAAACAGAAAAATCGGGGTGTTACATAGACATTGCTACGATCCTAATGACGTACGTAGTCGAAATCTCGATAGGACAAACGATCGAGTCAAAAATCTCTCCGGAACTCTCTCTCTCTCTCTCTCTGCTTTCTCCCTCTCTCAGTAACTCTCTTTTTGTCTTCTGTTTGCTTAGGTGAAAGTCTTGATCGCTTTTTATTTTTACAAGTTTACCTGTCCATGCTTAAGCATGAACATCCCCACGCTAGAGCACGGGGATGCTTGAGCGTGAACCCTTCCATGCTCAAGCGTGTGGGGTGCTTCATCATGAAGCAACCGCCCACCGGGCCACATATTCCACCCCTGCTTGACACGTCTCCCAGTTGTCAAATCTATGTATGCGTATTGTCCCACGCTCGAGCGCTCAGATGGCCACGCTCGAGCTTGTTAGCACTCAAGCGCAGACATAGCCACACTCAAGCGTACTGTGTTAGACAAAAACCTTAGTTTTTGTTCTCGTTCGTTCCGAAACCGATCGATCGCATATTTTCCATGCAAGGTTACATATACTTAAACATGCATATTAGACATATAATCAAGGTCTTAAATATAGTCTTAAACATATACACAAAGCCTTCAAACACGGATAATACAAATATTCTAAGGGTAAATACACTCTTTTCTTCTCACTTTTGAGACATTATCACTTTAGAGAGCTAAACCCTAATATTATATTTGCAAACTCATATTAACACCAATAATAATTAAATTTGACATTAAATACCCTTAGTTGATGTAACACCTTCCTAGGCATTATATGGTTTTCTCTTTAAATTACAACTTAACGCGAAAAAGGAATCGTTACTTATTGCTGGTTACTTTCGGAAATTACTTAAAACCTTGGTTGTAACACCCCCAATTTTCTGTTTCTTGTTAATATGTGCTTAAGTGTGTGCTTGCCAGTAATTGATTTTAAAGTTTTATAGATTATTTTGATAAACTAAAATCATTTTAATAACTTAGCCTATCTTAGGAAGCTCCAGTAAAAATTTCAACTGAAAATTCAGATGAATCCCGGTCTGCGTTTTCTCTATCGATACAAGTTTACTGATCAGAAAATAAAACTTTTACTCGTGAACGAAACAATTAGGCTTCTAATTACGATTGCTAATGTTTCCACTATTTTGAAACTTTTCGTTAAAAAAAATTATTTTATTGATTTTTCGGGTGCAATTTTCATTAGAAATACGATCGATTCGGTATAAATATTTAACCGCAACGAAACAAAAGTCAAGGGAAATAACTTGTATCAGATTTTGGCGTGTTGGGTGAGGAAAATCTGATTTTTTGTCAGATGAATAATAATTTCATGACACAAAATCATAATTATCATAATAAATTATTATATTTCAAAATTTATATTAAAAATACTTTTAAAAATAAAAAAATTTATTTAGCCCTTTTCTGCTCCACCAGCGCCCCCTCCCCTATCTTTTCTATAAATACAACCCTCATCCTTCTCATTTCATTATACTTCTTCTTACTCACTTAAAAACTCCCTCAAAACTTCATTTTCTTGTTTATGTTCTTGAGAGAAAGTTCAAGTATTTACTTTCAAGTTTTCATTTTCTGCAGCTATTAGGTATAATCTCCTGCCAATATTCTACACTTTTTCTCATGTGTTCATCTTGTTCATGCATGTTGAGTTTGAATCTTGCAAAGTTCATTCCTTTTTGTTTTAAAATCATTTTCTTTCAACTTCTACTACTTCTTTCTACCTTCATCAACATTTGCATGCTAGAATGAACCCTCCTATGAACGTTTTAATGGGGTTAGTTGAAACCCTAAGGAGGAGAGGTTGTGATTTTTCAACATATTTTTCACATGCATGTTAGTTTTACTATGATTTATGCTTATAGTTTTAACTTGTAATCAATAAGAAATCATCTTCCTTTACATTCAAAAGATTTTACCACTTCTTGCTCATCTTTATTCTCATTTTAAATGGCTTGCATGTGAAGAGAAAATCATCCTCCCTATGATCATGGTGTGGCCGAAACACCAAGAGGGAGAAAGGATGAGTTTTTGCTAAAATCTCACATGCATGGCTTTAGATCTTTGGTTCATGAATTTTTTTAACTAAAACATTTTTTTGAGACTATATATACCTTCTTGTGATGGTTCTGTGGCCAAAAATCTAAAAAATTTAAGTTAGTGAGGCCTAACTTTTAATCACTTGGAAGGTTGCATGGTTAATACACTAAGTTCTTTGCATTAGTAGCTTAACAATGGTGCTTGAAAAATTTTAGTGTTCCTAGCCTTGTTGGCTTGTGATAGCCGAAACTCACTTGATGAGTTGATGAGGCTTGTTCAATTTTTTTTAAGCTAAATGACGCTTAGAACACTATAAAGTTTACATGCATGAAATCAGATTGATGAAAAATAATATTTTCCACCATTTCTTGGGAAGGCCGAAACCTATGATTCTTGAGGCCAAGATTATAAAATTTTATTTTCAAGTTTTAAACTTTTATTTTACCTCCTTGATGCTTAAGGATCATAGATCCAAAAGTTTGTGTAAATTTAATATTTCTAGCATGATTTTTTTTTAAGTATGACCGAATGCATGCATCAAATTAGGGTGATTTTATAAAAAAAATTTACTTATATTAAACACTTGTTTCTATATAGATTTGCAATCATAACAGGAACCGAGTCATTCCTCTTTAAAAACCACAACCGAGTTTCATTACTATTTTACTCTGAGGTAAGGGAAGAAAGCCTGAGGGATATTAAATTTATGATGACCATGTGTTACCTATATTTGTTTGATGTGTTGGTTGAATGCTTGTTATAATGCTTGGTTTGATGAGTGATTTGATTTAGTTGATATGCTGATTTTTATTTGATTTACATGATTAAAGTGTTTATGTTGATTATAAAATGTTTATTATGATATGGATATGTCGATTTATTGATGTAATTATTTGGTTAATGCATATAAAGCCCAACCTTGAGTTAGAGCTCAAAATAAAAAGTTAAGATAAAAATCTTAACAAGATCATGAAAGAAACTTACAAATAAATAATGTTTTTAAAAGAAGTTTTGTTTGAAAAAGAGAAGAAAGTTAAGGTTATATTTCTAAATTTTTTTAACATTAGAAATTTTATGAAAAAACATATTTTGATTTATTGAATTAAAAGAAATTTTTTTAAAGGAAGATTAATTTGATTTTATTGAAAAAGAGTGAATTTTTAAAATCAAGGTGATTTTTGAAAAATGAATTTCAAATAAACATTTTTACTAAAAAATAAATAACTTTGCTCAAAACAATATTCCAATAACTTAGATAAGTTATGGAGATTGATTTTGATTTGTTTTTCACTGAACAAAAAAAAAATATAATAACGTTGAAAAGTGGACCTAGTAACCGAGACGTCGGGCTACTGGTGTAATTAAACATGTTGATCTATAATCCGTGTCATGTTGTTGCGGACTCTATGTCCTTATACGTTATTTTGGACTGCGTGTCCTACATACGTTATACAAACGTGATAAAAGCAGTAAAGGTGTAAAGTTGTTTTTTACTACCACAAAGTCTTAGACTGGTGCATCGGTTTAAGACTCTCATGATTGGACACTCGGACTCAAATGTCCAGTGTTTACAAATTTTAATACATTGAAAAGTTATGGAGGTCGTGAGCCTTTGAGCTTCGACAAGGAAAGAATTATACACAAAGAAAAGCCTCGATAATAAAATGTTTTTCATGCATTTGGCAGACGTGCCCAAAGTTGTTTTGTGTGAGTACCTTGAAGGGCAGGGTATATCATGCTACGTTGTATCATTGTGCCTTGACGGGCAATGAAATCCATAGCCTTGATTACTATGCCTTGAGTTGGATAGTATGCTATGAATATCCACGCACGTTGCACACTGTGCCAAGAGTTTTGGGCAGTGTAGTGGACTAACACGTTGTGCCTTTTATGGCAAAGATTTCGGGCCTGATCAGCTCATTTTAAACAAAGTGAAGTTGGGGTCTCTGGAGATTAGGATAGAAGTTGAATTATAGAAGTGTCATGGTTTTCAAAAAGCGATGATTATCTTTTGCTACATACTGCTTAAAATGATATCTTGTTATTTGTATATGTCTGTGTGTTTTGGGTGCATATAGTTGTCAAAATTATCCATATATTTGTATCTTACCCTTGCATTTTTCTTCATGTATATATGTATGTATCCTGTTATGTTGAGACTAGATGGACCCAGCTCTGCCTCTCATGCACTCCCGGGTTCAGACGATCATGTTTGAGGATGCCAATAACCCTGGGGCTTGGGTGATTCATCCGGGGAATCACATGGCCGAGTACACTGGCCCGGTTTGCACTATAGAAGGAACACGGGAGGGAGGTCCAGAGAGGAGGATTCATACCGTGGAGACCATCCAGATATCACTTCCGCCAGCTTGGTTGTATGTACAGCACCTAGCAGACCTAGGACAACTAGTGTGGAATCCACCACCTCTGAATGTGGCGCCAGCTTCACCCATAGAGGAGGATCCGGAGGAATTCATGGACTAAGAACCTCAGTATCTTCCTATGAGCAGTGATGATGATGATGATGCAACTGGCAAGGGAGCCGGGGTGGAAGTATCCTCTTCTGATACTTCTTCTGGAAATGAGGGAGACTTTCATGGTCTCCCGAATGGGTATCACTAGTTGTCTTGACCATCTTAGGAAGTCTAGTTTTATTTTGGAGTAGTGATATTGGATGGATCTTGTCAGTCGCATTCTTTATTTTATCTCTTTAAACTCTAGTGAAATGTAGTGTTTTGTTTAAAAAACTTGGATGTACACTTAAGGAAACTTCTGTCAATGCACCTGTCACTAAGAAGGTGTTTGTTATCAATGTGAGTATTTATGTATGTTTTTCTATGAATGTAAGTTGATCTTTTAATTTCATGTCTTAAGTTGAGTTTTACTTAATAATGAATTACTAATTAAATATTGACATTCCGAAAGAAATCGACATGTCTTCTACTAGCGTTAATATTTGTAAAAAGGGTTAATTGATGTAATCGACATGTCTTCTAATAACATTAATGTCTTCTAATAACGTTAATATTTCAATATTCCAGACAAAACACCTGCCAATATACTTATTTTTACATGTGAAAGAAAGGCTCTCAGAGCCATAAACATCCATATACATAACTATGCATCATTTCTATCCAAACTCATATAACCAGGAGTCATCATATCTGAGTTCTATAGTATATTAGAAAATATATACAGACATCAATCATACATACAGATGATATACAAAGTCAGGGTTCATCATAGAAAGCCACTAAACAAAAACTTGGCTCTCATCGGCCAAATATGCAGAACCCCGTGGAGTTAGTGCTACCCAAAAGAACTAAGCTATCAATACCCTGCGGCCTTCTAGATATGTCCATTGGAGAGATCTCCATGGTCATCCCCAGGGTCCGACAGGTCTGGAGAAAATCCTCCCTCAGCATCAGCCTCCACCGGCTCCATCTCCTCCTCAAGAGGATCGTACTCCAGTACCTCGCCCTCCGGCACCTCTGGCTCCTCCTCGATGAGATCCTCCTCAAGAAGTGCCTCGGCGACTAGGATGTCATCATCCTCCTCATCTCCGCCATAAATGATGATGGGAGCAGGTGGCGGCGACTCGGGTCTTCCTGCAGGAACGGTTGGCTGTGGTGGCGTTTGATGGTAGGTATTCCCAGACTCTACCAGGTGTCGAAGCAGTGTCCAGATAGGAGGTAGCGGAACCTCCACAGTCTTCACCTGCTGAGTGATCGAGGTAAATCCCTCCTCTGTCCCCTTTCGTCGTCTGCAGTGGCCCCGTATACGACACGCTACGGGCCCCGGGGTGGATGACCCACGTGCCAGTCTCATCACAGAACTCAAACGTATGGGCCAGGAAGCCCGTTGGTATCATGTGGTGCAGGGGATCCATCTAAACATATAATATAACATATCCACAATAGAGAAAAACAAACAATATAAAGGTGAGTTACCAATATATGAGCATAAACCATAGCAGTCATATACCTAATCCAATCAATATAATAATAGTTGCATAACATAACATTTAAGGATCTCTCCACAGTAATTAAAGATAAAAAGTCTTTCACAAGTTAGTCTTTAACACTTCAAAATCCATATTTCTAAACACAGTCTCCGGAGATCCTAACTTCCCTTCTTCGAGCATGATAGGTCACAACAATCCCCATAACACAATTGTTTCGCGTGGGTGGCCTCTCGAATGGGTCCGTTGCCCCAATTGTTCTGGGGTATCGTATCTCTCCTATATAATATTTGGATAGTTCCTGATTATGCACATTCGTGCAGGGTAACCAAGTTCCACGACAAGGGTTTACAAAGCCTCAAGCATTACGTGGAGTTCGAGCCCGAATGTCCCTAAACACCCAAAAGCTCAAAATTATGCCTTTGGTCCATAATTATCAAATTTGTCAGTTCACCCCGTGTGAAACTGTAGCTCGATTCGCAACAGCAAGTCTGCCAAAAACTCTTTTATGAGATTAATTAGTCTTTTAATATCAGTTAGAATTTTAAAACATCTTTAAGAAATTTTCAAAAATCTCTTCTCAATAAACACTAGTCTGACGTCTCGGAACGCTAGGTTCTTAACAGTGGGAATGCTAGTAAGGCTTCACCGTAATCAGAATTCAGTCTGAAACCTCAGCACGAAAATCTAGTCCATTCCTCTCTGTTTCCATTCATTTTACAAATAAAGCCAAATCATTTTGTGTTCACACGATTTCCACAAAAATAACTTTTCCAAAATATAAGCTATGACGAATGTCATACCTCAACAATTCTCAACAGTTCAATAACACAAATGACAATATATACACATATTCATCATACATACACAATTCTAATATCTCAGCATTAGATAACATATAATTATTCACAGTCCAACAACGCATTATATATCATCACAAGCAGTTCATAGTATTAAGTATATAACTACTAGGAACAACTCAAGCTTACTCCCTTTACCTCAGAAACTTAGTTTTCTTGACTAGAAATGAATCGTGTAGCCCTCAGCTTCCTCCAACGAGTCCAGGAAATACACTTATACCATGTTTCCTTCACAAATCATCATCATACATGTCAATTTTTGAAAATTTCCTTCTAGCTCACATAGGAGTGATTTTCAACTATAACTAGGAAAAAGAGCTAGGGAATTTTGTTGAACTTAAGCTCTTAGATCTTGATCATATAGGTCCTAGGGAGCTTAAAACAAGTGTTAGAATTGGAAAAATGAAACAAAATCACTCATCCTCTCTCAAACTCAGTTTTGACCTCGTGGATATGGGTTTGCGATTCCATTTTTTTCTAACAACAACAGTAGATAGCATAGGACCATGAGGTGTTTTTAGTTTCACAACTATGATCATTTTTCAAAGCTTAGATAAAATGGGTTTTAACTAAATAAGATTATGGAAATTGAAAAGATGAACACAAAAGGAAAAGGCAAGGAGAAATTACCTCAAAGAAAAGATTAAAGATGATGATGATAGGTGGTTGATAATCTTGGATTGAAGCTTCAAGGAGTTTAGCTCTCTAAGTGGTCTTCCTTGTAGAAGAAGAAGTTGAAAGTGATAGTGTGGGGGATTTGCGCCGGATTCAGGGGTTTTATAGGGGGGTTGATATTTTGGTGTTTTGATTGTTTAGACTAATTAGGATTAATGGGCTTTTAGGTAGTATAATAATATATTTAAGTGTAATAATAGATTAAAAGTTATGATGTGATCAATTTTCATAAATCCTATCAATCACTTTTATCATCTCTGCTCCACCTTATTTCTGCACTACATCACATTCTGTTATTTACCCGTCTCAAACTTCCTCTGTGCGCTTTCATTAATTATTTTGAAAAATTTCGAAATAACTCCTATCACTTGAGATCAGAGTAAAAGTCATTGATTTTTCGTTCACGAGCCAAAATTAGGTTCCCTGATCAGTAAATTCTTACTGACAGTGAGAACACAGACCGGGTTTTGTCTTAGTTTTAAACCTAAAAATTTAACTGGAACTTCATTCTATTAAATAGAATTCAGAGATGATTTTGTTTTAGCCAAAATCATTTTCTAGGTTTCGGATAAAATATCCATATTTAAATATATCAACAGATATAAGAAAGCGATAAAGATTGGGGGTGTTACATTACTACCCAACTAAAAAAAAATTCATCCTCGAAATTACGTACCTGGAAAAAGTTCAGGATATTGTAATTTCATCTTGTCCTCAGTCTCCCAAGTTGCTTCTCCGGTTGTATCATTCCAAATAACCTTGACTAAGGAGATTTGTTTATCCCTAGTTGCTTAAGCATCCTATCTCCGATTCATACAGGTGATACCTCATAAGATAAGTTTTCTTTTAATTGTACTTCATCGGGTTCGATTATATGTGATGGATCAGGAATATACTTCCTAAGTTATGAGACATGAAATACATCATGAATGTTTGAAAGAAAAGGGGGTAAAGCAATTTGATAAGCTACTGGACCAATACGGCGAAGAATTTGGTAAGGTCCAATGAATTTCAGAATGAGTTTTCTAGACTTTAGAACTCTACCTACCCCAGTCGTGGGTGTGACTCTCAGGAATACGTGTTCATCTTCTTGAAACTCGAGAGGTTGTCTTCTTTATTCTGAGTAACTCTTATGCCTGCTTTGAGTTGCTTTCATCCGCTCACGGATTTGTTTAACTTTCTCCGTCATTTGTTGCACGATTTCGGGACCAAGAATCACGCTTTCTACATCTTGGTGCCAACACAACGGTGTCTGGCACTTTCATCCATTAAAGCTTTATAGGGAGCCATCCCTATACTTGCATGAAAGCTGTTGTTATACGTTAATTCAATATGTGGAAAAATATCATCCCAGCTTCCACGATGATCTAAAACACATACCCTTAACAAGTCTTCTAGTGATTGGATTGTCCTCTCGGTTTGTCCATCACTCTGAGGATGATATGCTGAGCTTAATCGCAATATGGTTCCTAATGCTTGCTGCAAACTTCCCCAGAAACGTGAAGTAAACTTCGGATGTCAATCTGAAACGATACTTGAAAGCACTCCATGCAGTCTTATTATTTCCTTGATGTAGACATCTGTTAGCTTTTCCATTGTGAAATTTGCCTTGACAGGCAAGAAATGGGCTGATTTTGTTAACCTGTCTACGATTACCCAAATCGAGTCAAATCCTTTGGAAGTTCTGGGTAAACTTACGACAAAATCCATTGATATATTGTCCCACTTCCATTCTGGTATATCCAATGATGTAAGCATCCCTCTAGGTCTTTGATGTTCTATCTTTGCTTTTTGACAAGTCAGACATGATGATACGTATTGTGCTACTTGCTTTTTCATGTCTGGCCACCAAAATCTTTGTTTCAAGTCTTGATACATCTTTGTTGACCCAGGATGAATACTCAGTTTGCTCTTGTGTGACTCTTAATTCTAAAATCATTTTCTTCATCTCCGGATTATCTGGTACACAGATCCTTCCTTTGCATCTTAAAATTTGATCTAATCCTAAGCTAAACTCGGTAGCTTTTCCTTTTTCCATCAAGTCTTTCTTCTCCTGGATAAACACATCCACAGCTTGTTGTTCTCTTATTTCTTCCATCAGTCCACTAGAGATCTTTATCATTCCTACACTGATCTTATCTCGTCTTACTTCCATAATCAAATTGAGATCTCGGAATTTCTCAATTAATACGAGTTCTTTCACCGTCATAGTTGAAATATGAATGGCTTTTTGACTCAGTGCATCTTCTACCACGTTCGTTTTACCTGGATTGAAATCATAATCTTTTAAAAACTTCAAACACCATCGTTGTCTCATATTGAGCTCTTTTTGGTTAAAAAGGTACTTCAAACTCTTGTGGTCACTTAAAACATCAAACATCGCTCCATAGAGATGGTGTCTCCACATTTTTAGTGCAAATACCACAGCGGCTAACTCCAGATCGTGCGTCGGCTAATTCCTCACATGAGTATTCAGTTGACGTGATGCATAGGCTATAACCTTTCGATGTTGGGTCAACACACAAACTAGACCTTGATGTGAAGCATCACAATATACTTCATAAGGTTCCTCTGGTTCAGGAAGTATTAATATAGACAAAGTTGTCCGTCATTCTTTTATTCTTAGAAAGTTTTCCTCGCACTTCACAGTCCATACAAAAGGTTGGTCTTTCTTTGCGAGTTGTGTTAAAGGTGCTACTATCCTTGAAAATCCTTCAATAAACCTCCGATAATAGCCTGCTAATCCAACAAAACTTTGAATTTCCGTCACCAAGTTTGGTCTTTCCCAAGAAATTACAGCTTCCACTTTCGCAGGATCTACTGCAATTCCTTCTTTAGTAATCACGTGACCTAGGAACTTTACTTCTTCGAGCCAAAACTCGCATTTAGAAAGTTTTGCGTACAAAACCTTCTCACGTAAGATTTGTAGAACTTTCCGCAAATGTTCTTCATGTTCCTCATGACTCTTTGAGAATATCATCAATGAACACTACGACGAACCTATCAAGAAACGGACGAAAAATCCGATTCATGTAGTCCATAAAAACAGCCGGTGCATTCGTCACTCCAAAAGGCATTACAAGATACTCATAATGTCCATAACTTCGTTCAGCAGCAAGACGAGAAGTTATAACTCATTGTTAAAGGAAGGGTATTATTGGAATAAAAAAAGTTATAACTCATTCCATTCCGTCCACCTTCCAAACAATGGAGTGACAATTTTGTTCCATTCCATCATAAAATATCCAAACAATGGAACAGAACTTTTATTCCATTCCACTCCATTTCATTATATTCCATTCCACTCCATTCCATTACTTTCCATGAATCCAAACATAGCCTAAGAGTGGGAGAGTTATTTCACAATGAACGTGAGTTTCGATGTGGTGATAAAGAATATGAGGTGGGTTGAGTGTGAGTTCAATTGTCTAACCCTCAATATTTTCGTTATTAATCTTTTGTTTAGAGGCTAATGTTGTTTTGACGTAACTTTTTTAAGTTAAGTAATGATATCCTGATAATTAGCTGATTACTGTTAATTAATTTTAATTAATTGTCATTAAAAACAAATATTGGTGTAGGGGCCATTCTCTCGGACGAACTCCCTTGTCATCATAACTTCCCCAGCTAACAACTCCATGTTATGAATGCATGTAATACTAAGGGTGCGTTTGATTTGCAAAAAGTATCAGGACAGCACAGGACAGACAGTACAGCACAAGACAAATCCTTAAGTTACAGGATAATTCTTTGTCTTGTACATTGTTTGATGGATAATGGACAGCACAAACAAAATAACATTAAATTTACCGGAACACCCTTTATAATATATATTATTTAATATATAAATATACAATATATAATTTTGTATAATTATGCATAGAGAGAGAGGAGAGAGAGAGAGATAGAGAGGAGAGGGGGAGAGAGAGCAAGGAGAGAGAGGAGAGGGGGAGAGAGAGCAAGGAGAGAGGGAGGGAGAGAGAGAGGAGAGAGATAGGGAGGGAGGGAGGAGAGAGATAGAAGAGAGGGGAGAAAGATGTAATGATAATTTTGCCTTTTGTTAGCCTGTCCATGGGACAACTTTTTGTCCCATGGTTTGGTGGAGGACAAAATTTTGGGTTTTTGTCCTGTCCCTCACCCCCTTTTTTGTCCTGTCCCCTGACCACTTTTCAGATCAAACAGGGGACAAATATTTTTGTCCTGTATAGTCCCCTGAATTTTTGCAAATCAAACGCACCCTAACAGACAATCAATCATGAACAACCACCTCCAATAATCGCCAGGACCACCACATGCCACTTCTCCTCCACTCCCTGTCGTCGCTCGAGCTGGATCGCGCATCACAACCTCTCTCTGAAACCACCGCAAAGCAAAAACTCACTAGATATGCCAATCCCGAGTTTCCTTTGCCAAAATGTCGTAAACCCTGACCAAATACGTTGTCAACCTTAGGAGGACAGATCTATGTCGAAGTCAAACCTGCAACACTGATCTACATTTTTGTGAGAGAAGGACCATCATCGTCGTCTTGCGCTCAAGCATCACCACACACCACTAAGAAAATCTAGTAGTCATTAATATCTTCTCTCAGAGGGTGAGATTTGTCGACGGACCCTGTAGGGCAACGCACTGGTGACATGACTGTGTCGAAACTATCGACGACGATGGACCTGGAATCGGTTGTGGGGGAACACAACTGACAAGGTGGTGGGGATGAGAGTGGAGTGACAGAGGAGCAAAAGAGAGTGGGAAAGAAGGAGAAGGGATAAAACAAAATGAACATTGTGAACACCCATTTTTGTCCATTTTTTATTCTAATTCTCATGATTTAGTGCTTCAAGGAGACTAATAATAATAAAAAGAAAAAATGAAGAAAGTAGGGAACTCGTAGCTAATTTGCTATTGGTCTCGTCCATCAAGTGGGATTTGCTGTTGGACGGGGAAGTCCCGTCCATCACATTTGTACTTGTTGTTGGACGGGGAAGTCTCGTCCATCACATTTGCACTTGCTGTTAGACGGGGAAGTCCCGTCCATCACATTTGTGCTTGTGCTTGTTGTTGGACGGGGAAGTCCCGTCCATCACATTTGTACTTGCTCTTGGACGGGGAAGTCCCGTCCATCACATTTGCACTTACCGTGGACGGGGAAGCCCCGTCCATCACATGGGACTTACTGTTGGACGGGAAAGTCCCGTCCATCATGTGAGACTTGCTGTTGGCCGGGGAAGTCCCGTCCATCACATTTGTACTTGATGTTGGACGGGGAAGTCCCGTCCATCACATTTGCACTTGTTGTTGGGCCCGTCCAGTCCACTGCACTTGCCAATGGACGGGGTGGTCCCGTCCAGTTATTACACTTGCTGGTGGACGGGGTGGTCCCATCCATTACTTTGCACTTGCTGTTGGGCCCGTCCAGTCCACTGCACTTGCCAATGGATAGGGTGGTCCCGTCCAGTCATTACACTTGCTGGTGGACGAGGTGGTCCCATCCATTGCTTGGCACTTGCTGTTGGCCCCGTCCAGTCCACTGCACTTGGCAATGGACGGGGTGGTCCCGTCCAGTCATTACACTTGCTGGTGGACGGGGTGGTCCCGTCCATTGATTCGCACTTGCTGTTGGCCTCGCCTAGTCCACTGCACCTGCCAATGGACGAGGTGGTTCCGCCCACTTCAATTATTTTAATTTCTGTTGGACCAGGAGGTTACGTCCACTGCAATTATCTTTTCTTGTTGGACGAGGACGTCCGTCCAGTGTATATCTACTTTTGCATATCTAAGTTTCTGTTGGGATGAAGAGATTCCGTCCACTGCAATTTTATTTTCAGGCTGAAGGCTAAAGAATAAGGAAAGAAGAAGGAGAAGATAAGGAAGAAAGGACGAAGAAAACAAGGAGAAAAAGACAATCAACAAAGAGGTAAGGAAGCTGAGTTACGCCTCCTGCCCATTTTACATACCAGGCAAGACCTCTTTCCCTCCTCTACCCATTGGTCATCCTTCTTCCTTGCCTCCTCCCTTGTTTTAACCTGGTAACCCTACTCCTAACCCTAAAAAGCCATCATGCACATCAGACAAAAACCCCATCTCCTTTCTCTTTTCAAGCGTGCAACCCTCACATCAAATCACCACCTTTCTGCTACTCACGCCACCCCGTCTGGGCACACGCTATTTCTGCTCAAAACCCCCTATCTCCTTTCTCTTTTCAAGCGTGCAACCCTCACATCAAATCACCACCTTTCTACTACTCATACCACCCCATCTGGACACACGTTATCTCTGCTCAGAACCCCCTTTTTTTTCACCTCCTCTACCCATTGGTCTTTTCTTTTTTCTTCCATCTCCTCCCTCGCCGTAACCTAGCAGCCTCACTCCTAACCCTAAAAAGCCTTCATACCCATCAGACAAAAACCCCCATCTCCTTCCCTTTTCAAGCGTGCAACCCTCACATCAAATACCCTCCTGTTCGCTGTTCAGAACGGCCCAAGCCCGAAGTATTCGTGCAAACCGACCTTGAAGTCAACGGGGAAGAAGCAAGAAGCCCTCTCCTCCGTCTATAAAAGGAGAGGAAAAAGAGAGGAGAACCGGGGGGAGGGGGGGACATTTTTTGGAGGGGAGAACACTGTTCTTGAGAGGAAGCAAGAGATCAGAGAGGAGATAGAGAGGAGAGATACAAAGAAAAGAGAAAAGAAAGAGAGATTTTTGTTGTGAGGAAGAGAGATCAGAAATCTGAACTTCCTTTTCTCTTCTCTATTATTAGAAGTGCTTAAGAAGAAAGAGCTGAAGGAGCCAGGGAGATTGAATGTAAAGACTTCGATCTTGAAATCTTACCACTGGGAGTAAACAAAATCATTCTTATTCTGCTCCCATTTGATAATCTTTGTTCTTTTCGTTGACATTATTAATAAATTTCTCTTGACACTCTTATTTCTCTGTGTTTCTGTTTCTCTGAATAAGTTGGTAAAAGGTCTCATTTCTACGTTTGTCTCATTTTCAAGAAATAAAAATTACTTATTTTATATGAAAAATAAAAGGATGATCACTTGATTAAAACAACTTTTTTGAGTTGCCCTATGACAAGTGTCATGTTCAACCCTTCAGATTTAGGGGTTGCTCTATGGACTTACGTGCCATGTTCAACCTCATTTTAGCCACAATAAAGAGATCCACAACAGGTAAAACAAATGTTTCGAAGTTACCAATAATTTACACAACTAATTTTGGGCAACCATTTATGGATGTTCCAGGATGCTGTGGGGTTAAATCTCCATGCCTTCCCTAGACATAATCGACTCCCGAACCCAAAGCTTTTCTTAAAAGGTTTTCCAACTTCCTTGAAAACAAAATAAAGTTGGTGGCGACTCCATGTTTTCTCTCTAAGGGGAAAAACGAAAACAAGCAAATCTTTTTTTAGGTCGCTACAAACATAAGAGCTTTTTGATATCTCTACCCATGAGAGATTTGTCATCCCACCGTAGAAGCAGCCCCCAAAACAACGCATACACAAGTTCCGTCGTGACTAGAACAAAAATAAAGAAAGAGACAAATAATAAAGAGTTATGATATTTTGACAATTAAAAATTGTACAACACTATATATATATATATATATATATATATATATATATATATATATGATAAAACCTTTAAAATAATATTTTATACTCTCTTTTCTTCTAGTTCATTGGTTAAGATTTGTCTATATATATGGTGTCTTGTATTATTGTCTAATTTAGTTGTCAAAATATCATTTCTCAATAAAAAAAATATAATACGTTTTTGGTTTTGTCTTATTTTCAGGTTTTCATTTTTTATTTTCAGACACGTGAGAACTGTAATGACTACCTTAGCATTATGTCATGTCCATGGACCATTCAAGGAAGATATTTAAAAAATGTGAATTATTTCCTCTTTTAAAGCTTGAAATGCACTCAATATTCTTGATATGTTATTGGATTCTTGATTATGAAATGCACTCAATATTCATTTTCTAACTTCTCAAGCAATGTCCATCCTTGCTTTTGAAGTTTAAGCCATATGCTTTAATTGAAGCAGTATAATCATGATGCTTTGGTAAATTAATTAAACGCACATGGAAATCCTGCTCCTGTAATCCCTGTCAATATATAATTAGTAGTATTTGTACACCTGCAATGCGTAAGATTAGCCAAAAATAGAAAATAAAATATAATTATAAATAACAACAGTAAACAGTCTAAATTTTGTTTTATACAAAAGAAATGTATATATTTCATAGATTGATACAAATTTGATATCCAAAAAATGGTGTCTCGATGTCCCCTATCAATCAAAAGCTGAGAATGTGAATAAGTTTTAATGAGTTAAGATTTTATTTTATTAAGTGTTAAATTGTAATTGATGGGAGACAGAAAATGTGACAGGAATGTGAGATAAATGATCTTCATCCCTCATAGATGACCCTTAAGAAAAATAGCATCTATACGTTACTAAAAGTTATATAAGTTTCTTTTCTTTTGAAAGGAAAATCTAAAATAGCCTTTCATTTATTTTCCTTTATCATCTTTACCAAAATTTTAGGTGTGAAATTTAACTATTTTCCTATTTTCTTTTCACTGTTTTTATTAGTTTTATTGTTTTTTCGTTTTATTTATTTTAGAAACGAGTTTAGAATGAAAGGATATTTTCGATATTCTAATATCATAACAAACTTTCAACTTCAGCAAAAATTTATAGTCTGATTAATTAGCTATTGAAGAAACTCATTATCCAAAATTAAGATAAGTAACACCAACATCTGTAAAATCAAGTGATTGGAACTTTTTTTTTTTTTTAAACAAGAATAGGCTTGCAAAGCATCACAAAGAAGAAGGACATCCCAACTAGATTGACACCCCCAACTCTAACAATCATTTGCAGCAAGCCTAAAATTTATTAAGAAAATCAAAAGAATACAAAAACCATGCGAGGCAACACCAAACCCATGAAAAGAACTAAGAAAACCTATATTTGGGGAGACCCCACCTATTAAGGAAAAAATCATCACTAATAAAGGGGGAACCAAATCCCACCCGAAAAACTTCCTAGAAGCAAAGTGACTGGAACTTAGTTCCTCTTAAGTAAAGTCTCGAATTTGAGTCTTGAAAATGAAAAAAAAAAGCCACTAACAGAACTTTGTCACCTTATTTGAGTTCACTCGACTCAACTCGGATTAGTCCTAGTTCAATATGACTTCTAGATACCGAAGGTGTAGACCCAAAAAAATTTAAGATAACCAATATCATTGGCTTAGTTTTTATTTTATAGAAGTTGCCACCTTACACTAATGTATGTTGGTTCAAATAAAATGGATTTTGATCATTAAGCATGTGTGAGATTATTTTTCTCACTTAAATGTCTGACTATATCCTAAAATATTAATCTTCACTTAATAAGTGGGATAATACTTTGTTTTTTTATAACCATGTTATAGATACGAAATATCCACCATCATTAGTAATGGCTAATTTCCTTTAAAGAACCTGTTGGATATAGAAAGTGGGTTCTTCCATCCTCACCATATTTTTTCTAAGGAACAATACTCTAAGAAAAAAACAGAAAAAAGAAATCAGAAAGTACCTAACATCTTTAATTACTTTGGTCAAACATTACTTATTTCTAAGAATGCATATTCCTCCATTCCCTTACTTCAGCTACAAGCCTGCAGCTAATAGAATATATAGTCACGATCGAGTTATGTCTGTCAAATTATGCATGTTCCTTCCATTCCTTTATTTATAGTCAACCGGGATTTTTTAAGTTACAACTTACAACTCGAAAGGGAAGGTCCTAAAAAAAAGTCGAAAGAGAATGGAAAAAAGAAATAAAAAACGGTTACAAAGCTTGATGAACCAAACGAAGATAATATTAACACAATCAAGAACTTTAATTTAAATAAAATGGTTGGTTCAAACAAAAAATCAAATGGAAATAAAAAGAAGATAATAATATTAACAAAATTAAGAACATCTACTAATAAGACAAATTAAAATAGGATAATATTACATAAAAAATATGAGGTGAGATGTATAATGCAATTTAAAAAAATGAAGTAGCATAATACCACATAAAAAAAATAGAATAACGTTAACAAAATTAAGACTCTAATTTAATAAAATAGTATTAAATTAAAATTAAGATACTCATTACTTGAGCTATAAAGTGGGATATATATATATATATATATATATATATATATATATATATATATATATATATATATATATTGTTTTTAAAACAAACAACAACAGCAACAATGATGATGATGTAGCTATATCACAATAAAAAAAGATGTGTATGTCTTAATGAAAAATTTAGTAAATAAAAAAAAAATTGAATATTATAAGAAGAATACAAAAGGGTTCCTTGATCAACTTTCAGTGTAGGACATTAATCTCATATGTTCCAAATTATATTTTAATTTAAAATTCTCCAAGCAATTCAATGACTAAGTTAATAGTGGTGAGAAACTATAGTCAACCTAAACTCAAACAGCAAGAGACAAGAGGTGATCATAAACCTTGTTTTTTTAAGCAAAGATAGGGTGCAAAAGCATCACTGTAAAGGAAGAGAACCTGCAACTAGGTTGGCACCTCAAGCCTTACCAATCATTTGCAGCACACCCAAGAAATCTATTAATAAAATGAAAACGAATAAAGAATACAAGCTACATGGAGGGACAAAACCAAACCCATTAAATAAAAACAAGAATTACTTGAATCTGAAAAAAGGAATGCTAAACCTATTACAATTAAAATCATTAAGAATGAACTTTGGTGGTAAATTCCACCAAGTATAACAATGACTATTAAAAGCATAGCAAACCAATTTGTTTGCAAAAGAATTCCCTTCTCTGAAGATATGGGAGACATGGAATTACATTTCCTTTGCTAGACAAATGCAATTAGACCAACGATTTCTTAGCTTCCAATTCAATATTTTTGAAAGCAGAAACAACCACTACACGAAATTCGATGATTAACTACGACAAATTTGGTAGCTAATCTCTAGCAAACAATTTAACTACAAATTAGCTACAAAATAGCTACAGAATTGGTGGTAGCGTAAATTGAGTGGCAAATTAGCTAGAAAAATTTCCTAGCTAATTCATAGTTAATCTTCAAAAAGTTCTAGCAAATTGGTAGAAAATCTCTAGTAATATCTTATTATGGATTTGCTTTTTTCTAACTAAATAGCTACGATATTATCGTAGCGATTTTGCTGCCAATCTAAAGTAAAATTTCATAGCGATTTTATAGTTATTTCCTAGCTAATTCAAAAAAAAAAATCGATCGCTAAATTGATCCTAAACACCTATTCCGAGGACCAATTTAGTGTTCGATATTTGTCAACTTTCCTATCTGATTCTAGCTCTAAAACCACATATCAAAAGAGAAGCAACAAAATTACAAATAACAATAAAACAATTCATAATAATTTACAAGGAAAGCAAACCGACAACAATATAGCTGAATAACATCTCTATCTGTGTTAACAATGAAAAGTAAAGAACTTTATACAAGACTAATATATATACAGTTTAAATCACAAGAAAGACATGCTTATTATAGGCTCTCTCAACATCCATATGCTTGGAACTAACATAAATGAAACCTTCAATACCACGATGGTATAAAGAGTGAGACCTTGAGAGCAGTTTGTTTGCATAGAATGAATAATGAATAATCTGCAGGGACAGAGAGAAAATCTCATCACAAGTTAATCCTGTAGAAAATTATCACAGCTTCATTAACAAAATTATTCTGGTGTATAGAAACATGTTTGATCTACTAAATCACAACACTCACACAGGGGTTTTCCTGCACAAGGTAGGTTCTTCTTCAAACAAAAAGTTCTACAGATGACACAGTTAGTTTCAACAGATGAAAGAAAGAAACCTAGCAAAATGAAAACAGCAGATGACAAAGCCTAAAAATAGAAGAAGCTATTTGATATGAGTATATAAATGAAAGAAAAAAGGTCATCACTTTTTAGTAACTTAAATATTAGGATAAGACTTATACCAACTCTAATAATTAATTTACATCCTTTAAACAGCAAGCAAGTTCATGAGTAATCTGCTATAATATTGAAGAAAAAAAAGGATAGAAACTGAGTGAGATGGTCGCAATATAATAACCATCAAACCAGCAGCAAAGGGGCAAATAAGGGTTAAGGTAGAATAGTCATATGTGCATGCAATTAATCAAATAAAATCTAAAATAAAAACAACTAATGGGGGAAATTATGATAAAACAAAATAGATAGAGATGGTTTGGAGATCTAGCTTTACTTCTCGTCCAATATTTTAGTTTGGTAGGCTCAGTGGCCGAGTTTAACATCTCGATCAGTGTATAAGCTCCCCAAGCTTTAAGCTCAGAGTAAGCGAAAGAGCTTTATAAAAGAAGCTGAGCTTGTCCTTAGTGTTGATAAAGTACTGGATTTGCATAGATCCTCTTACTTCGGCTAATACCTCTCGGGCAGTACTCGAGTTTAGTGGTTGAGGTTCACATCTCGGCTAGTAACATGTTCTGAACATAAGATACTTCAATCTTACCTTTGTTTAAGACAAGTTTAGAAGCTGGTAGCTGATATTCGACTTATCAGTGATTCAGGCTCGAACCAATCAAGTTCAAACTCGGTCTTTAGGAATTTACCTCGGTGCTTGTATTTCCTCCTTTAATTTTTGATGCTTTCAATATGCTTATCTTGAGAGTTTGAACTTGACTCACCTTTTTCCGAATGTAGCTCGGTCTTTGAAGTCCTTGAGAGCTCTTAACATTTTCTTCGAGTAGCTCATAACCCTTTCATTTGGTGGATTTTGAAATACCCACTAACTTTGAAACTTGACATCGAATTATTTTTCCCGATCTTGAAGGTGTGTCTCAGAATAATCTTTCCTAATATCTTCTCCAATTTGTATGAGAAAATAGTTTTCATACAAGTTCTTCGAGCTGTAGGCTAAGGGATATCCTTTCTCTGTAATTTCCGAGAATATCCTTCCTTTATCCCCATTAGCCCCCCAAGCTCCGAGCTTGAAATAAGCGAAAGAGCTTAAATGTCAACCCGCATGTCTTAACACGTTTTTTGGTGCCGAGGACTTTGGACTATGATTCGCGGGAGCATTGCTAGGAAATCTGCTTTTTTGTAGAACCAAGCCTTTCTTGGGTTATCGTCTTGCTTGGCCGAGCACTGCTCGGATTTTTGTGCGAAGCCCAGTCTTACTTGGGATTCCGGCTTATTTGGTTGAACACTACCAGGAATTTCCTTCGAATCCTGGGTCTCTAACATGCATGATCTGCTGTGGACTTTATCTTGGTGTGAAGGTGCTTGGCCTAGGATTTTTATTGTGAGGAAGGAAACATTGCTCGACCTCGACTGTTGTCGGTGCGTAGTGCGAGGGAGCATAGCTCGACCTCGGCTTTTTGGTGCGAGGGAGCAATGCTCGACCTCGGCTTTCTGGGCTTCTGCCCTTTGTTCTGAGCTAGACAATTTTAACTCTGGCCCTTTAGTGGGTTCCCAAGTTATTAAGCCAGCATATACTCGGCTTTTACTAGAATTGGGCCATGATGCGAGCAGGAAAGCTGCGGTCGCTTATGCTCTTCTGAGTCTCCTCCATTACCTGTTTTTTGAGCCACGAGCTTTCTAATAATGAAAAGTATGAAGGCGGAAGCTGCCCGAACTTTGCGCACTGGGGATGAGCTTGAAAAAGCCATGACAAAGTGTGAAGAGCAAGCTCGGCTAATTGGGCAATTGAAAGCCCAAAAGCCAATACTACCCTTATGACCGAGCTGGAAATGGAAAGAACCGACCGGCTCAACCTTCAGAAGGTCGTGGAAGGGCTTCAAGCCGAGAAGGAAGCCAGTCTTGAGTTGCGGAAGTTGCTGGAGACCGAGAAGGAGGAGAATCTGAGGCTCCGTGCTGATCTGGCTGAAGCTGAGGCTTCTATATCATGAGGGAGCATGTTAATGGTTTCTCCCGAGCCGTGAAGCAACTTCAGCATTTCAATCCGAATGCTGACCTCTCCTGTGCTGACGTGGACAAGGATTTTAACCGAGATGGAATCCTAGTTCCATTGTCCGAGTTGGAGGATGGGGATGAGGAGGCCGTATCTCAAGGGGAAGAGGGCGAGAGGAAAGCGGCCGAGGAGGGACCCGAAGGTGAAGGTGAAATGGGCCTACCTGGCCAGTCTGCTACCCTCCCTCCAAATGCCGAGGATGACCTTGACTCATGAAATTGTATTAGTAGGTTAGGAAACACGTTGTTTTTTGGGCGATGCCCTTTTTATTTTGAACTCTTATGTATTCTGGGCTTGGCCCATTGTTATTAATGGACCTACATGCGGCTTACTTTTTGCAACTATTTTTCTAAGTTAGTACTTGTTTAGTTTCAGCGTGTTACGCGATTTAGTCGACATAGTCAGAACTCGAAATATCTGTAGGTTCTTACCTACCTTCTTAGGTCTTGAAATACCTTTTTAGGCGTTAAGGTGTTTTTACCATTGTAGACTTGGCGTTTCGACTTCAACTCGGTCGACTTCAACTTGGTCAGTCTCTTTAGGTGGTAAGTTGTTTTTTTTACCAAGATAGGTTTCAGCATTTCGACCTTAACCCTCGGTCGAATTTAGCCTCGATTAGCCTCTTTAGGTTTTTACTGTTTTTACCTTTATAGGCTTGGCATTTCGACCTCAACTCGATCGACTTTAGCTCGGTCAGCCTCTTTAGGTTTTTAGCTGCTTTTTACCTTTATAGGCTCGGCCTTTCGACATCAACTCGGTCGACTTTAACTCGGTCAGCCTTTTTAGGTCTTTAGCTGTTTACCTTTATAAGCTCGGTATTTCGACCTCAACTCGGTCGACTTTAGCTTGGTCAGCCTCTTTAGGTTTTTAGCTGTTTTTTACCTTTATAGGCTCGGCATTTCGACCTCAACTCGGTCGACTTTAGCTCGGTCAGCCTCTTTAGGTCTTTAGATGTTTACCTTTATAGGCTCGACATTTCGACCTCAACTAGGTCGACTTTAGCTCGGTCAGCCTCTTTAGGTTTTTAGCTGTTTTTTACCTTTATAGGCTCGGCATTTCGACCTCAACTCGGTCGACTTTAGCTCGGTCAGCCTCTTTAGGTCTTTAGATGTTTACCTTTATAGGCTCGGCATTTCGACCTCAACTCGGTCAACTTTAGCTCGGTCAGCCTCTTTAGGTCTTTGCCTCTTTAGGTCCGGCGTTTCGACGGCAGCTCGGTCGATTTTAGCTCGGTCACCTCTTTAGGCTCTTGCCTTTTTAGGTCCGGCTTTTCGACAAATGGCTCGATCGATTTTAGCTCTGGCCACCTCTTTAGGCTCTTGCCTCTTTAGGTCCTAAGCGTTTCGGCAACCCTATCGATTTTAGCTCGGTCACCTCTTTAGGCACTTGCCTTTTTAGGTGAGTTAGTATGGTGTTTGAGTGCTAGAGCTGATGGAATTTTATTTTCCAAGGGAGAGCTTGATCTCTATGATTTTTATAGAGGGAGTCTAACTCGACCTCCATGGTTTTAATTTGAGGAGCTTCGACTTGTCTTCCTCTTTGGTGGAATTTTGAGAGGGAGTTTTGGCTCGACCTTTCGGGAGCCGGAGTTGAACTGTGAGTTTTTAAGGGAGCAAAGCTCGACCTGTGAGTTTTGAGGAAGTCGAAGCTCGACCTTGTGGAAAGGGAAGCACGGAGCTTCAGCCTGTTATTTTCAAGGGAGCCAGTGCTCAACCACTCTGTAGTTGCAAATTTTGTGACTCTGGGAGTGGTATCATCCGAACATCACTTTGCTCAAATATGATATGATGCTACATAACACAACATTAAAGGCGTGGAGCTAAACATATCAAATCATATTAGATTTAAACTAGATTTAGAGAACAATATCACCTGAGCATTTCGCGGCCTCTAATTTAGGCATTCCCTCAAGCCCATACGGTCGACCTCTCCTAGACTGAGCTGTGCTGGTCGAGCTCTGTAAGATATCTTCTTCAGCTCTCCGAGATATCTTCTTCAGCTCTTCGAGGCCGAGCTGCGGTGGCCGAGCTCTGTAAGATATCTTCTTCAGTTCTCCGAGATATCTACTTCAGCTCTCCGAGAAAAATAATGACATTGGATGGCCCTTTTCCCATAGTTGAGAGTGTGATTTGTAGAATCCAGCAACAATAGTATCACCTTTCTTCCCTTCCTTGTACTCAATACACAGATCCTCTTTCACCCCACACGTAACATGAAAACCCAAACCACACTTTGGTTCAGAGCACACAACAGCACACCCATAACAAGAATCGCAAATATAACACCTCTCCGACCACCTCTTCTTCGGAACCTTGGAACAATCGATCCCTTCCCTCCCTTCCGGGTCCGAGAAAAAACCTCCGGATCCAACACCGCGCACACGATGTGGGCCCAACGCTCGTTCGTGGTGCGCTTCATCGCACCTTCCTTCACCGGACACAGGCAGCAAGAGAAAACGCCGTTTTCGTCGAAACGACACCGATGGCAGAACTAGTCACCTTCTGGGATATCCTTTGAGAGTGGGTTCCCGTAGCAGGAAGCGTGGACCATGAGGTCGCAACCGTCACAGAAAACGATTGGGTCCTCAGGATCACCGTCGGTGCTCTGGCACACACAGCATAATATCCCATCATCATCGTCATCACGGGTATGCTGTTGTTGGGGGTTTTGGGGAGATGGGTCAGGGAAAATTTGGATTTTGTTGATGGGTTGTTCTTGTTCAAGGGAGGGGTCGTATTCGACGTTGAGGCCGAAGGGGGGAACGACGTCGTTTGGTTGAAGAGCCCAAACTCTTTTCTTAACTGGTAGGGAACATACGGTGGGAGTGGGAGAAGGTGGGTTGTGAAGAAATGTGGAGTCTCGAGACTCCTTGCGCTTCTTGGCAGGTAAGGGTGAGTTGTTGTGTTGTTGGTGGTGCATGATGGTGAGCCTCTTGAGAGGAGGTAAATGGTTGAGGGATGTGGTGGTGGAATCCATTTGGGTAATGGGATTGAGATCATTGTCGGCCATTTACCGTGTCATAGTTTTGATTGCTCATCTAATCAATCGTTCGACAGATGTCGATGGATGTGCGGTCGGGGAAAGTATGCCTCGGCCCCACGGTGGGCGCCAAATGTTCCCGTCGAGATCCAACTTGGGGAATCTTGTCATAGAACGGTTAACCAAGAGTGAACAATGGGGGTTGTTTTAGACTTTGGCTTGACAGAATGTAATATTCTGGTCCTACGTATCCCAACAGGAATCAAAGTCAGATGTAGTTCTAGGTTCAAGCCTTGGCGGTGCGGTGATCTCGATCCCCTAATCTTGTATCCGATGGATACCAGCGAGCAAGGACTGTCTGATAGTCTCTTGGTCGTGCTAGTTCCTCTAATACGCTTAAGGGAGAGTTACCGGGGTTAGTGAAAGTGTCTTTCTATCATGGGTACTCCTCCTTTTATAATAGGATTCCCATATGTTTTAGAGATCTGATTTATCTCCTTTTATCTCTTAAATCTCTCTTGAAATGTGATTCCTTAATTTAAGGGATATTATCTCTTTTAACCAGATAAGGTTATTTCAGATAATATCATGATTTAATTGAGGATAATATCAAATATCCTATCTTAATTAGGTGATCTTTAACTTATTATCCTTAACTTCCGGACTAGGCCGGGTATTTAAGCTCGGTGGCCGGGTTTCACTCTTCTACCAAAGATAAAGATACTTAATCTTCTTCTCATCAATTAATCACGAATGTGGCATAGCGAATAGGATGGTAAATTTGTCCGTACTCATGGATACTTTCATGAAATACTCGTATTTGTAATGGATAGTAAATGGATACTTATTAATTAGGGATAAGGATCATTGTACCAGCCTCATGAATATCCGTATATTCATAATAACTATTTTTTATTAAATATATAATATATATTATGATAATTTCTATCACTTTAAGATGAAATAAACTTTATTTTCTTTATTATTTCATACTTTTTAGTGGTTAAACTAATAATAATATTTTTTAAAAAATGCATATAACATATTATATAATGTTAATATAATATATTGTTATATCATATTATATATAATTTTATTTTATTTATTCTAGGCTCTTAAATACCCATAAATATTTATGGTTACCTGCTACCCACATAAATATCTATGGATATTGATGATGATGAATGCGGGAAAAACACTGTCGGCACCCGCCCCACCCCACCCCACCCTACCCTACCTCACCCTATTGCCATTCCTATAGCAAGTTGATAACAATAATTATTTTTGAACATCATAATTAAGATGTATGTATATAAAAAAAATAAAAAATAAGGAAGAAATATAGATAAGAATATGTGATATCATATATGATATCAAAAAAAAAAAAGGTTGAAATAACGTAATAACATTAGTTTCTAGGAATGTGCTACTTCAAGTTGAAGTTGACACTCCGAAAGCAAGAAAAAATGCAGGCAAAACGCGTGGAACGCGCAAATAAGTGGCTGTAAACCCGTCTTTGCCAGTGGCAATAGAAAGAAGAAGAAAAAAAAAACCAATTTAGAGGAAAATAAAGAAAAGAAAACCATGAACTCATGGGCATTTTCGTCAATTCACCAATTTCTCCGTTTTGCCCCAGCTCCACAACCAAACTAGAAAGGTTCATAACATCTAGCGGTGTTAATCAATCGATCCAAACCGATTCAAACCGTAAAAATCAAATCAAAAACCCGAAAAACAAAAATCGAAAAAACCACACTTTTTTATTGGATTGGATTGGATTTTGGATCCTCTTATGAAATCCAATCCAATCCAAACCGATTTATTATATACATATACTATTATTTTTGAAATTATAGTATTACTCATACTTAAACAATATTTTTCATACTTTTATGTCCACCATTATCTTTAATATTTTTGTTGGAATGACATATATGAGACTATTTAAAATAAATATTAATGTCTTGAAGTTATATTTTGTTAAAAGTTTTGATGCATAACATATATATATATATATATTTGATTGAGTAAACATGAAAAATATGAAATCAATCAAGTAAGTTTGAAAAATAATTAGTTACAATTTATCTGTAGTCAATTCAAGGGGGAAAAATAAGATAAGCGAAAGTAGATATAGAGAATTAATATAAAAGAACGTGTTAAAAAATATCAATAATTATTTTTTCTCAAACTCACAAATTAAAATTAAGATTATCTTTTATCTACTATTAAACAAATAGCAAGGACACTTGACATAAGAAAAAAATAAAGTATGACAAAAATCGAATTATCCAATTCAATCCAAACCGCATTTAATTGAATTGGATCGGATCTGATATTTTTAATGAAGCAAATTGATCCAATCCAAATCACACATTATTTTCATCATTGTATCAAATGATTTTTTAGCTCAAAATCGATACGATACAATCCCGGAACACCCCGTATTAAGTATTAACACAGTTCGCTAGCATGTCCTTTTTGGTAATATCATGTTCGGAACCTGGGTTTTCGTTGGATATATAACCTCTGTCAAGCTCTGCTTCTCTTCGTAACAACACAACACAATACAAAACCTTTCTCTTTGTTTCTCGCTTTTTTAGTCAAAGAGAGTCATTGTTCTTCTCTAAAGGTAAAATTCTGACACACCCATTTTATGTTTTTGCTGTGTTTCTTGTAAAAGTTTTTTTTCCCCTCAATTCTTGTTGGATCACACATTCTTATTTTGGTTTGAAAATTATATATTGCTTTTTTATTGGGTTTATATTTATTATGTGTTTATGTGTGATGGGGTTTGTTGTGTTAATTCTTTGGTGATTGATGGGTCTGGTTTTGATTTGTGTGAAACTGAGTAGATCTATGGCAATTTTCACTTTCTTATGTTGTTCCGTTGTTCAATTTCGTACTTGATTCGATGCTGTCGTGGATTTTGGTTGGTGGGTTTTGGAGTTTCTGTTGTGAACTTGTTTTGAAGCTACATAAATATGGATCTGCATGAATTAGTGGTTTTTATGCATTGAAATCACGTGCATTTAGTTCATGGTTTTTCACTGAGTGCTAGATCTGCTTTAGCAAGATTGGTATCTATGTGGTCAACCTGTAGTCATGCTGAAATTTTATCATGAAATCATCAACTTCTGCATGCATGTGTTAGATCTTGATTCTTCTAATCCCATTTTTATCGAATTCACTTTCATGTGTTATAGTTATAGTTATAGATCTTCCACCCCTGCTTGATTTGATTTCATATTATTAGTTTTGTTGTAAAATGATCCACATGGTGTTGATTCTAAGATTTAAGGAATGCATGCTTTTCCTTTTCGTCCTTTTGGAATAGCATAACATATATCTGTTAGCCATTCTTGGCCTATTTTTAAATCCTCAAAGCAAGATAAAACAAAAGGATAATGCTTGATATGATGTCTCAAAATGAAGTGAATCCACAATTTGAATAGCTGAGTATTGCTATTTTGAATTGCTAACAGAAAGATCAGATGAGATTGAATAAAACCTTCATGTTGTACAATTATATTCCCATTCTTAATGTATATTGTTCCTCAATATATTAATTCTTTGAACTCTTATAGTTATAGACATAAGCCCGTAATAGTTACCTGTCGTCTTGTTCTCAATATGATAATAGTTGCAAACTGTAATCATGTCTTTATTATGCTGTGTTTGTACCTCAACGCAAAATGATTGGTGTAGAAGACATTTAAGTGGCTTCTGTTGCATGCTTGTGTTCTTACTGATTCATTTGAAATTTTGAACCCTGATTTGGATAGGTTACTTAGAAAAGACAAATGGTGAAGATTTGCTGCATAGGTGCTGGGTATGTGGGGGGTCCTACAATGGCAGTCATTGCACTTAAGTGCCCATCCATTGAAGTGGCTGTTGTTGATATCTCTAAATCCCGCATCGCAGCCTGGAATAGCGACCAGCTTCCTATCTATGAGCCTGGCCTCGATGGTGTTGTAAAGCAATGTCGTGGCAAGAACCTATTCTTCAGCACTGATGTTGAAAAGCATGTCTTTGAGGCTGACATAGTTTTTGTCTCTGTCAACACCCCAACTAAGACTCAGGGTCTTGGAGCTGGCAAAGCAGCAGATTTGACATATTGGGAGAGTGCAGCTCGCATGATTGCCGATGTCTCAAAATCTGACAAAATTGTAGTTGAGAAATCGACTGTCCCTGTCAAAACTGCCGAGGCCATAGAGAAAATTCTGACCCACAATAGCAAGGGAATCAAATTCCAGATTCTATCAAACCCAGAATTCCTTGCCGAGGGAACTGCAATCCAAGATCTTTTTAAACCTGACCGGGTTCTCATTGGAGGCAGGGAGACCCCAGATGGCCAGAAAGCTATTCAAGCATTGAAGGATGTTTATGCTCAATGGGTCCCTGAGGATAGAATACTAACCACAAATCTCTGGTCTGCAGAGTTGTCTAAGCTTGCTGCTAATGCCTTCTTGGCCCAAAGGATTTCATCTGTTAATGCCATGTCAGCACTTTGCGAGGCTACCGGGGCAAATGTTCAACAGGTGGCATATTCTGTCGGTACGGACACAAGGATCGGACCCAAGTTCCTCAATGCTAGTGTTGGCTTTGGTGGATCCTGCTTCCAGAAGGATATCTTGAACCTTGTTTACATCTGTGAGTGCAATGGCCTTCCAGAGGTGGCAGAGTACTGGAAACAAGTTATCAAGATTAACGATTATCAGAAGAGTCGGTTCGTGAACCGCGTAGTTGCGTCGATGTTCAACACTGTTTCGAACAAAAAGATTGCTATTTTGGGATTTGCCTTCAAGAAAGATACTGGAGACACAAGGGAGACCCCAGCCATTGATGTATGCAAGGGGCTACTTGGTGATAAAGCCAAGCTGAGCATATATGATCCGCAGGTAACTGGAGACCAAATCCAGAGGGATCTATCAATGAACAAGTTTGATTGGGATCACCCTATCCACCTTCAGCCCACAAGTCCTACAACTGTGAAGACAGTAAGTGTGGTTTGGGATGCTTATGAAGCAACAAAGGATGCTCATGGTATTTGCATTCTGACTGAGTGGGATGAGTTCAAGACCCTTGATTATCAAAAGATATATGACAACATGCAAAAGCCAGCATTTGTTTTTGATGGCAGGAACATTGTGGATGCTGATAAGTTACGTGAGATTGGTTTCATAGTGTACTCAATTGGTAAGCCACTGGATCCATGGCTCAAAGACATGCCAGCTGTTGCATAAAGTTTAGATCAATTGATCAACTACACTACAATGTCATCAAGTATTTGAGGCACTCACTCAGTTTGATTCTTTATTATTTTTTGAAAGAGTTTTTCTTTTCCTCCTTTACTTTCCCATAGTATAGTCAACATATATGGGTATAAATTATGGGCAAGTAGGAGGCTCTATGTTTAATGTTGCTTTGTACCCTTGTTCATTACTCTATGGCTGCTATGAATGTACTAGGGAAACTTGTTTTTGTTCAATTAATCTGCTGTTATTATCAGATTGGTGAAAGTCTTGAATTTTTTTAGAGAAATATCTGGGCCTACCTTGGCATCAAAGGAAGAAGGGTGTTTCTTTTGCACCCCTATTTTTTATAATATACCTCCTTTTCTTTTTCAGCATTTGTTTTCTCCAAAATACCCTTGTCCCTTTTATACCCCTATTTTCCCTCCCAACTCATTTCATAATCTCTTGTTTCCGGAACCCTTCCATACACCCCTGTTTTCATTTTTCTTCTTTCTACTTTCCTGAACCCTTCCATACAACTCCATCTTCAACCTATGTCCAGCTTCATCTAGGTTCGTCTTCTCAAAACCAAAAACTCGGTTCGCCATTCTGACTTCAAGGTTCTTCTTCTTCCTATCTTCATCTTAATCTTGGTGTTCCCATTCTCTATATCAGGTTCGACCCCTAATATTTCTTTTTAATGCGGCTATTAGCAGAATAGCAGAGCCGTGGAGCACCTTGATGCTATGCAAATAGCAGGTGCAAATCGCACCGAAATCGCGGTGGGTAGGGCCTGCGAATGGGAAGACGAAATGAAAGCCTGATTTTACCCCCATTTTTAGTTGTTCCCAGGGAATGAATTCTTTCGCATACCATCCATCCATCAAAAAGACGGGCGAGGAGGTTTAAGGGTGAGAGTCCCCACACTTTTTCTTCTTATATTCGAAGAATGGTTTGCCATTCATCTGCTCCATTTCCTCACTTTGTGGCGACTGCATTTTTGGTGTCTTCATTTCCGGTGACTGCAGTCCTGATGTTCTCCTGCTTCTGGCGATTGCGTTTCGAAAGGTTGGTTCTTCAGTTCTCTTCAGTTCTTTCCGAGTGATGTATATAAGGAAGGTGTGGACAGTGTGGATCTGCAAACATTTGCCTTTTAAAGTTTCTTACTTCTAAACGAGCCTTTTTTGCAAACGATTTGTTTTTGGATTGCAAACGGTGTGTTCTGCAAATGGGTTTAACTGGCCTTTTATTATCGAATGTTGAATGTTGCTGCTTTCCGTACTTTATTTTATCTATTTATACAACATCTAATATAAAATTAAACTAAACGAATAATTATAAAATCATAATTCAGCTTAATATTATTCTTTCATTTGATTTATAAAAAATATTTATCAAAGTATCTAATATTTAGTGACATTGCATTTTGATTATTAATTATTAATTATTAATTTATCTTTAATTTTAAGTAATTTTTATTGAGTTTAATTGATGTAAACTGTTAGTGTAAATGTTTTTTACACACTCAACCAACCATAAATTGTCATATCATTAAAAAAAATTGGGTCTTATCCTAACCATATTAAAAGTCATTCATATCATGATTTGTTTCGTTGTCAGTGTAAAAAACTTTACTCTAACAGTGTATAACAATTAAACTCTTTTCTATGTTCCGAAAATTCCAGAACACATTTGTGTGTTAATTGATACTATCCAGAAACGTAATTCTAAAATACAAATTTCATGAATTTAGAACATTTGGAAAACTTAGTTTTGGACGTGTATCTGTGTAATTCGAGAAATTTGATCCTGAAACTCAATATAAATGTGTTTCGGAGTTATGTTATCAGAATTACACAGATACACATCCAGAACTAAGTTTTCCGAATGTTCTAAATTCATGAAATTTGTGCTACAGAATTATGTTTTAGGAAAGTATATGATTTTAGTTATTTCTATTATGGAGTTAAGTTTCTTGAAGTTTGTATCACTTTGATAATGAATAAATGCTTTATATTTATATTCACATTTTTTTTTTTGTTTTTGTTTTACTAACTATATAGGTATGCCATGTTCTAGAGGGGATGCCAACGACCAACTCAGATATACGTGCAATGTGCGACGAACAATGTAGCCGAGGTTCATGAACCTCGTGAGCGGGAGCGAGTCCTCTACTTGTAGAGGAGGTCCCCAGTACATCGGGTGGGGTCGTTTCCGGGAGGGCCGAGGATTTGTCTGTCTTGAGGTCGTTTAGGACCATGTCATTGGCCGACTATGGAGCGGAGAGGTAATAAAGCTTATATTTTGTTTGATTTTGGTTTTTTGTTACAAAAAATCTTATAATTAACATAACATTGCTTTTATGATTGTAGGATCGTGGTGAGATGAAGGTGGTTAACAATGGTCGGAAAGTCGGAGACTTGGTTATACATCACGAGTATATACAAAACTTGGTGGATAACTTTGGGTTGGCACCCCTGCTGGCATGCAGCTACGGAATGGTAGACAAAGGTCTATTATCTGCTTTACGAGACGGTGGCACGAGAGAGACTAGTAGTTTCCCACCTACAGTTCGGGGAGATGTCGGTCACATTGGATGATGTGTCATGCTTCTTGCATATACCGATCACTGGCATCTTTCTCTCCCATCCCGACATGTCTAGAGACATTGCATGTGATTATTTGGTCGATCTCTTAGGTGTGACCCGTGCAGAGGCAGTTATGGAGACCGACACCACCAGAGGTGCACACGTTCGTTTTAATTGGTTGCGGGATGTGTACCATGCTCAGTCGCAGGAGGTTGACCACCTAGATTATTCAGCGAGAGCATTTCTGTTACATTTGGTTGGTTGTACGTTATTTGCTGACAAGAGCGTGACGTATGTTGATGTTGTCTACTTGGAACGATTCCGCGACTTGACTCAGTGCAGTAAGTATGCATGGGGTGCAGCTGCACTTGCAGTCCTATAAGAACATCTTGGTGATTCCAGCTTTCATCGCACGAGATGAGGATAGGGGGTTACATGACCCTTTACAGTACCAACGTTTCTATTTTACTATTTATTATTGTTGGCTCATGTGAATTCAACTCTACCTATTAAAAACTAAGTGAGTAATTAATGTTGTTACAGTGCTTGGATTTTTGAGCATTTCCCACTCTTGGCTCTACGACTGACCCCAAGATACACTCAAGATAAACCCCAGGTCACCCACTGGACACTGGTGAGGGGTGCGGGTGAGGTGATTCCATATCGGAATGCTCCGGATCACCTAACGATAGGGGATGTCCTCTTGGATGCCTTATGTGAATCATAGAGAGCACCGTGCCATTTCCAAGACAACTCTATCTATTCAGGATACATTAGATGTGGTGTACTTTGTTTTAAGTAAACTCTTGTATTTTGTTTTAAGTATCACTCTTTTAACCTCTGTTTGGTTGCAAAGAAAATGAGTAGAAAGAATATACGTGGAAGGAGAGAAATTGAAGAGAGTGAACAATTTTCTCTTGTTTGGTTTTAAAATAAACAAAGAGAGAAGAAAAAAAATTTACATGGAGCCCACTAAATTTTTTCTCTTCAGACTTGCGATGAAAATGAACAGAACATGGGAGAAAAGAGACAATGCCATAAGTCTACCATCAGTCATCGCTTACTCTCTTATTCCCACTATTACTCATGGTTAAATTTACTATCACAGAAAATTAAAATATAACCTTACATAATAAAATTAGTTATAAATTAGAATATAGAATGTAAAATCTAATTAATGTAACAAAAAAATATACGTATAAATTAGTTTGCAATAAATTATGTAAAATTGATATTATTTGGCTACATACAGATTCATTTATATTCATACTCCAAAAAATAAAATTAAGCAAATTGATCTTCAAATCTGACCCAAGCCCATGGCTATAAGTAACTTGGATTGGATCAAACATAATTTAATTTCATCTTTGCCTCATTGCTCCTTTTATATTTGACTCCACTTCTACTGGGCCTACACTTGTCCTTCACAGTCACATAACAATAAGCTCTTTCTTTTTTCATGGCAACATTTTTCCACCAAATAATGTATCCTTCATGTGCTTCCAATTCCATTCTCTCTCCACCGTTTCTTCCTCCATTTTCAACCCCTATATGCCATTGAAAACCCCATAGCCATAACCATGGACTACACCACTTGGACTGAATTGCACCAAAACCAAAACCAAACTCAAACCCAGACCCCACTTTCCACTTACCCACCTTCTGTACCATCATCTTACCCTACCCATTACATTTCTTACCCTCAAAACCCTAACCCTTCTTCCTCTGTTACTCAATCTTCTGTTGGAACCCATGTTGGCACTGTTCTGGAACCTGGTCTCAACCCCTCCTGGGGTTGATTCCTATGCCCCATTAACAACGAGTTCAATTACCCATCTGGGTAATGAAGCCCTTGCAAATTTCTCATACGGTCATGGCCATGTCGTCGATTCGAGCTCGTTGGTGGCGGCTTCTGGGTACTATTTGGACCCCAATGCCCAGAATTGGGCTGCTAGGGAGGCTGTTAGGCAGTATGGTGTTGACCCTGTTAGCTATGGAGCTGTAAGTGGCTATTTCTTATTTTATTTTATTATCGATTTGAAGTTTCAATTTCTTTTCTAGATGGTGTGTTGTGGTAAATGATATTGATTGTGATATGGGAAGTTTTTTGTTCAGTTGTAAAGACTTTTACTCTTTTTATATAAATTGATAAATCATAATTTTTTATTTTTTTTTTAAATTATAAAAAATTTTTTTGGGTGGTGTGTTTATTAATTGAGCGATGTGTAAAGGGAAAAGTATTTTACTTCATTATTTGGATTTTTAACGAGGTAATGGATATAAATCCCAAACCCCCTGATTCGGAGGATATGGAGATGAGAGGGTTTGGGAGATATAAAAATGAGAGGGTTTGGGTGTGATGGAGTGGTTTTGGTTGCCATCCTCAATCATCCCCTCATCCCCCTCCGTTAATGAAGGAACTCCTTAACAATGGCTTAATGTCTTTTCATCACTCTATTCCATTATTAACCACCTCACTCTATCCTTCCAAACATAGCCTTATACATTCAGTGTGTAGCAATTAAACTCTTCTTTAATGTGTGTTTATGATTTTGAATATTTTTAAGTTCAGTAATGATTGATGCTGTTTTCTTGGAAATGTAGTGTGTAGATGCTTTCCTTGTTGAGTTTAATTTGTATGCACTGTCCATGTAAAGATTTTTACACCGACAACCAATTAGAAATCATGGAATTAATGACTTTTAAGGTGTTTAGGATAAAAGTCAAACAACTTTAATGGTGTATCCATTTTCGATTGGTTGACGATGTAAAAAAACTTTACAATGCCAAAGTGTGTATCAATTAAATCCTTCCTTGTTTAGTGGCAACTGGTTAAAGTGTTGTGGAAATTGATATATTTAAAGGATAGTTGATTTGCTTTGCTCTTAGTTTGTGCAAAAATGGTGTATGGCCTTCTGTTACTTTTTTTATGTTATTTGGACTCAGGGAGGTAGAATACAAAGATATTACTGGGAATACTATTGTTTAATTGGAAGGAGCCTAGTTTCACGATTTTGCTGAGCTATTCTGTTTTAAAAATTTATATTCCCAACTTTTTCCTTCCTGTTATTTTGGCCTCAAGTTGCTCCTTCCTTGATGCAAAAGGGAAATATGGACTTTTATTCAAAATATAAAAAAAAATGTAAAAAATACTTATTTTTTAGAGTTGTAATACTCTGTATTGTGTGTAATATATTATATTTATATAGATATATATATATATATATATATATATATATATTCTAAAATAACCATTAGATGATGTATTATTAAAATTTACACTGTCGGCTATAGCTAGATTGCAGATGATTTTACAACGGTTTTGTATTTAATGTGGCATTATGCGGTTCTGATTGGTCAGTCAGACTAATGTAGTCGTTTGCTGTAATTTTCTATAAAATTGGAGAAAAGGTAAAGCTTTTCACTGTTATCTATCAGCTACTTCTGTCAAAATAATCTGATGTTAAGGATTTTTGCAACAAATATACATTAGGGATTTTCAAATTTCATTCTAGTATATATTTCTGAAGTTGAATGGTTGTTGGTTTTGAATTTACTCATAATTGCTATGAGTATCAAATTACTAGTCACTCTATTTGGTAGTTCATTGCCCTTCCTGTGTTTCATTTATTTTCATTTGCGCCTTCCCTTCGGAAAGTTTACCCGAACAAATTTTTTGAAGACATAGGTAATGAAAATGACTAGTCCAGTTCTCACGTTACTACTGGGATTGGAATAGTAATTAGTAACTTATTCTACTGATAAATCTCCTTTAATTTTGACCGCATTTTGGTAAAGTTGATCGTGTGCATTATGTTTAATAATCTAATCTAACCGGCTTGCTCTATGTTCAACATGTATTTGAAATCTGGTAGATAACACAAATGCTTGACACTTTTTTTTTTTTTAAAAAAAAACCCTTGGTTTTGGACTCTTGGTTGATTGTATCAATTATTTTTAAATGTAAATGATTTAAATAGCATGTTGAAGTTGATATAAGTTTTGTTGTATTTTCCATGGAAAGAGAAACGAATAGCGAATGTGTGAAAAATAGAAGGGAATGGGATGGATATTATATGTATTCATTTTATTTTCAATTGCATTGTGTATTATCATTAATTGGAAGTAATCCATATAACCATGCAGGGCATCTCCATGCCATCAAACGGCTTAGGAACAATTCGCGGTTGCGAATCCTAACTCTACATGGGGGGGGATCAACACCATGACTCAACCTCATGGCAATGGAACATGGAAGAAACACCAAAAGAAAGCTAAAACCAAGGTTGTGCAATCTGCATATTGTGAAGTTTGCAAGATAGATTGCACCAGCAAGGAAGTACTGGACCAGCATAAATTGGGAAAGAAGCACAAGAAGAACTTGGAGAAACTGAGAGAATCATTGAAACCACCTCAAGTCCATCCATCTGGGTCCTCAAATCCTGTTCTTATAGGTCCACAATTACAGAATGAAAAGAGCAAATCTGTTAGTGGGAATAAGAGTAAGAGGAAACTTGAAACTCCAGAGGATTTGGAGAAAAGAAAAAGAAGGTTCTTGAAGGTGGGGCAGCTGCTGAAGCAGTTAGAATATGTGCTGTATGTAATGTGGTGTGTAATAGTGAGACAGTTTATAACTATCATCTTGCAGGACAAAAGCATGCTGCTGTGGTCAAGAAAGCATCTGAACATACAAAATCCAGTGCCCGTTGAATTTTCCTCCTTTTTTATTTTGGATCAATTATTTTTATTTGTTTTAACATCCATTCAGAATTTAAATCGAACATCCTTTTCTTGATTTTTAGTTTTGTATGACAAAGGGTTGTGTCTACACTCTTCCATTGGAAGTAAAACGTGCTGGCATCTATTTGCGTGTATTATTAATATATCTTATAATATATCCAATTTAACACACACATTGAAACTCTTATTCTCTTCCTATCTTATAGAAGCGGAGAGTTTCTTATCAACGAAAAATAATTTAGCTGATAGCCGATTGCGGTAATTAGCTTATTTGTTTATTTAGCTAAGAAGAAAAGTTGGATCAAGATCGGTTGAATTAGGATAGGTTGAACGCGGTTGTTGAGCCAAAATAAATAGTTGATAACCAGTAGCTGAGTCAGGTTTAACTGAGGAAATTTATTTGATGCAGAATATCAGCTGATGAAAAATTAGTTGATGAGTAATCACAATGCAACGCTAAGTCTAGATGGGCTTGGAGGCTGTTATTGGGCTTATGTGAATGTTGACTAAGGGCCCAAGAGAATATTATTCTATTTAGAAGAAAGAAATAACATGGAAATGACCAAGTCAGAGTGCATTAACCACTAATTCCAAAAAACATGAGATAGTGGATAGAAGATGGTTGTAGTTGTTGCCAACAGATAAAAGTGTAACGTGCCTAAAGTTTAGGGACTTGGGTAGACATGGTTAGTAGGTGGTCAGCTGGATGGAGTTAGTGGTCTTAGTGGGCATTATTCTTAGCCGTTTTGTCAGCCATGATGTACATAATGTTGCTAGAAAATAGGAGTTAGTGACTAATAGGAATGACTTTAGAATAGCTGATCGTTTTGCCTATAAATACCAATTGTATAGATTGTTTTGACAACACCCATCAATCAAACAATTTATTCATATTGTTCTTTACTTTATTTTTATTTCCCTTTATCGCTTACCTTTCCTTTATTATTTTCCTTATCGCTTCCTCTATTACTTTCATGCAACTTTAGATAGCTTCCTCTTTCACCTTCTACACTAGACACTTTCTTTAGTAGTCTAGGAACCTATGCTAAGGGTTGGATTTTGTCCTTGGTAGCCCAAATCGCTTGATCACTTCAAAATTCATACGTGGTTTTCTCGAGTCCTTACCTCGGTGATCATAAATTTTTCCACATAAACAACAATTTGGCATGCCCGGTCCACAATTACATTATTTTAGCCGGAACCATCTCAAGCAACTACCAAGAAGATTGAGGTCGTATAGCAGTTGAACCTTCAATTGCCTTAGGCAAGCCATCTTCTCAACCACCAATGTTCATCGACGGTGACGATCACGGTGGACATTCAATAATAGTGACTTATACGACTAATCAAAATCATCAAGTGTGACAACCACTTCGCCTATCCGCTAGTAAATAGATATGAGAGTACATGACATTATGTACAATGTGTCTAAGGAGCTAGTGATACATTGTTAAACCAATGGTGCATAACGAAATACTTTAGGTGAGGGAACAAGAACTACAAGAATTGAATTTTGGAGACAACTTGGCGAATTCTACTATCATTGGGCAATCAAGACTACTGAATCCTATGCAACAAATATCACTGGTGATGCACAACAAATGCAAACCGAGTCCAAATCTATATGTTCAACAGACCATCTCATTGGGCGGCCGAACATGCTTCAGCAGACGCCTCAACCAATTTGCGTCACACAAGCGCTTACTGTGTCTTATCGCTGCTAACCTTGGGGGCAAGTGGTTGTAAATGATATTGTATCTCTACCAAAGATACAATACGGACATATTCACTTGACTAAAAGGCCATCCAATACGTCGAGGCCAGCCTAGTATGTCGTGGTTTTGTATCAAATGCTATGACTATTGGTCCAAACTCACAAGTTACTATGCTTGAGGGTATGACGTATCCTACCATGGGCTAGGGGGAATTCAAACAAAGTTACCTGGAAATTATGCTGAGGAGCAACCATGGAACATGATTCCACCTACCCTCGGCTAATATTCCAAACTATTAGCTAGCCCCTAAGTACCACTTTAAGTTGGTTCAATTCCTCCTTGAGGGATTTTGTATAAGGCACCTGACGATTAGTTGGGGAGCAGCAATGGAATCCAATCCCACCTACCTCGGCTTAATCAATAAGTCACAACAGGCTCCAATATGAATCTTGATGATTATGCAACAGAGCACCATGGATATCAATTCCACCTCATGCGGCTAATCAAAAGGTTATTCTAAACATGCTAGAGCCGATGTAGCAAATGCATGTCGAGATAGTCAGTCTTGCTCCAACCCAAGTACCTATCTTTTGCCAAATCGACAACGATCGAGAGTAGACCGACATCCCCTCATCTAATTGATCCCAACATGATAGCTCGACACTACAAGACGGTATTTAGCATGCAACTAAGGCCTTTAGATAAGCCTCGAGTATCGAAAGCCATATCCCTAATGGGTGGATAGAATGATACCATTGCCGAAGGGTTTAAAGACCCCAAAATTCTTAACTTTCTCGGAGAAGATGTCAAGTTTACCATTGAGCGTATTGGTAAATTTATCGCCAAGGTGTGGAGAGGCAAACCGAACGAGAACTAAAACCCTGCAGCTTGTTCCCTTTATCATTGAGGGGATATCATTCACTTGGTATTCCTCTCGCTTCCTAATTGCGTGAAAATTGGGCAAACATGGAAATGTGCTTCCATGATAGGCTCAATAAACCTCAACCCGGTTACAACAGCTGACTTGATGAATTTGAAACAAGAAGAGGATGAGACGGCTATTGACTTCATTGAAAGATTCAGAAGCCGAGTAGAAGGTGTACAACACAGCCTTCCGGTAGCTAATATCGCTGCAATAGCTGAGGTAACATGCGCCTCCGCTAAGGAAAAAGTTGCTATCCATGGAGTTTTCAAACTTGAGTCACCTGGCAACCAAAGCTTCCACAATTGAACGATTCATTCTAGATATGCATCACATAATCTCCACTCGAAGATTGTGATGATTCCCAAGAAGCTAACATTATTACAGTGATTAGGCAACTAATGTCATGACACAACGAGATGTTGAGGGAATGCCATCCCCAAAAGAATTTGAAGGGTGGAAAGTCCAAATTAGTGACAAGTGTGTAGCTAAGATGACAAAGTGATAAAGATGTATTCTCACTGCATTCACTAACATGGTTTCGAGTAGACAACTTACCATTTCCTACATCAAAGGGTAAATGGAAATACTGAGGCATAAGCAAGCAAGGGAACATAAGTGCATACCAACCGAACAAGACAAAGTGAAAGGACATTTAGCTATATGTCAAATCGACAACATAAGTCTACTAATCGCCAACATAATGTCTTTAAGATGTTGGAGTGCACAAGATCAACTGAATAAGATAGAATGAGGGGACATTTAGCCGTGTCGACAAGGCAAGATAAGGCTACTATCCAGTAAACCCAGTCTCTTTGGAACAAAGGTTGGAGTTTCTTGGATCATCCGAATCAGCTTAAAGCTAGGGGCCTTTAGACATCATGTCCACTATCCGCAAACCTAGTAGTTCCAGGAGATTCAAGTTTCTACATGCGTAGAGAGTCATGTTAGTTGAGAGCAAGGGCAAGAAAGAAGATCCTACAAGTCAATGAATCATATCACCGAGAACTAGAGCAATCGATAGGTGAAGGTTTAGTATCAAAATCGGCAATTGGATTCGGTGACTTATTGCATCTTTCACCTTCCTCTTATCGTCTCGACTAGAAGATGCGGGGGTATTTGTTATCACCAAAAATAATTTAAATATAGCCAATCATGTAATTAGCTTATTTGTTTATTTAGCTAAGAAGAAAAGTTGGATCAAGATCGATCAATTAGGATTAATCGAACACAGGTTGTTGAGCCAAGATAAGTAGGCGATAACCGATGAGTTGAGCCGAGGTTTAGATGAGGAAATTTAGCTGATGCAGAATCTGCTGATGCAGAATTAGCTGATGCAGAATATCAACTGATGTAGAATTAGCTGATGAAGAATATCAGCTGATGAAGAATTAGCTGATGCAGAATCAGCTGAATGTGGTTGCTAAGTCTAGATAGGCTTGGAGGCTGCTATTGGGCTCGTGTGAATGTTGACTAAGGGCCCAAGAGACTATTATTCTATTTAGAAGAAAGAAATAACATGGAAATGACCAAGTCAGAGTGAAGTGACCACTAATTCCAAAAAAAACATGGGATAATGGATAAAAGATGGTTGGACCTGTTGCCAACAGATAAAAATGTAACGTGCCTAAAGTTTAGGGACTTGGGTAGACATGGTTAGTAGGGTGGTCAACTGAATGGAGTTAGTGGTCTTAGTGGGCATCATTCTTAGCCGCTTTTGTCAGCCATGATGTAGACAATGTTGCTAGAAAATAGGAGTTAATGGCTAATAGGAATGACTTTAGAAATGCTGATCTTTTTGCCTATAAATACCAATTGTATAGATTGTTTTGGCAACACCCATCAATCAAACAATTTATTCATATTGTTCTTTACTTTGCTTTTATTTCCCTTTATTACTTTCCTTTCCTTTATTATTTTCCTTATCGCTTTCCTTTATTATTTTCATGCAACTTTAGATAGCTTCCTCTTTCACCTTCTGCACTAGACAATTTCTTTAGTAGTTTAGGAACCCACGCTAAGGGTTGGATTTTGCCTTTGGTATCCCAAATCACTTGATCACTTCAAAATCCATACATGGTTTTCCGCTGAGTCCTTACTCGGCTAATCAGAAATTTTTCCACGTAAACAACAGAGTTATTAATATATTTTGCAATATATCCAATCTAATATGAACACTGTAACTATACTCTCTATTTAAAGTTTTGATATATGACAAACTAATATGAAACAAATGATTTTAATACTAGTCAAGTGTACAAGAAGGATATTCTATGCATTACTAAAGTCATGAGAAGATCAAAGTTGGAATTTGAAGTACAAATCTCAAAGGACATCAAGATACAAATAGATGTTTTGTAAAAGACTAAACAACTTTTAAATCTTGTGATAAGTCTCAAATTGCATGGAAAACAAGTTTTACAAAGAATTATCATTTGTTGTTTTTCATCAAAAGTTTTTTTTTTTCAAAAGAAGCAAAATAGAGTTAGTAAGAAAATGTACACCTGTATACTTTAATCTTACACACCTATACATCCATGTATATGGGTGTTAACGTTGGTTTTTGGTTTCACCAAAATTCCTTCATGACAAATAATTAGAGATCAAACAAGTGTGGACCTACGAGTTATGCGGTAATCTCGCCAAGAATAATTATGAACTGTTTGCCAAGTATGAATTTGACAATTTTAATCAAATTAGGAATTACCGACAAAGACTTAGTACTAAGACAAGTGTATAAGTTTGAAAATGGTGGGATGTTATTATTGCATGAATGAAACTTGACAATAAAACTACTTCTATTTGAAAAGATAAGTTTGAAGTTTAAAAGAAGAAAGTAGTTTCTATATTAAAAAATAACTTCCAAATTACACTGAGTAACTAATAAAAAGAACAAAAGTTTAAAATAAAAAGTTAAGTAAAGTAGGATCTAAGCAATGCTACTTGCAAAAAGTAAATGAATTTAAAGGATGAACATAAAAGAACTGCTGGAAATAAATGAAAGTAAATGAAGAACTTGAATAAAAGAAATGAAAATGGCATTGAATTTCGCCATAGTATTGAAATAAGAAGGATGGAAGGAATACTTGAATGTAATCCGTCAATCTGTTGTGTGATCGAGATGTGTAGGATGTGTATCAAGTAACCGACCTTTATTACATTGTGATTACTAGTATTTAAAGGCAAATAAAATAACTACCTAGAAACAACTCCCTATCTAACTGCCTCATATGTTTTCACACCTAAATCATAATCAATTTTATCCTCAAAACATAATAGGACCTAAGCTGGGTCGTTGAATTCACCGTACACTACAAACCCAATAGGAGCAAAGACAACATGCCCTCGAACTAGACAACCTTCTTCTTCTTGTAGGGATCACACCCCTTGTAAGACTCTGATATGTTTGTAAGGGTGAGACGCCAATATATGGATTTATCACCATAACTAAATGCGCAACACAAAAGAAGGCACATACACATATACATGTCTATAACAACGTACTCATTCATATTATATCACATCGTTTATCAATGGGTTTCTCACCCCAAACATCAACGTTGGAAAACTATGCATGAACACTTCAATACATCATCTAAACATTCACACCTAATCTCAAGAGATAACTCCAACCTTGTGATGAGTTTATCAGACCATTGTTACAGGCATAGCCACAGACACAGAGTCACAGGACGCAGCCCAGGCACACAACCAAAACCCATCACACACTGGGCCCAACATCGTGGGCACAGGTGTCACAACGAGATGGGGCCTCATTGTCCACCCGCACAATAAGAACATCTTTATGATCTACCATGACGCCCGCAAGGTAATCACTCATATAAAACCCATCACACACGCCCAACATCGCGGGCACAGTGTCACAACGAGATGGGGCCTCATTGTCCACCATGCACAATAAGAACATCTTTATGATTTACCATGACGCCGCAAGGTAATCACTCGATAAAACCCATCACACACCGTCCAACATCATGGCACAGGTGTCACAACGGATGGGGCCTCATTGTCCACGTGCACAATAAGAACATCTTTATGATCTACCATGACGCCCGCAAGGTAATCACTGCTTAATCATGGCACGCTTACCATAAATGCATGCAAGAAAAACATTTTGTTCTCAACACTTTTCTTTGTGCTATATCTTTATTTGTCAAAGCTCTCAATAGCTTACAACCCAACATCGTTTTAAACATCAAAGCTCTCAAAAGCATCATCGCTTTTAAACACCGGCTCTCAAAAGCTTCTAATGCTTTAACATCTTTACAACTTTTATTAACAAACACAGGACCTCAAAGTCCGAGTGCTCAATCACGAGCCCTAGACCGCTGCAACCAACCTTAGGATCGTGGTAATAGAAAACATCTCAAAACGTTTTAACTTCTTTTAAGTAGATACCCACCATAATACAACGAACCTCAATACCCCACGCCCTGTTATTAAGTTCCATATCATCGCTTTTACATCGTTTTGGTCCGTGATAAACAAATCCAAAATAAGACAACGCCATAAGAACACTAGTACCTTGACATCTCAAGATACTAAGTTCTATATCGCCCTTACGTAATTTTTCGCCTATGAAAACAAATCCAAAATAAGATCTCCACAACTTATCCAAGTTACCGGAAATACGCCACTGAGTAAACTCACTTACGTGAAAATCTTTTCTACTTGAAATTCGCTTGTAAAACGCCAAATCATCAAGAACTCTTTATTGAAACTTCAACTCTAAAAAATTAAATCAATTCAGTTACAATCTCTCTTAATTAAGTAACGTTGTTTTTAAACTTTCACCGTAAATAATTTCCGAAACTTGCTCATCGCTTATCATTTTCCAAGAAATGTTTCTAAGTCAAACTTTGACTTTTTTTTATTAATTAACTTTTTATTATTATTATTATGATTATTATTATTTTTATAAAGTATTTTGAATATTAATTTCACAAAATAACTTTTTATAATATTTCCTGAATTTCTTGTGTAAAAAATACAAAGACCAAAAAAATTTCACGCTACGCTCTCACCGAGACTCAAAAATTACTTTTACACTAATAAATCATTAAAATAATAATATTTCAAAACTCATTATTTTTCCAAAATAATATTTTCCACCACTATTATATTCCAACATTTCCCATAAAACGTTGAATATAATTTTCACAACTTATTCAAGTTTTTATCTCGATTAATCAACAGTAATCGACTAATCGCAGAATAATTTAATAAATTAAAAGCAGATAAATCACCGATACATAGATAAACAACACAACGTAAAACAACATAAACAAATAACCACAACCACATATAAATCATATCAACCATACTAAAAGCAATTAGTTATTGAGAAAATCCCCGTAAGCCCCCTTACCTCCTCAAGCCCTCGCTGAAATTAAAAGAACTATGTCGAGTGCTCCAACCCTCATACACCGTGAAACAATTAACCTTCAACAATACATCCAAACAACCAATCAAAACAAGATAAACAAACACCTAATCCCTCTAATAGGTCACGACCTCCTTAGGGTTTTTGTGGCTCAAAATCCCCAAATTTGCTTAAGTCATGGATTAATGATCCTAATATACTTAAGGAAATGGATTAAGGCTAAACCACAAGGTTAAGAATCAAAACCATCCTAATCCTCTAATTGGTAGATTCGCCAACACAAGAACATAGGGTTAGGTTTTTAGTTTAATGAACCAACTAGATTCAACAAGTATTCAAGTATGTATGATGAAAGACATGATCATACATCAAAAAGCAAGAACAAAACCCCATCCATCCTTTCCTCTAGGATTCAGTCAAGATGGGTTTCAAGAGAAGAAAATTTTTGATCATCACATGCTCTTAGACACATACCGTATACATGATTATAAGAACATAGGAGTGGTTTCATCATCATGAGATTTTTCCAGAATTTGCTTATGAATTTTCAAAGTTCTAGATCTAAAAACTTAAAAGTGATGAACATAGATGAAATAGACTTTGAATCATGAAACTTATTGAATAACATAGACATGATTAGGGAAGAAGAATAGATTCACCTCTTGAAAATCAAAGACAAGTGAAGATCCAAGGACTTGCTTCACAAAGTGATGCTAGAAAAGCTTATGAACTTATAGTTTTTAAACAAAAGGCAATAGGAAGAAAAATGAAATGTGAGGGAGGGTATTTATGGGGATGTGGCTGCGCCCACTTTGAGGGATTATGGAAAGGAGGTGGCTTCTCAAAGGATTTAGGTGAAATAATTCTTAGGACCATTTTGAAAATTCCAAAAGTATAGGGACTATTTTGCAAATTCCCAATAGTTTGTAATGATGACCATGTGCAACACTTAATGTGTTCACATTGTGACTCATCTTTTGAATTATCTTGAAGCTTCTTAGGAAAAATCTAGAATGTTTTGGAGCTTTTAGATTAATGTAGAACTTTGGAGAACATTGGAGAATATTGTGGAAGGTTCAAGAATGAACTTGGCTCATCCAAGCTAAGGGCAGCCACCACTCCTCCTTGAGCTTGATGGGCCATGAAGTTTTGGGCTTGGATTCAACTGTTTTGGCACACCAAATGCTTAAGGCATAAACATACTCTAGGAAACTTATATGATTTCAATTGGCTTCAAGAAATTTAACTATGGACAAAGAATTTGGGACAAAGAATTTGGGCCTCAAGGCCACGGTCCTCTAATGGGTTTGGAGCAAAGATCTGGCCCAATTCACTTGGAAAAGCATAGAAACTAACTTAGGTCCAAAGTGCAATTAAGAATAAGTTTAAGGACCAAAATGCATTTCCATAGAAATTGTCATCATGAGGCCATGTGCACCATTAATGTGTTCACATGGGTGACTCCACCATATTTGACTCATTGGTATCATCCGTTAGCTGGCCCCGAAAATCCCGTAATCCGCTCCGTTGCTTCCCGATTTAATATGATGCCTGGATAAAATATAATATTTCACTTTAGTGAAATATTTCAAAATAACCAAAATCGTAGGGAAATTAAATAAAACCTTAAGTTTTTCGTTCACGAGTAAAATTAGATTTTCCCCGGTCGTATAAATATATCGCCGCTGAAAATAGCTGGTCGATTCACCGCTGCTTCAACCCAAATTTTAATCGTAGCTTCCTACATTCAAGCATGATTGAGTGGTGAACTCCGCTTATTTAAAATAATTTTCTAACACTCATATAAATATATACACATAATCGTCCGTATTTCATTATTTTGAAACAAAAAAATCGGGTGTTACACTCTGGTCAATTTGCTTATTCTCGATCTTGAACCGCTTGACAACTTGTATTGGCACTTTCATCGGATTGGGGACTTGACTAATTTCTTCACTTTTCTATTTCTCTTGACGATTCTACCCTTCGACTAAGTCTTCCTTTATTATTTTGTCAGAATTTGATTTTCAAATATTTTCCTCTCTTAATCTGCATTTTCTTGTCAATCAAATATTTTCAATACTTAGAAAATTTTGGTTATCACTATCCATTCGCCAGCCCGTCGGAAGCATTCGCCAAAACTCAAAATTTCAGCCTTTAACAACGGGACACATAATTTTTTATCAAAAGCTAATCTTACACACTTATATGGGACATACAGAACTTTTTTTGTTTATCAAAAGCTCATATACATCGTTGTATTAGAGTGGTACATCCAAGTATAAGTTGAGTCAGAAACATAAACTTGAACATTGCGCAAATGTATGGATGTATATAATTGATGTCCCTGCAGTTCAAGACTTACACCCTCTCTAACCTTTATTCATAAACTAATGTACAAGAAATGTTAATCGATGTACCCAAGAACACAATTGATGTACCTTACATTATAAAATAAGCAAATCTTGATTAATACATTGACAAACAAGAATATGAATCGATGTATTCCTGTTACAAGTCAGTTCAAAGTTGAAACAAGTATAAGTTGAGTTATAAAGCTTCTTTTGAGATGAAGCTAGTTTTACTTGCTAATACATAGCGGCATTATGAGTTTAATTTCATGAATTTATTCCACGGGAAACAACCTCAATTTTTATTTTGAAAACAGGGCAGGTGCTGCCTCATCCTGACCCTACAACATGTAGTCTAAGTTACATATCTAGAGTTGTGTAACTCAGATTGAGCTAAAGCTTAGTTTTGTTTGAAAGCTTATGAAAATAGAGGTATGTTGAGAAAAATTTCAAAAATTTACGTGGCCTGATGTGATCCCATTTTTATTTTGAAGTTAAACCAGTGGTTGTCTTAGATGGACCTACAACTTGTTAACATGGTTTATTGGTTTCCGACAAAATTCATTCGCTGCAATAATTGAAGATCAAACGAATGTGAGGCCTACTAGTTATGCGTAATCTCATCAATAATATGCATGTGAACTGTCTCGTTAAGCATGAATTTGACAAAGTAGTAAATTAGGAATTACCATAAAGACTTAGTGTCAAATAAATATGTAAGCTTTGACAAGAGGAACAAAGATTGTCAATAATGAAACTTGATAATATAACTTATGTTTAAAATGTAAATCTGAATATTTAAAAGAAGAAAGTACTTCTTATAAAAAATTAACTTCCTGAATAACTTGATAATGCAAAGAAACAAATTTGAAAAGGAAATAATAAATAAATATCTAAATGATACTATTTAAGCAAAAGCAAAAGAACTTAAAAGAATAACGTGAAATAAATACCGGAAATAATGAAGAACAAGGAAAGAACTTAAGGACATAACCGTATTGTACCGGGTTTTCACATTGAATTGAATAAGAAAGATGGAGGGAGTACTTGAATGTTGTCTCACCCCAGCTGTGGGATCAGAGATGCAGGATGTATCAAGTAATCGACCAGATAATGAAATAGTTTTTGAAATACTAATAATTAAGTATGAATACTTGACACGAAGTAAAACTTAGATTTGAAATGTAAGAACACTACAATTGAATTAATATAGAAAAGGTAGTTATTTATTAAAGTTGATGAAGAACAATTTCTGGGAAATTGAATAGAAACGAACGAAAATGTTAATTTAAGTAAAATATGTCAAAACTAAGAATTGCTTATAATATTAGAGTAAAGGAAAACTTGACAAGCATGGAGTGCAGAAAAGTAACGTGAAGTTATAGAAAGAATATGAAGAACATGATGAATAAACCGAAAGTGTATAAAGAACTTGAAGGAAATGCACTAATATTGATTGAAATTGAACATTGTATTGATGATAACAGGGGAAGGAATACTTGAGTTACTCCACACCGCTGTGTGATCGAGACGGTAGGATGTTTCAAGTTCCAACCTTATTACATTGTGATAACTAGTATTTATAGCAAACAAAATAACTACCTAGTAGGAACTTCCTATCTTAATGACTCCGCCACATATCTTCGGGCTTATCTAAATTTCAAATTCAAACCGCTTATCAAACAACCGATAACTGCCATTTCTTGAACTGGCCCATTAACTTGATTGTCTTCGAACTGGCTACTTGACAAGCCTTATCTTGCTAATGCCTTGGTCACATTTGGAGGACTTAGCCATTTTCACACTTCTCTATTGATTGACAACTCTTCTAATACTTGTCAAAAATCTTGGTTGTCAATTTATCCTTTATGTCGATCAGATTTTTTTTTCAACTAAATATTTTCAATGCTTAGGAAAATATTAGTCATTACTCCGATTCCTTCACTACCATCAAAATGCATCCGTCAATAATCGTAAATTTCACCCCAATGCATGCCCCCAAGTTTTGCTTTCGACCACTTGTTTGTTCACATGTCAATCAAGAACTTGTCAACCCACACTTGTCAACTTCTATAATCTTCTGAATTCGACATTCTTCTTTACGTCAATATTTTTTGTCAACTTTCCATCTCATTTGACTTTAGCACTTGTCAACTTTCTTTAGACAAAGCAAGATATATCAACTTTGGAACTTGTTTCTCACCTTATGTAGCCTATTTCATTCTGCCTAACAAAAGCTCAAATTTGAAAATTCACCCTAACTGATGCCCCAACTTTTGTCTTCTCACACTTAGTGGAGAGAGCAAAACTTCAACAATCGCCAATCTTGATGCCATCAATCCTCCCGAACAACCAATTCATTCTTCACTAACTCCTCAACAAACTCTAATTCTTTACCACATCTTCCACTCCTCCGACAAACACCTTGTCTACGTCGTCAAACCAAAAGAAAGTTCCTCTAAACTTGAAGACTTAATTGATTTTTTGTCGAGGTCGGTAACGAAATTCATCAAGATCCGCCATTCTTCAAATTTGACGAGGAAATATTCGAGTGATTATCAAGTCAGTCAAGCTTATGAAAGAGTCAAATCCCTTTTCAAGCATCCACTTGACATCCATGTTCGCATTCAGTCAGCCCATTCACTCATGGCCAATCTTCTCCAACAACTTAACCCAACTAAGAACAACCGCCAACTTCAGCAGGCACTTGGTTCATTCAAGACTACTTTGATGGTCCGGACATACAAATTGTCAACCATCACGATGCTATGTCCCCTTTAAAGTCGAAGAAACCAACAGTGGGACAATATGTTGGAGACTCCACGCACCATGAAGGCCACAAGAGAACAAGAGACTCATGTCATTGCCGATAATGTCAAAGCCGACTGCCAACAGACACAGAGATTACCACCTAGAAGTTGCTTTAACTCAAGCTAAAGAGGGTAAACCCACCTGGCACAAACCCTGGGCCAACAACAAAGAAAAGGTCATCAACCTGAATCCAAAGTTAGGAAGACTGCCGATCAAGTTGTCAATATTCTAATAGCCATGCAATATGAATATCCGAGCCAAGCAAGGTTGCAGAGCCCGGACAGGCTTCGGGAAGAAATAAGAAATTCTCAATCTTAGTTTAGTTGGCATTTTTTTATGTGTTTGTCAACTGAACATCTTTAACTTATCTTGAATGCCATTATTCGACACACATCTGTGTATGCCAACAACGCTGATGTTCTTCCTTAAGAATAAGTTATCTTAACCGATAGATGTACTTTTGACAATGTAAAATTGTATTTCAAATCAACGAATAAAACTTATGTTCTATCTCATTTATCATTAATTTAATTCTAGCATCGTGGTCTTATACTTTTTCAAATACTTCAAACTGACTTTATTCTTGCTCATTAATGTCGACTTAAGCATTCCCCAAAAAACTTTAGTACTTTAAATGGTCCTTCCCATTTTGGGAACCATTTGCCATATTCGATGTTTTTGTCCATAGAAAATGACTTTCCACACTTGATCATCAACTTTAAATGCTCAAGCTTGACTCTGTCCACATAGAATTTGGAAATTCTTCTTTCTCCTTAATTTTCTAAAGCAAACCAACCTTTATCATTGACGGTCAATTGCCCAATGCTGGACTCCAATATTAGGTTGACAGACAAACCATTCTGCCTTGAATGCAAGTTGATTGGAGATTGATTTACGAGTAACAGATCATGTCCGGGTATAATCAACTAAGGGACGCCAATGTCGACAGTCTCAGGTGAAGTCTATATACCCATAACATTTAGTCAAGAGTGTTATGCCAATTTCTAGGCTTTCCACCCACAAGATTTTTAAGAAGGCCAATAATCATTTTATTTACAGCCTCACTTGGCCACAGCCTCAGGCATAGTATGGAGTAGATGTGAGCACCTTTATATGCCTAGAACCAGCATATTCTACAATTTTACTAAAGAAAACTCCACTATCAGTCAGCTGTCAATCACGTATTCCAAACCACAAACAATGTGATTTTTAAAGCACTCACATCTTATTGAGGGACTGCTAAAGCAAACCGTCACCCACTGGGTAAAATAATCCACTCAACTAAAATGAACCGGATGTCCTTTCACCAAAGAAGGATGTATCGGTCAATAACCAAGGCCCATCCTCAATGGCCAAGGCTTAACAATGAACGTAATTCACTCTTCAGCATTTTGTAAAAATATGTTTTAGCATTGCTTACAAGACTTGGCAAACAAAATGCAATCTTTCACCATAGTTGGCACACACACAAACTGGCGAAGTACCCATTTCATTTTTTTTCACCGCTTAGCGGGTCTACATATACCTCGTGGAACCTCTGACAAAGGCTAAATAGCATCTTGCTTACTTAAGATTGTGTAAAGTCCATATCACATATTCTATGTAGTAGTCCACCTTACATAGTATAATTCAATGCAGATATTTTATCCTTTCTATCTCATTTTTGACTTGGATTTTCAAATAACAACTATTGGCAACCTCCGGGGCATTTGGAAAGATTACATCATTGACCAAGAGTACTCTTTCTTCCAATGGATATAATAAATCTCTATTCTCCATTAATCCTGGACAAGGTCTTTTGAGATATCTCGCATTCTGACGCCATTCGGGGATAACTCATTAGCTTCTGATTCACCCTGGGGAGATGTTAAACAACCACGTCAACGAATTTTTCCCTTAACTTACTTGTTACAATGCAATATTTCGGTCAGTTATAACCGATTACACTTGTACTCTTAGGTAAGTTGCTTAATAATCAATCGAGAATCCCCAAAGATATGCAACATCCGTGCTTTCTCATCTCCTGCTGAGGATTCTAATCCGACAATCAAAAGCCATACTTAGCTTCATTGCTAGAACATGGATACTTAAGCTCAAACATGAACTAGTAGGAGTTCCTTGTGGAGTCACGACAAGACTCCTATGCCACTACCCGGTGGATGCCTTGATCCACAAAGTAAAGTTTCCAAGGTTGTAAACCAAAAGTTTATTCTGCAGACATCCAATTCTCGGATGTTCTACCAAGAAGTAGGAACCTATTTATCTTTTTGGCCTAGGGTATGACAAAGAATATTCGAAAAGCAATGGTCCATTTACCAATACTCCCATTAAGGACTAGTTTTGATAACATATACTTTTATTACATCAAGCCTTAGAAATTACTAATACATTACAAGGCATCATATAATATTGGAGTTTTGACATGAAAATACAGTTAGAATAATTTCTATGACACATTCTTATCTCAGCACCACTGAAAACTCGATATAATACACGGTTCCTTCGACATTGCCAACAACAATCCTGGCCAAGAGACATCCTATAGTATCTTTCGCGATGATGATAATGTAGAACTTCAACTACGACGAGGCATAGCAGGATCATGACCGATGATTGAGACTGCTTGACATGGTCAAAGCTTCTGGTGACAAGATTCCCATGGAACTTTGTTCTCGTTTCAACTTCAATAATGGTAAAATACTCTGTTCTTCCCTAATAACCTCATATAAACCCCCTCCAGTTAACCTTTCCTAGGAAGCGACGCTAAATTTTCTTACTTGCCGTGATGGCTTCCATAACTCGCTGATTTATTCTTGTCCACTTCCATTCCTTTTTTATGAAACTAAAAGTCACAATTTGGCAAAACCATACCCTCAAGTTGCATTCTAAGGTTCATTTTTGAGGTCAGGTGGTCTTCTCATCCTTTCAAAACCCTTGCTTAGTGCTCTAAGTGGGTCATTTTAGTTTTTTATTGATAACTACATCATCAATGTATACTTCTATAAATTTCCAATCACATCATGGAAAATACTATTCATTTCGCCGATAGGTGGCTCCCAATTCTTTAAACCGAAAGGCATGACAATCCATTCATATGTCCCAATTGCTCTCGACACTTGAAGCGCCTTGACACATCTTCTCTCGGCTATAAAGATTTGATTATAACCCACGACCATCCATACAACTTAAAATTTCATTTCACATCGAAATGATAGCAAGCTCCACATTAGCACGGATATTCATCTTTAGTAGCAGATTAGATTTCTAAAATCTATGCATACCCTCATTTTGCCATTCTTTTTACGAACAGAACTACGCAGAGCCCAACCACATACTCGGTTTTTAACAACTTTGCTTTTAAGCGCTTCTTATTTCTCGATTTATGCACCACCTCCGGGGCAAATCTTCTTCGCCATTGAAAGGTTTGCAACGTTCATATGGAAACCTGGTACGACAAGATCCCCACAAACCAAGTATTTCAACGTAGTCCCACGTAGCTAAATCTTATACTGCAATTAGTCCGACAACTTTTGCTTGTAATCCTTCTCGGCGTAAAGCACTACAAAGATATACTTTTCTTTTTCTCTCCATAAGCAAGCTTATTTCCCAGGGATCACTTCCACATTTTGCTTAACTCGCTTCCTTTTTTCAAAACCCAAAGGGTCGTCAACATGATACAATATGCTAACACATTTTCTGACTGGTATTTCTTTATCTCGTCGACAGGGGCCGAAAATATTCTCATTGTATTTCAAGACTATTGTCGGAATTTGACCAGTTTTGTCGCCTCCTCATATCTTAACACCGAACTGACTGGAAGACTTGCTTCCAAAGTATCCTTGTCACTAACCCCTTCCTGTAGTTATATTTTAAATTCGGTAGTGTACACCTTGAACATGTAGTGGCCGAAAGCATAGCAAACGCTATCATCCGCTTAACTATTTCTACCTGATTCTAGGTATTCCAAAGTTCACTTTCTCGATGCACCGCTGATTCGAGATCGTTCCATCATGATGAACCAATCCTCGCCAAGTAATATATTGTAGTTGACTTGGCGGGGAGATTATCAAAAACGAATTGCCTTTTCACGAGCAAACACCCTGAATATTCAACAGATGATGCCATCTCGATTATAGTCTTGCCACTTCAAATCAAAGATTAAACTATATCCAAGTGGGATTAAATCCCGACCACTCCTTCCCGAGATTTTTGACATCGCTTCGCATCAGACGGCTAAACTACCCTCCACAATTAAAACCCTATCGCAGGTCTTCCATCTATTATGGCATTTACATGCAATGGCCTTAAATGGTTAATCCGCTTTCATCTCAGAGGTTTCTCCAATCGGGGCCACATTATCAAACACCATGACCAAGTTTTCTGAACATACATCCAAAAATCACCTGGATCTCTATCATTTTACAACATCTTTAACATCTGAGAAATCAACTTCGAGATATCCCTATATTCTCATTGAATTAATGAAATCAATCGTACTTCATTTTCATCCTGGTTCCAAAGATGACTTCATTCTGGATCCTCATCCAATAATGCATCTCCAACCATTCTTCCATGATTTCTTTTTTAAATCATTCTCATCATCTCGATCCTCGACCTATCTCGATAGAGGTCAAAGTTATTCGCCCGCAGCTTATCCATACTGGCGGATATCATAGATCTTCATTCCTCTTCCGCTATCCATGTCCATGTTTCTCATCGATGTTTATGTCATCATTTGGATCATTCTTGCTTCGACGATCGCATCAAAAGACAAATCTTCCTGGTTAGGTTACATTCAAAGAACATTGCCAATCCGTTGTTCTTCCATTCTTGCCCTAAACCTTCTAGGTCCTCGCAAACCTTTCTATGTCTACCGGACTGGCTGCATCACTTGCCTCGTGGATTTTGTTGGTGGTGATGCCATCTCTAAAGCCTTCGTTCTTTATGTATTTTTGTGACACGGGTCTATTCTATTGACCTGAGTAACAGTATCCTCCTATCGACACCCATCTCGGGTGAGATTCTATCACGCTTTTCATCTTGACTTCCCAATCCTGCTCCACTTTATTGTCACCATTGTAACCAAGCAACTGGGATTCGGAAAAGGCAATTCTTTTATTATGATGCCCTCTTGCCGCAAAGTTTTTCTTTTTGAGTCTGCTGAGTTCCTCCCGCAATCTTCTTTTAGCTCTTAGATACCGGTGACTGAGTTGACGCATCCCCGACAAACCAGGTCCTCACATCCGAGCTGCTTTGAACCAATTCGTCTCTTCTGTGAATTTGCTCTCCAGAAGGAGAATCTTAACTCATTAAAGTTATTCTTTCTCCCCATTTTGCTTTCGTGAACCTCCCTTTATAACTATCATGGTTTAATTTTTACCCATTGATCCACCATTACGTTACATGGGGCTTCCTGCCCTCGATGGACTGAACCCACCGATGACACGGTTGCCTAACCTGCTTCTCTAATTGGTCCTTCAAGCCAACCTAACAGGCAAGTGTTGTTTAGGTCTTGTCTTCGATACATATGTCGGGCCGACGGCCACCGCTTGATCAGCACAACATGCATACTATTCTCATGGTACACCGTGGAGACCCAGCATGACCTGCTCGGGTGCGAGAACCCCGCCTTGACCATCACGAGACTCAATTCCTCGTATCGGGGTGATATGATGGCTTTTCTGCCCCTTTGCCTTCGCAGCATCATCACTATAAAATCCTTCACATTTTGGGCAAACTTTTGAAGATACCCAATTTATTTCTCAAGGTGGTCATGAAGTGGACAAGAGGTTCCCCGCTTTGGATAGATATTAAATGAATCATGTCCATCTCGACATTCTATCTAGTTTTATATCGACTAAGCCTATTCCCAAAGCGGACTGGCAAGGCCAGTTTTGTTACCTCAGGGACCGAATGGTTCTATATCAATCTTCATGTCCGCTCTTGTCCAAAACTTTAGTCTTCCTCCTCACAAACCTTTCTCGAATGATGTCCTCAAATGAGCAGAGTCATTAGTTACATGACCAAATGTGGCTATGAAACTTACAATACTCCTGATCTTTTTTATTTCATGGGCTTTCAATAGCTCTATGATCATCTTACAACTTTAATCGCTTATCTTTGCGAAGTATGTCAAATATTTGATCCCCATGGTCACGTTAAATGTATACACTTACTGATGAAAGGAATCCTTTCTATGGCCTCGCAGCCCCAAGGCTTGGCGTGCTGTATGGGCGGTGGAACATTTTTCAACGCGATACATATCTATTCTCATATTTCTCGTGAATCATTGCCTTCTTCATCCGGATCACTACATCCGACAAAATTAATCTTTTTCTTGAGGAATTTTCTCTGCTGGAAAAACCTTTTCGACTCTTCGCCTGTTCAACTTGTCATACTTGTCACCCAACTCAAGGCAAGATCAATTAGGTGTTGGGCCGAATTAATTTCCTACTAATGTAATAATCTACACCCTAGGCAACAACCTTTATTATTTCTTTCTCAGAATATTGGTGAAGCAACGACTTTTCATTTGACTTTAATTCCGGGCATAGAATTACCGATGCACTCATTATTCATTCCTTTAATGCCAAATAAAGTTTCACAACCCAATTCTTTAGGTCACCCTAAAGAATTGATCATGAAACTCCTTCTAATTCTGATTCCAGAATATATGGAATTAGGTCTGTGTTTGAAAACCAAGGAAAAGCATTCTGTGCTAATGAACTAGGAAGAAACTTACTTTTAGTCCATCCTCTGTGCCAAGTCTCACAATTCGATCGTATATCTAGACAATGCTCTACAATGATTCTCCACTTTCCCGTGAGAATTTTCGACACCTGGGTATTTTGTATCCTCGAGGTGTTTCATCATTGGACCTAATTCGTGAAATGCCGATGCAAAAATGGTTTATTGGCATAACATATTTTAAAACCAAACTTATTCAATGCTTGTTCGACAACTTCAAGTTAACATTCCTGGCTTAGAATATTTTGATGAAGCGCCCAAGAGCACCCGGCTTATGACAAAGTTTTCGCCTTCCTTTGGGGTTGTGAATATGTACATTTCCACGTCTCAAAGGGACTCGGACGATGGGGCCATGGTCGTCGTTGTCAGCTAATGTTGTACAAGACGCCGCCAAAAAGGACGAGCTGGGCTTAAATCAGAGGTCTAGTGCGACAATCCCCGATGTCGCCTTTCAAGGACTCGAGAATATTAATTTTTCTCTGCTAAAAATCAGTTTTGGGGGTTTCTGATTGGAGGCAAATAAGAAAGTCAAACAAAACAGAGCAATCAAAACAAGGCAAATGAAAAGAGATTATCAACGGGTTAAATTGTAATTAATCTATTGCTCTTGATTTCATCATCATAGTTCATACAATTTCCAAGCCCTACAAATTCTTATCCCTCCCTTATTGTAGTAGCACTTATGTTTAAACTACTACCACAGATAATGTCCCTATTCCGACTTAAGCAAACTTGGTTAAGCCTCTTTTCGAACTAAGCGAACACTTAAATGCATACTAAATTGGGCTAGATATTAATTATAGTGATGATATCATTGAATAAATCAATATCGATACAAGATACTCCTAATTAAAGCAAACAGAAATACAAAGTATGGTATTGAAGAGGGAAAAGCATACAAAACAGAAAATATAAGAACTTCTGCTATACGGAAATCCACACACATCAATCCTAAGAATTTAGTTCTCCATAACACAAACAAAATCACGCAGAAAATGTAAAACAGAAAATGGAGAAGCAAAAGTCCTTACAAATTGTTCAGAATGTACCTTTATACAAATTCTGAA